>VXBX01000897.1:0-15310 GCA_013400415.1 Scytalopus superciliaris
TCTGTACAGGACCTGTGCTCTACCCTTAGGGAGGCATGGATGCTCTCCAACACACCGAGATGGCCCTCAGACATCCACACACATGCTTGATTCTAGGCCTCTTCACCTTCCCACTGGCTCATTCAGCTTGGTGTCATTCACTAATGGTCACACACTCACTCGCACACCTGCACTCACTCCAGTCGTGGACACCATTGACCCACACACACACATGCACATGAAGTGAAGAGCTTCTTATTAGATAATAATTGAAGAATTTAACAAGAAGACAGGACAGACTGCCGAGATCAGGCCCAGGGCATAGCCAGAAAGAGTAGTGACCAGCCCCTGCTTACATGCAAATGGACTCTTCCCTCATCCCTTTGTTACCCATACTTGTTTCTCCCCAAAATCACCTAAACCCATATTTTTTTCTTGCCTTTTGTTCCTCTCCTCAACATGCTTTAATAAATTTTGTGCAATCCTGACATCCTGTTTTCCTGTCTCTCATACTGTGTCGCACAGCCCTTTAGTAATTCCCCTTAGTTTGGAAGGTGAAATGGAGATCTGGTCCAGATAACTCATCATGATGTGTTTCACACTGGGACAATGGGGTTGAGTTCTGCTGAAAGGGATGTGTACAGAGTCTTCCTTTATCAGAGTCCTTAATTTGGGTTCCCCAGGTTTCTGCCCTTGTTCTCTGGGTTTGTAGAGATGAGCTTTTGATTGGCTGATGACTGCCTGGTGATAGGTTTGGGAGCAGCCTGGAAGCAGCCAGGGTAAGCTCCTCACCAGCCATTTTGCCTCTGTATTCTTTTGTGGGTGTGCAGGTGAGCTTTTATCACATAACTTAACAAAAAGCATAGCCACTGTCACCTGATCTATTAGATAAATTGCCATCATAGCTAAAGCAAATGAAACAAAAATGAAAGTAGGTTAAGAAAAGTTCAGACACAGCAAGTTTGCCAGGCCTCAGTCCTTTGGGTGTACAAAGCTTACAGCCTGCTACTGTCAATGGCTCTACTGTATTACAGGGCTATGTGGCTACCATGGCCAGTTAGCTGATATACCAGGTGACACTTCAGAGTCATTGGCATTAGGCTACATCAGTATTGCCATATTTTCAAGAGTACTTATACTAGTTTGGTTAAAGGTGGCTCAAGTATATGTGAAATATCTTTGTAAAATTATACATCTCAACTGCTGGTTGGATGCTAATTTATGGGGAAAAAATTATATACCCTGTTAAGACTGATTCTGTGGAATCTTGGGACATCACCTTGAAAATACAGGGAGTGGGTAATCTGCCAATATAGTTTAATGCATAGCTTTATGCTTTTCACTCATAACCACTTCTCAGTCACAGGCAGGGACACTGTCTTTACTCCTATTTGGCTCTCCATCTGCAGGCAGGGAGAAGTGTCTGGCCATAGCAGGAATTTTGTTACTGATATCAAAAGGAGCAACATTTCTACAGAGTTTAGGGAACAAAAATGTCCTAACCTAGGTTTCTGATTAGTAAATGAACTGAGATACAGTAAGTTGATTATAAAAAGGAAAATCTGCTTTAACTTTCTGTTCTATATGTGGAAAAATATATCTCATTCTACCTTGTGGCAAAAAGATGGGGATGGGGAGAAGTTAAGAGGGAGGAATTTTTCTTTTTCATTATTGCTTCTGGGAAAGTTCAATTATTCATTGCCCCTTGGAATACAAAATTGTAGCTAAGCATAAAGAATAAGAGCAGGAAAATCCAAGAATCATTTGCACTTTTTTTTAGAACTGAAAAATACCAGTGTTCGTTTATGATGATATGAGCTGCAATGAGGTTCTCAAACATCATTAATCACTACAGATGGCTATAAACCCATTACATCTTTTAAACACCTGTTTGCTTATCAAATGTTCACATGGTAAGCTACCCTCTGGTTCACATAAGTACATTAGTTTTAGAACATATAATTAGCTTACAATAACTGTACTTGTGCTAATTACCAGTCCCCCGAAAGAAAGAAGTGGCACCTGTTGAGTAGTAGGGGTGGCTGGAACTTAAAAACAAAGCTTCTAGACTGAGTAGCAGGGCTAGATGACTCGTTGTAAAATGTTTGTCTTATTTCTGGTAAGCCTGGTTGAATTCCAGTGAGCATCTAAGTGAAATAGCTTGATTTTCCCTGCCATCAATCACAAGAGAATACTACCACACATAATTTATCACAATTTGTCTCTTGTGAAGAGAACTTCAGGATGAAAATAGCATAAAGACCAAATTATTTCTCACTCAAATGTGTTGCACCATATTTGAGAATGTGGTGTTAGACAGAAATTGCAATCTCTTGTCATACATCAAGTCTTATCAGTATGAAGCTCTGTGCTAGAGCACACACAAGTGCTCACTTTCCCTGAAGTATTTAGTAGTAATACCATTTATTCCCAAAGTAATAGCCCCCATGTTTTGGATGACAGGGTTTATTCTATCCTACAGAATGGTTAAATTAATTAAACAAGCAGACAAACAAAGATATAATCAGGTAAGTGTATACCATATGTGGTGAGAGGGTTATTTCTCTGAGAGAATTCTCTGCCATATATGCAGCTTCATAATAAAGGTGCAGAAAAATTCTTAATACACATCTATGTAGTTTTTGCTAGAGCTATGCATATTTCTATAGTTTCTAGCTGTAGCCTGCAATTTTCTGATTGCAGAAATCCAGATCTAATCTGGATAACTGTGTTCTGATTACATAGTACAGAAAGAATGCCATGTGAGCAGTTAGATGTCATCTTGACAATATTGAACACTGACCAGCTTTTTTTGATAACTTATTTTCCAAATGTCTGTCTCTGTATACTCTTATTGCATGCACTTGTATATAATCATATCAGAGAAAGTGCACTAAAACTATGACTAGAACATTAACACAGTACCATACTGAGAACTAGAAATGTGGCAACTTAAAAACGTATGTATCATAGCAGTACAGTAAGAGCAATACAAACCACACTCCATTTATAAGGTTTGATTTAACTAAGAAATAGAAAAATTCTGCAGTAAATTTTTGCTGTGTTTTCTGAAATAGATTTTCATGCCACAACACTCAAAAATATCAAGACTTAGATATGGTCACAATGCTGTACAGCCATTTTGCTGAAGTTAATTAGGAGAAATTTTAATAATGGCTGCAGAACTTGAAATTTCTTCCAGAGCAGTATTTGTCCTTACTCCTCTGGATACCAACTGCTCCCAGTTCATTTGAAATACAGTCTGGGCTGATTGTCAAGATGTCAGTTTGTTCTAAAGAACATGATAGACAACATCATCAAAGAAGGTTAATTGTAAAAATTTCAAATGTCTACTACAGGTTTGTGAGTTGAAATTTGATTCTTCTCAGTCTGGTACTGCCTGAAAGATTTTACCAAAAGTTGATAGAAGTTTCACAAAGTTGTACAAGTAGCTGACTAAAGTATGTGATGTTTAGTAGAATGTTTAAAGTGATAGATTGAGATAAAAGCTGGCTAATTGAAATTACTTTCAAACATATCTCAAAAAGGACTAGGCCATGTAGGAACAAAAAATATTGACATCCTGAATATAAGAGATTCTGGTTTTAATCCTGCAGGTACTAGAGAATTTTTGTTAAGAAAGTTTTAAGCTCAGAGAGTAGAAAAATAATTTTTAAAGTCAAAGGGAGGTTGTGTGGAAGCTTGATCCTTTATATATCCTCCAGTCTCCTCTAGGCATTCAGCATTAAAAAGTGCATTACTTTATATCCTTCACTGTCTTATTTTCAGACAGAATAAAATTTTGGGGTTTGATTTGTGACTTATGCATTGACCCTAGAAAATCAAAGGCTATGCCTTACAGATAAAGCTTGTTCCCAAAATCCATGGCAAAAAAATGTTGTTTAATTATATGTGTACCATAGTCTGACTTTGAAAAGTACTTGCAAGTGAAATCTCAACCCCTTAAATTGATTCCAGTTCAACTAATGGGCCAGTTAATTAACTAATGGGTGTGAATTACAGGCCTTCTCCTGAGGTAAAACAGATTAACTATACCACTTAATTGCCTAGTATGGATTGACACATTTTATTGGTGACACTGGCCCAAAGTTTCCACAAAATTTCTTGTAGTGCGTTTCTGCTGGAGGAATAGGAACAGGTACAGAAAAGAAACAAATGGGCAAATGAGACATATGGTAATTCTTTTAAAGTGTTAATGTGTTTCTCCTTAATAAAATGTGATATAAGAATAACAATTACTGCCAAATGTGATGATAATTAATCTAAATTTTCAGTAAAGTTTTAAGAAGGGAAGACTTGACCTTTCAAAACCTCATAACCTGGTGGAATATATTTATACAGTAAAAAGTATATTATCTAACATAAATGAGATATCAGAATTATCAGCCATATTCTATGACATTTATAATCATTCTACTTCACCTTAAATTGCTTTGAACTGCAGTATTTTTGCTTTACTGAGTGCTGTCTCCTCATTCTGACTTGAAAATGCACTGTTACATTTTAAAACTAAGTTTTTTCCTGAACTGACAACAATCTCCCAAGATTCAGTGAATAGCCCCATATTTGTCACATCTGGTGCAGGCAGCTCAGTTTTCAAGCTGCAGTTGGAGATGTAGATTGACAGGCAGATTGAGCTCTGGGTGGGAGCCAGAGACAAGAGGCTCTGAACTGCCAAAACTTTGCATAACAAAGGGCACTCAGACCTGTGGTGCCGGCCAGACCAGTGGACACTGGGAGACACAGGACAAAGCGCAAGACTTTTGAGTGCTTGGACTGTGAGGTCGTAAAAGCCCAAGGGTTCCTCTGTTGGGGGTTCCCCTCAAAGGCAGCAACTTGAGCTGTTTTACCATACTGTGAATAAATTGCTTTATGGAACGAGACATCTGCGACATCTGTGGAAAACTTGGAGTATAACTCTTAAGGAAAATTCTGTCTGACCATTCAGAAGACTCTGCCAGTCACACTCCCAATGTTAGAGACTTTCACTGCTGGGACTGGAGCCCCTTCACAGTGGGTGGCTCCAGTGACCAACGAGTTCCCCACTTTATTCCCTGCACATCCCATAGCACACAGCCAGACCAACCCCACTTGTTGCGAATTGGATGCAGAAAGTCCAAATTCATACCTTTGATAGTAGGTTTGAACAAAATATCTGCTTAGCCCTTCTCATTTAAGAATTTTGTAAAAGGTATGATATTCATGCTAGACTCAAAAAAGATGTACAGTTAAAACCTTTGTGAAGAGATTGCCAAAAATAATTCAGAATTTAAAAAGTTGTTTTAAAAAATTTCTCATCTGCTGGTTTCAAGATAACCTTAACAATGTAAATCAATTTGTAGGACCTTTGTGGAATTTATAACAAGGCAGCCTGAAATAATGTCACTAAACCAAGTTAAATAAGAACTCTTTTACCTGGCTTTAAATAATCCCAGGTCTTTGTTATCAGAAAGAAACAGCTTCCCTCAAGATTGCTAAAGACTTAAATTTTACATGGTCTTTAGAGATTACTCTACAAAATTATCCAGCTCACTGCAGCAAGAGTTTTCCTGTGAACTGATACCTGATAATGTCTTTGACCATGAAAAAGAGCGCTTAGAATTTAGGTTTATATTTGGTGGAATTTAGAGTTCAAACCCAATCACACATTTTAATTATGGATGACAGCACTAACAGATCTGCACAGCAGACTTTGAGGAAGATTTAGATATACAGCATATCATTACAAGTGGTTGGAACATTTTCACCTGTATGTCATTTTAGAGAAATACACTGGTGAAAGCCCTAGCATTCTATAAAGACATAACTGTTTCCATGCAAATTTCACCTGGAAAGTTTTTTGTTTAAAAAAAACCACTTTATTGAGAAGAATAGGATATAGCTTAATGTCTGGAGTACTGTCTTGAATGTTAGGAGTGTAGATTTACACCTCTGCATTGGGAATTGAAAAGCTCTGGTGTACAGCAATGACCTACAGTTGCGATCAATGCCATACTACCTGAGCAATCAGGTTGCAAAACTTGATCCATGTAAACAGTCATAAAAGGACAAATAAAAAAATTATGTCTCTAATTTAGATAGATTTTCTTTCTAAAATGTTGTATATTGTAATCATTCTGTTTGTTTGGGGTTTTGGTATTTTTTTAATCAAGGGCTGTCAAACAGACACCAGGTGTAAATGATGAGATGTCAGATCCCCAAGTATTGTAATGTTTCAACACAAAGAGTTATTGCAAGTAATGAGTGTAAAATCACATATAAAATTTGGCTTGCTTTGTCACCCTTTTCCAGTTTAGCTGGACCAAATCTAATAAACCAAAATTACAACCATTCCACAGCTGATTGAATAAAATGTTCATGTAATGAAAAAGTGTCCAGCGTTGTTCTGACTAAAGTCAGTGAAAGGTTTTAAGTTGACTATAAACTTAATGGAGAACATGTTTTTCAAAGTACAGAGTAATTGACAAATGTAAACAAACATACTGTCTTAAGTATGTAACTCATATAATTCATAAATATGTTTTAAAATAAATGTCTTTTAAAAATACTTTTCCATGGTTCATTATATGAAAAACAGAAGATACGGTCCCTTCTGCAGAGAGTGTATGATTAAGTAGAGCAAATAGGTAAAGCATCGTAACAGGGGAAGAAAATGCTCAGGGATCTTGATTCATCCCACCTATCTTCAAGCATTGAACTTAAAATCATAGGTAATAGATGTTTCCTGTATATTCAGCAAGGAGAGAGAGGAATCTCCAGGAGGAGATTCAGATCAAAGAGAAGGCATTTTTCTCTGGGGGTGCTTCTCTTTCTCATCAGTATCATAAGTAAAGAACCTGTGGCAACCAAGAGCCTAACTTAAGAATGTCTGCAGGTGCCTAAAGTCAGAGAGGATGAAGTTGATCCAGGACAGGAGATAATGGAAATTCAACCAGACAAAAGTCCTGTCTGTAGAGATGGAAGCAGTGTTTTGGTTCAAGCTACAAGGTAGCATGTCACATATTTTATAAATACCACAAATTGGCAAATGTTACAAACCTGTCCATTTTAAAGAAAGTACAACCAGCATGAAAACATATGCAAATATATGTCCTATTTCACAACAACTTGTAGTCTTATAGCTGGTTCAACAAGTCCAAGTGCAAAATGCTGCACCTGGGTCAGGGGAATTCCAGGGTGTGAGAAGAGCTCATTGAGAGCAGGTCTATGGAAAACCTGGGGTTTCCGGTGGATGAAAAGCTGGACATGAGCCGATAGTGTGCACTCACAGCTCAGAAAATCAACTGCACCCTGGTCTACATCAAAAGCAGCATGATCACCAGGGCCAGGGAGGTGATTCTGGCCCTCTGTTCTGCTCTGGTGAGACCCCCATCTGGAGAACTGCATCCAGGTCTGGAGTCCTCAGCACAAGGACATAGACATATTAGAGTGGGTCTAGAGGAGGCTCATGCAGACAAATAGAGGGCTGGAGCACCTTCCCTGGGAAGACAAAATGAGACAGCTGGGGTTATTGAGACTGAAGAAGAGAAGGCTCCAGAGAGACCTCCCTGAGACTTTCCTGTACTTGAAGTGGGCTTATGAAAAAGGGGGAGAATACCTTCTTACAAGGGTATATAGTGAGAGGACATGGGGGAATGAGAGATTTAAAGAAGTTGTTTGGAAGAAATCCTTTACTCAAAGATTAGTGAGACACTAGAAAGCAGCTGTCCAGAGGAGCTCTGTGTATTCCATCTCTGGAAGTGTGCAAGGCCAGGCTGGGTGGGGTTTGAGAAACCTGGCCTAGTGGAAGGTGTTCCCGCCCATGACAGTGGGATTTGAAGTAGGTGATCTTTAAGGTCCCTTCCAACCAATACTGTTCTGGGATTCTATGATTCTATGATGTTACTTTGGGTCATGAAAAATTATAAGGTTTGTATTAGAGAAATTTCTATGACATTGTTTCATTAAAAATCTTTGTCTAGGTGTATGATAATATCCCCAGAACCCATGTGAAGGCAGAGGAAAGACTGTGATTGTAGTTATCCTTTCCTTCCCCTCAAAGCTCAGGTTTCTTACCTTTCAATGAATTATTGGACATATGTGGTTGCTATGTTTTTTCTTCAAATTATTTACCTTTTTTCTTACTTCTATCTCTCTGTTCCATATGATTTATTAGGCCACTGGCTTCCCTGTGTTGAAAATGCCACCACAACCATCCTAATTAAAGGATTGAGTCACGAACAGAAAAGCAAAGTGGAAAATGAAGATTTTCAGCCCAACATCCATAAACATTGTGGACAGGCAATTTCTCTACAAATATTTATACCGTCACTCCCTGCACTTTCAAGAAATAATTATTTCTCCTACTTTTGAAAAATTGTCCTTTCTTAGGAACAGATTATCCTCAGGTGTTAATTAATGAGATAACACTGAAGATGGATTTTTTACCTCTAGGTTTTTAAAATATATTTTGAATACAAAGAGATTTGGAATGTTTCTTTTTTTAAAACATGTATTAGGAAATTCCTAATGCTCTACTGATTCATGATTTTCATTAGTTTTTTAAATAATATAAAGACTGCACATACTTTTCTCTTTAACTTGTGTGAATGTGCACACATATACAAATATATATACATCTATATTACACCAATAGCACGCAGGATCAGTCTGGAAGAAAAAAGACAGCGCAGAAAGAACCATGCCTCGCCAATACAGCCTGTGGAGACTTTCCACTGTGCCTTCTGCAACCGGACTTGCCTATCGCGCATTGGCCTTTTTAGCCACCAGCGCGCTTGTAGCAAACGTGGGTAGAGCCCTTCTCAAATCTTCGTTCGCGAAGCCCAGCCATGATGATATTACACCAATAGCTAAATAGATAGCATGTATAATATTTATATAATAAAATAATCCATGGAATTCTTATTACTTTAGAAATAGGATTTTGTGGAAAATAATTTTCTGATGTTTTTTATTTTCTTAATTTTATGAACATCTCTTGCCCATACCTGTACATTACAGCGTGAAATGTATTCAGGACAATATATCACTTAAATATGAAGAGTCTGTAGATCATTGATTTTACGTGGCCATGGTGAGATGGACTCAAACACAAGGTTATGCTTTGTAGTTACAGAAATACATTCATTCTAACACAACTGACCCCAAAATACATTCAGCTAAACCTTGCTTAAATTGCACAGAAAGATTATGGTAAATTGTGTGGTTTTCTCCCCCGTTTTCAAATAATAATGTTTAGATGCAAACAAATAGTCAAACAGATTAATAAAATAATAAATCTTCATTGGATTGGGAAACACATTTTTGTTGTCTGCATTGCTTTCCTATCTTTTATTTTCAGCCAATTGCACACATTCATGTTTTGTGTATGGATGATACTACTGGGGGACAAATATTATAACCTATGTAGACATAAAATATATGGTGACTGCCAAGTGAATGAGGCACTGTTACCTTTTTGGAATTTCTCTTTCCACACAAAAGGGAAGAAGAGAACTGATACCTGTGCTGGAAAGGAATGGAGAAAAGTAGGAACTAGATGGGGAAAAGAACAAAACAAAAGAGGATGACTGTTGCAAAACACAAAACTATGAGAAAGTTCTGAAAAACAAAGGTGAAACCTCACAACTATAAATCACTCGAAGTCACAGTAGTAGATCTTGTCTGTGTTTGTGAAGATTTATGCAAACCAAATTATATAAATGAGAAAAATTCTTTTGAAAACTTTGTCCCCACAATAAAATTCTTCTGATGAAGGGATGGAAGCTCCTGTTTACAATAATGTCCTGCAGAAAATGAGAGCACTAAGGGCATTTCCTTTGTCCACCTTTAAGAGGATTCTCAGCATCCTGTAACATTTTTTTCTAGTTTTGCACTATTTTGGTTCTATACATTGACCAATTGCCAGAAGGAAGAATAATGTATTGAGATGATCTTAAAACTTTCCCTTATCCTGCTGCTTTTCACTGAAAAGCCAGAATAATCGCATTTAAGGAAATACTTGATAGAATTTTAGTAGAATAAGCTTGAATCTATTTGTCTGACCTGGCTTAAAACTCAATACAAGAAATACATTTATCCCCTAAAATGGTATTTTTCTTACAATTTCATGAATATAACCCATAGCAGAAGATTTGTTGACTGCTTGTCTTCATTTAACAGACTATGCCCTCTGTTTATGGCTTTACAAAATGTAGGAGCTTGTTGAGTGAATTTATATGTGCAATAAATTCTGAAAAACTGATCCATAATACTTAGCAGATTTGGGTTTAGTTGCTAAAAACATTACAATAATTTAATACTTTGGTACTGTAATTATGTTTAGCTCTTATGTTTCCTTGTAGAGTGATAGGATTTCCATGAGATCTGTGCTGTGTAAGCTCTAGGTCCTTCCTCCTGGAGTAATCTGGTAGAACAGTATGGAGATGGGAGTTCACTGGTTCTCTGCTTTCATAAGTGTGCAGAGTTTGGCTGTAAACAGCTCTGCCTGTGACACAAGCTATATAGATATATAGGTAGAGAAAGGTAGAAACATAGACAGATGAATGGATAGGGCCTGGTTGACAAAGTTCCTTGGGAAGCCATCCTGGAGGGTGGGGAGCTCAGCAGAAATGATGTTTTAGAATTCTGAGAGAAGACTTGGCCTATTTCAGAGACTGGTGGAGAAAGTACCTTGGGAGGAAGTGCTGAAGGTCAGAGGAGTCCAGGAAGGCTCAACAATTTTCAAGAAGGAGATCTAAAAGGTGGAAGAGCAGTCAATACCTGTGTGCCAAAAGACACTCCAGCAGGGAAGAAGACCACCCTGACTGAACAGAGAGTTTTGGCTCAAACTCAGGGATATAAAGAAGACTGTATCACCTTTTACAAGGAAGAGCAGCCACCTCAGGAAGACTATCAGGATTTCATCAGTTTATGCAGGGAGAAAATTAAAAGGAACAAAGCCCAAATAGAACTAACTCTGGAACTTTCACAAATGACAATTAAAAAGTTATATTAATATGTTAGTAATAAAATGAGGGCTAAGGAAGATGTCCATTCTTTATTGGATGTGGTAGTAAACACAGTGACAAAGGATGAGGGAAAGGCTGAGGTACATAATGCCCTCTTAGTCTTTAATAGCAAGACCAGTTGTTCTAGTTTTACCCAGCTATTTGAATTGGAAGAGACAGATGGGGAGCAGAATGAAACCAGAATGAAAAAGTCAGTGACCTGCTATGCCACTTAGACACACAAAAGTCTATGGGGCCAGATGGAATCCACTCAAGGCTTGGGGAAAAATGACTGGAGAGCTGGTGTAAAAGAACCTCGGGGTGCTGGTCAACAGCCAGTTGAACATGAGCCAGTGGTGTGCCCGGGTGGCCCAAAAGACCAATGACATCCTGGCTTGTATGAACAATAGTGTGACCAGCAGGACTAGGGAAGCAATTGCCCCACTGTACTCAGCACTTGTGAGGCTGCACCTCAAATCCTGTGTTCAGTTTTTGGCCCCTCAGTACAAGAATGACACTGAGGTGCTGGAGCATGTCCAGAAGGAGGCAAGAGAGCTGGTGTAGAGTCTGGAGCACAAGTCTTATAAGGAGCAGCTGAGGGAGTTGGGAATGTTTAGCCTGGGGAAGAGGATGCCTTATTGTTCTCTGAAAGGCAATTGTAGCAGGTGGGGGGCAGTCTGCTCCCAGCTAACAAGAGATGGGACAAGAGAAAACGACCTCAAGTACTGACAGGGGAAATTTAGATTGGATATTAGGAAAAATTTCTTCACTGAAAGAATTGTTAAGAACTGGAATAGGCTTCCCACGGAAGTGGTTAAGTCACGATCCTTGCAGATAGTTAAAAGATGTGTGGATGTGGCACTTGGGGACATAGGTTAGTGATGAACTTGACTGTGCCATGTTAATGGTTAGTCTTGATGATCTTAAAGGTCTTTCCTAACCTGAATGATTCTATGGTTCTATATATATAGTTCAATAGATAGATAGATAGGTAGACAGATGGATAGATAAATAGATAAAGACACACTGATATTACAGGAAAAGCTTTTCTTAAAGCATATAATCTACTTTGTGACTGAAAGAAGTAGCATGAGTAAAATGAAATCCTTTTCAAACCATTTCTTCTGTCCCTGTGGACACAGACATTGACTGAAATGTGCATAGCCACTTTTTCTGAAAGGATAGGAGAACCACCTGCTCTCAGTGAAGCTGTGGCATAAATTTCTGCTTCTAACACTAAGAGAGTAGGAAATTAATATGAAAGCAAATGAGCATTTCACATACATGAACATATATCTTTTTGTTAGTGCTTCAGGGTCTGCTGTCACATTCATTCAATCAACTGTTCACCTGCAAAGTGCTGTGTGCAGATGTATTTTTGAGAGACTGAAAAAATAACAGTGGGTTTGAGACTCAGATTATATACAGTAAAATTGTGATTATAATAAGTCATGATTTGTAACCATGTAACTAATGATTATCAAGTAATAATATATATACCTGTTATATGGATAGAATTCATACTGACCCTGCTATGTGTCCATAATATGTCTTCTCCTGACATGACATTCTAGGGATATGTTAGCATTTTAACAGCATTGTGAAATGCCACCATAACATAGAAGCTGTGAAGATATTCTATACTGAAATGATTTACCAGAATAGCAACAAAAATAAAAATAAAGGATAGTCACAATGCTTGGTGAATATGTAATCTCCAGAGGCCAGGCTCCAGCAGTTCTGCAACACTCTAAACAATACCATAAATAAAGGTAATTATCCAAATGATGTTATAAAGCTAAGTCAAACATGGCCTTGTGGAGAAGTTGCACACAATTAAATGGGGAAAAACAGGGGAAAAAACTGTAGAATCATGTAGGAAGGAAATAAATTTCCCCTCTGTTTTGTAGGATATTATTCTTTATTAAAATCTCTACTACAGTGTAAGAATTATATACAAAACTGGCCATTTTCTTTCAAAAACCAAATGATTTTTTTTTTTTAAGAGCATGGGATTTTTTCCATAGCTGGAGTCTATATTGCTGTCTAATCATAAAACACACAATAGTATTTTTATGACAGCTAATTGATTCAAGCTAAAACCATAGGAGAGACAAAGCTGTTCACAAAAGCTCGCATGTTAATTACATCTTCTGACTTGTGTGAAAATAACAGACTACCCTATTTGATGGGTATTTTATGCTAAGAGGAGGTTAGTCATATATTGTGTTTTTTCATGGTGAGAACATGCTCCGTAAGGTTTCTAAGTTAGTTTTGTCCTTCATCTATTGCTTGAGAAGTGTCACAAGGATGAAAAATAACAGGAAATAATTCTTTTGCTGGTGGGACTTCTTTATGATGTAATACACTGGCAAACACTATGATCTCCTTCCCCTTTCAGATTCATACCAGAGACAGGGATAGAGGGGTCATGCTGAAGGGATTGCCCTGGAGTCTGCAATTGCTACTGTGTGGTTTTTTTAAAGACCCCAAGCTAATGCACAGACAAGATGTATACCTCTCAAGAGTAATAAAGTTTGCTGGTCTGCAGCTGCTCACTCCCTTTTTGGTAAAGGATATTCTTTAGTTATCTTTTTCCAGGCATAAAATTATAGTTAGTGAAAATCCAACTGCAAATATTTCTCTATGTCTCTATTGTCTTGAAATTGAGTTCAAAAAACATACTGGGGGACTGAAATACCAGTAATTCTTCCTGCTTTACTGTCTTCATGCTTGAAACAGCTCTTAAGGATTACATAGATTTCTTTACTGTAACAGTTTCTATCAGTTATCCTTAAAAACAAATTGTATTCATCTTGGTTTGGGTTGATAGTGTTTGTCCTTTTTCTGTTTTTAAATCCAGCCATCAGTGAAACTCAGTACACCTAATCTCCCTCTTGTCTTTGTACCTCTTTAGACCTTGAATTCAACTGAATGTAGTAGACAAATTACTAGCAGACATGATTCCCTTGAATACAATGGAGTTACAAAAAATATGAGCTTGTCTTGATAAGAAATAATTGTGCACATGTGAGCATTGTTTTTCTAAGCACCTTCAATGCCATCGTAGTTAGAGAACAGTATAAACTCTCTCATGAGCAAAGCTTAAGACCTTAGATTTATGTGATCATGGATAAAAAGGGGATGCCGACAGTATAACTGCTTCATGTCTGCCTCAAACCACAGCAAAAACAGTCTGCTGTCCCTATAAGGTGGGTGGTCAGATGGCCCATGAAATAGTTCCTCATCATTTCAATCAGCCCAAAAGTGAACTATCTCAAATCTTTTTATCCTAGTAAGATATATTGAATATTGTGAATATTCAGGAGCTGCCTCCTAGAATGTTCAGCAAACCTTTGTGTGGGAACTGACTCCATTAGAAAGGTAAGATGAATGGCTGTCCAGTTTAAATCTACTGTCACATATGCATACAAACTTTAAGGATTCACTGTGGTTTTCTATACTTCTTTATAGTTTACCTTTCTGCCAGATGCAGACCTATATCATCTGTTAAGAAGACACATTCTGTGTGGCACAAGACCCTACATTTAGATAGGGATGTTGATAATAGAACACCATGTTTCCTATGAAGGTTTTTCTTTCTTGTTTATTTTGAAACCAATGAAATTGGTTGACTTTATATGGGGTTAGTTTGGATTGCATTACTACTTTGATTTTGGCTTCTTTCCCCTGCCAACAGGGATATCAATTCTGATAGCAGGCTAAGTAATAATTACTGCGATTTTTGAGAGCTATTAAACAGTTAGTGTCTGCCAAAAGTTACCATGCACTGGTATCTTAGATACCAGAGATGTTTGACTGCACTTAGCATAGTATATCTCTCTGGGATTTCACAACGTGGTAACAGTTGTCAATTTGTGACTTGCTAATAACAACAACTGGGTGTATGAAACTATAAGTACAGTTAGTAACAGCATGCCTATTACACATTATTCTATCAACATGATATGAAGACAGATGTGCACTGGTAAATAATTTTTAAAAGAAATTAAAAATGTAGAAGGTGACTTCTAGGAAAAAAAAAATAACTGGCACTAAAAAATAAAGACAGGGTAATATTTTATGAGGCTTGTTATTTTCAAGAGTATTTGAGAATATATGCCAGTTAAGGTCTTTATTATAAGCATGGTTGAATGAACACTTTTCCATTAATAGTTCACTTTCCAAGACATTCAGCTTTGGTTGTCCAGTGCTCTGTGGGATATTTCTTAATGTTTAAAGTACAAGAGGGGACAGAGTAAGAGACTGGTGCTGGTAAACCAGGGAGGTAACATTAAACCACTAAGAATGGAATCATCTCA
>VXBX01000897.1:16081-34946 GCA_013400415.1 Scytalopus superciliaris
CTAGAACTCGTTTTTAAAAACCATGTTACAAACCACTCAAAGTTGTATTCTGTTTTTTATGAAAATACTGTTATGTTTCTAAAAATGTGGAACTGAATCATGTTTTTGCCATCAAAACTTACACTAAAGATGGACACCTGAAAGAAAAGGCACAGAAAGAAAGAAAAAAATAGTAAGGGAGGAGTTAAAGTAGGTCTCTGAGTTACTTCTACAGAGAGAATTAAGTACCATAGTGTCAGGGATACAAAAGCCTACTTTTTCCATATGTACTATTTGAAATGCAGAGCCCTGTGTTGGACTCACAGGATCCATACACAATACACAGAAAAGTTTATAGGTGACAGAACAGCCCCGAGAAACGAGGCTGCTGAAAGGGTATCTGCTTACAGCCATCCAGCAGGGACATGCTGAGACAGTCTTAACTGTTGTCCAGCTTTGTAGCGTACTTGTTGGATCTTCTTCTGGTCCTTCTTTCAAAGGAATGCAGCACAGCTTTTTCTTTTTTTCTGAAAGCTCAGATGGGCCTACCCTTCTAAAACACAGCAGGCAGTGAGTGGCAGTGATAGCTTGGTGTAACTTGTATTATACTTTATCAGTTGAAATATTACCCCAAAATAGGTGAGATCCAAGTTCATTNAGGGAGGTAACATTAAACCACTAAGAATGGAATCATCTCAACCAAATTTTCTCTTTTATCACAGTAGCAGGATTGTGTTGCATATCTAAGCAAAGATTTCTGCAAAATCAGAAGTAGGGAGGATCAGCCAACTATATAGATGAACACATGGGCTGTCACAGTATTTTTTATAAACCCAAATTACTAACAGTCACAATGTGATGCAGGGTGTGCACAACAATTAGGATTGAGATGTATATGAAATAATATTAATTGCCTACTTTTATAAATCAATCTGAGGATTTTGTCTTGGGGTTTAAGACAAGAAGCAGTTATTAATGTAATTTCTTACAATATTAAAGTACATTGAATAATACTATGCAAAATGCAAACAATAGGCAGTTACAGGGAAGACAAGGCAAAGGTAGATTTAGCTCATCTTTGCATTCTCCTGGGGTTTTTCAGTCTCTTGTAAAGAACAGGGTGTATTCTAGCCTAATTTACACTTTCTGGCTTGCCTGCATCCATTTCTCCATAGAATCCTAAATTTATCAGTAATGCCCAGAATATTCATAAGGCTTTATGTTGCAAACAGCATCATGTAACCAAACCTTCTAGAGCCGGAGAAAAGCAATCTTCTGCTTTCCCCTTCATTTGTTTATGCGAGAATTCTCCCAGAGGCAAGACAGACTTTCTAGGGATTCATTTTTACCAAACCAGGAATTAAACAGGAATTTATTTTGTCAGTGAACTTTCCAAATCATGTGTGAAAAGTGTCAGTTCAGTATGAAAATTTTGTAAAGTCTGATATGGCATATACTGCATTTTATTTTCATCTAGTTATTTTTCTGCTTTGGATTCCTTATATAAAATCTGTTCAAGGTCACATATATTTAGGTATCTCAGTGAACAGTTCATTAAATTCATCTGTTACAGAGTACAACATTAAATTGAGATTATTTTGCACTACTGAGTAGCTTTGTTAGGAAAATGGCCTGAATTATTTTAGGTCAAGGTTGAAGCCATCAGCAAAGAATGGTGGATAAACTTGTTAGGTATTCTGGTCAGTAGTACTCTTCCATTTTTGATAATGTCAAAAAGCTTGCCACATATACCTAAACACATCCTGTGAAGGAAAAAAATACATGCTGCTTTACTGAATATTGTATTTTCCTTGGGTCAAGCAGAACATATATATATNTGGACTCACAGGATCCATACACAATACACAGAAAAGTTTATAGGTGACAGAACAGCCCCGAGAAACGAGGCTGCTGAAAGGGTATCTGCTTACAGCCATCCAGCAGGGACATGCTGAGACAGTCTTAACTGTTGTCCAGCTTTGTAGCGTACTTGTTGGATCTTCTTCTGGTCCTTCTTTCAAAGGAATGCATCACAGCTTTTTCTTTTTTTCTGAAAGCTCAGATGGGCCTACCCTTCTAAAACACAGCAGGCAGTGAGTGGCAGTGATAGCTTGGTGTAACTTGTATTATACTTTATCAGTTGAAATATTACCCCAAAATAGGTGAGATCCAAGTTCATTTTCCCTTTCAGTTTCATAAAATAGAAATCAACACTCCCTAGTGCCCTGCCCAGCAGACTACCTCAACCCCAGCATGGTGAGTCAGCAGCTGTCTTCAGAGCTGTTGAGCTCTGCAGAGAAGTATGCACAGCTTTCCCAGTAAAAGAGTGACACTGAAAATAGTGGCAACTTTGTTCATATATTATAGAAGGCACCCAGGAGAAGATAGCCCTGAATCTAGGTCTGTTTTGTTCACGTTTTACCCAATGATTGTCTCAAATGACTTCCACGAAGTTATTGAGTCAATATTAGTTCGAGTCCTAATTCCATTGCTTGATGCTCTGGGAAGAGCATTTTATTTTTAATGAGTATTGTTATAAATGCCAACAAATAAATGATTAAACACTTGTATGAGAAATTAAACAAACAGCTAGAATATTTTTTCTAGAGGGGTCTGTACAACTGCAACTTGTCTCTGTGTGTCTCTGACTGACAAGATGCCCTACTACCTCTGATGATACTTGGAAAAGTTCATGGAATTCTGTGATTACAGAACTTACTTAGAGAGGCAAGTACAGTGTCTCAGTGATATTGTAGTACATAGCATAGGCAAAAGAAGAATCAAGAATACAATCTTATACTTCTTCTAAAAAGACTTAATTCTTTTCCATTCCATTCAAGAAATACAGTAACACTGCAGATATTTATATAGTGTAGGAAGAACAGAAATCCCAAAGCACATTCCAATTATGAATATGTGATTTATATTTTATGGATAAAAAGAGTTATTTCCCCAAGCACATTGTTTCATTTTATCTGTGTGCTTCCTTTAATCCTGTCAATAACCCAGCATGCAGTTGCTTTCTGCTCATAGATTTTTTGGAAGATAATAGAAATAAGCATGCACCATAGATAGAACTATTCATGGGTAACATAAAAATACCTGCTGTTCATCAAGATTTCTGCTTGCTAATTAACTGTAAAAAATTGGCATGATAATATTTCTGGTTTTCAACTGAAATAGTGGGGCATATTATCATGAAAAACAAAAATAGCTTCTTAGTTAAAGCTATAATGAAATGCTAGATTGCATTTATGTTCTGAGGTGTACAAAATGTATACTTATTATTCAAAGCTGTAAGGAGTATTTTGATATCTATATATTTTAAGTTGTTCAGTATGTTGCAATATCTATCATGATGCTAGCCAAATTAAAATCATCTGGGAAAGGAGAAAAAAACCCATAAATTTATACAGGTAATAAATGAGGAATAAATGATTTGATGCACTTCAATTTTCATACATGTTATATGGTAGTTTGTAAATAACATCTATTTCCTTCCTTTAAAGTGAACAACCTCATTATGGGGTGCGATGGGTTGTTTTTTGTAGGCCTTCCTTAGTAACCAGGGTCAAAATCTAGGAAGTATTCCATCCCATCTCTTTACGTAATCAGGTGTATATAAGCCGAAGGGGGACGTGTTCTTGCTTTCTTTTTTGCTTTCTTTTCCTTCTCGGGTTAGCGCGCTGACAGGCTCTCGGTGTTTNAAATTTTCACGTGGGGTGACCAACTTGGCAATATTTGAAAGGAAGATTATAAGTTGTTTTCTTTATCAGGAAGAAACCTCCTCAGCCTTAATAAAAAACTACTGTGGATAGTTTTTGACTCTATTAGTCAGGACAGAATGTCATTTTCCTACTGTCTTATGCTATTTTTTGACAACTGTATCTCTCTCCTTTTGTGTTTAGATCATTTTCCGTAAAGAATACCAGAAGAAGTATACCATCACAAATGGACAGGAGATAAATCTGCTTAAATATATGTCTGGCTGTATTGCATCCATACAGCTTCTGAAATGTCTGAAGTAGTAAATACCAGGCTGGGATGCATACAAAGTTGTCTAATGATCCAGTTTTATAGCAGCTATATATACTGAAATCCTATTCAGATGAGTGTGTGTGGCTAGGGACTGCACAGATGGCCCCTTTGGGATTCAGTTTCACCCCTCTCTTGTCTCTGCTTTTTTTAGCATTGTACACTAGAAAATCTGGGACATTTTGCTTAAGGAAGGCTTTCCCATACAAATTAGAATACTTTTCAAAGTCGCAGTACCCTCCAATTCATGATTCCTGTAAAATATTCTCTTATCACAGACATTGCAAACCTTTACAATGAACGATTCTTTTTTATTAAAATTTCTCTAAGCATTAGAGTAATATCAGAGCAACATACTGACAGTGACTCAAGAACAAACACCCTGACATCTTATAACATGAAATCTAGTATGCTTATGAAAAAACATGGATTGTAGAAAACTGGCCTAGTAACCAGAAACCTCTACCAACTCCATGCTCCATCACATAAGAAACTTTGAAGGGCGAACTAACCTTTGCTTTGTCTTGATGAGTATGAATCAGGTGATCAGGACCTGTCCTTGAAAATAGACATTGTGATTTCTTATTCTCTAAGGTTTATCCACTAGAATTCTGTTTGCTTACTGTGATTATAAATGAGCTATATGTGAAGTAGGTTTTTGTTAAGTTATAGAGCAGTAAATATGTAAATTTAATGTAATTTAATAGCATTTAATTGTGCAATGTGTGTCTATTATTTTGAAAACCATAATAAATTTTTAGGTGTAGTGAAGCTTAGAGCAGAAACCAAAGACAGAAACTACTTGCATTAGTTCCCTGCTCTTTGGAGAAAATAAGACTGCAAGATTATGACAATAAACACAGAGGAAGCTGACAATTTGAAGTATTGTTGAAGACTAACTTTTAGCTAATAGCACAGAATGGAACTGATTAGGCAAAATTCAAATTTGAAACTGAAATATTATCAGTTTGAAATTTCTATTTAAAGATCAGAAATGTTTGTTAACTGCTTGGGTCAAAATCACAAACTGAATTCAGATAATGTCAATATTCTCAAATTACAGACAATAGGACCAAAGTAAAAAGCTGATTTATCTGGCACTATAGACTGTATTTATAACGTACACTATACATCAAGGCCAAATTCTGTACATACTCACTTATAGGTAGTGTTTTAGCCAATCATTCCTGAAACAGTGAGGATTATTGATTGTGTTAAGAAAAACCTTTTGTGTCAAAGGCTACCAAACCAATTCTGACAAGTTTTTCTTTGCTTTGTTTTCCTTAATTCAATTTGAGCTACATACTCCAAGGCAAGCAGAAGCAGAGTTTTTATGACTGGTTTATGAAATTCTGAAAATATAGTTATTATAGAAGAAAGAGCAATGCAAGTCATATTTCAGTGTCCTGAGGAGAGCTATTACAATATATGAAAATTTGCAACTATTATTGCTACAGCTTGGAAATGCACTTTCAATATTTTGTAAATTATTGTATCATTTTTGCATATTAATTGTTATAAAAAGGGCTGCAATGTGTGTTCTAATAGCAAAACACTTCTACTGAATGGAACTGCAGTTTAATAAAATGCAATTTATTTTCTTCTGTTCATTTCAACCCCTTCATAGATTTAGAAAATGAGATTGCAATAAGAAAATGACCATACATAGCATTGCAAAAATTTCCTAAGTTACAAAAATCTTTCAGTTTCTTCAAATATCATTTAGAAAAACTGAAGTTTCTAATATACATGAGAATTACAGTCCAAATACAGTTTCTAGAATGCAATAGAAATGTGTTTATGTATTTTAAAGAATGTTCATCACATGTTACTCGTACATTTTAACAAACCTGCCCAGTCCTGAGAGTAGCTTTAAACCAGAATGATCCTTAAATTCAGTATCTGACATCCCATTTACCCTCAGAAGCAGCCTGAATTTGCTCCTAATCTCTAACGTATATTTAGCTACTTATAAAACTTCTCCTTAGAACACATGATGGTGTATTCTTCTGGAATATATTTGTAACTGTCCTCTGTGTCTGACCTCCTCTCAGGAGGTGCTGGAAAAGATCAGTGAAGTAGGTGGAGACGGGGTACAGTGTGTGTCATTGGGTAGATAAGGTCATTTTAGTGCAGTTTAGAGCATAGGTTTGAGATGCATGGAATGCCAGGGCCTACCTGCTCAGAGGCCATACAAGAAACAGGCTGCTGGTATTTTTGAGCACTACAGGCAGAAATGCGTTTGGAATGAGGTGAGCATATCAGGGGACATTCTGATAAGGCTATCTATTCCTAAAAGAAATCTGAGCCCCCTTTTTGTAAGTTGTTTAGTGAATTTGTACTAAATTACATTGGACACTGCAATTTAAAATTTTCTAATGTTAATAAAAGAGAAGTCTAGTAATTCACACTATCAGGACACTTTTTATTTTATTTAATTTGTTTCATTTATTTCATTTAATAGTTAAAATTATAAATCTATCAATTGAGTAACTTTCTAACAACCAAAACTAGTTGAATTTAGCAAGAGTCTAAATAAGAATTTAATAAGAATTTAACATGCTCTTCCTACAATAAAGAGAGAGAACATTATTTTCAGAATATTTTCATATTTCTAAATTTTCAGTTTGGAATAAAATCCCAACTTTTGCAATTTTTTTTTTTCTTTTTTTTTTTTTTTTTTTAAGAGCAGTGGAATATCCAGGGTATCTTCTTGACAGGACACTCCACAGTAATGGATGTGGGAAATTGGTCTTGTGAGTGTGCCCCTTGGGTGTTACTTTTTAGCAATGACTTGGTCTTCCTTGTCCTATGACACAGAAAGAAAGCACTGTTTGACCAAGATCAAGAAATGTCACCCTTCTTTCCACAATTCCAGGTCCTCCTAGCCCCATCATCTATTTCTCACTCTTAATTTGTGCAGGTGTAAGGACCACAATGTGCAAAGCACAGAACAACTAGCTGTAACAGTTACAGTTTAAAGTATTTTCAGCAGATACGATTTCAGAACAATTTTATAGGGTGTTGTTTTACATAGTAATTGCAAATTCATCCTAATGCAAATCTCATAGCAAGCTTAGATGAAAGAGTAATTAATAAATTTTCTTCCTCTCCTCTACAACCTGCAATAGCTACTGTGCAAGACAACATATCAAGGGTTCAGAGAATACTGTCAATATTATGCGGATGTTAATATATTTACTCTTAAGAAAGCCTATACTTCATTGCATCTAAAGTCACTCTACTATTGTGGTCATAAATCTAATTCCTCATCTAGGATATTTTTCTTAAGATCATTGTACTAATATGATCAGCACATGTACAGTACAGAATAAACATAAGCTACAAATGGGAATTCACATTCCAGAAGCAGCTAACTTGTTTTCTCTTTTCACCTTCACTTGTTTTGATGTTGAACTTTGAGCCAATTTGGTTTACAGCCAAATAAAAACTTACTTAGCTGTAAACTAAAATTTCATTTAACATCATTATATGTCCAGTCAACCAATTTGAACTCAGTTCAAGGCATTTTACAACAATTTCTCATTTACTTTAACACAATCTGAAGTAAATTAAAGTATCATTGGTTTAAACATGCACATAGAATATATAACAACAATCAGTGGACCATTTACGGAAATTAAAAACATAGTAGATGCTCTAAATTTCTCTAATATCTATTTTCTGTGTAGTGATTTAAGTTTTCACAATAGTCAATGTATTTTGATTGTAGACAAATAGAACATCTACTCTTTAAGGACCCTACATCTAATGTAAGCACTTAATTTTTCAGGTCCATGGAAGGAAAAGAATGAAATAATTGATGATTCAAAGATCAAGATTTTGTTCTATCATCTGAATTGTCATTATTCTTCATGGTTCTTAATTTATCATGTAATTGACTGCCAAGATAGGACCATCACTTCAGTTCTGTCATTTATTGTATGACCCCCAAGGAGAATAAAAAAAAAATGCAGAACAGTTAAGTAATAGAACAGTCTCTCATCTGAAGCCTATTTGGTCACAGTATAAGAGATTAAATAATGTGAAGACATGGGAAATTGGAGATGAATGTCCTATAAGTTTGGGGAAGGACAGAGTTACACAGAGAAGCCAGATTTTGTTCACAGGATGTGCATAAATTTTAGCACCTTTGAAATTATTGTCTCCATAAGAGAATGTTTTATTTTTAAAGTTGAGTTCCTTTTTTACTCTTATTCAATATGGAGTATGTAATACAGTTGCTAACTGGAAAGGCTGAGTGCCATCAGTAAAGAGATCATCATCATGGCTAGGCTTTGTGAATGAAGATTTGGGAAGGGTTCCACCCACACTCGCTGCAAGTGTGCTGATGACTAAAAAGGCTGATAGTGACAGGATAACAGAACAATAAAGAAATGGCTCCTTTCTGATACCAAACTCTATTATACTGAGGATGTGAGCAAGATCAGTAGACCTGAGCTTCCATCCCCAAGATCTTTTCCTTGTAGAAAAGAGAGAAGTAGAGAGTATTCAGTAAGATAAAAATCTGTGCTCATGTTCACCTTGTATGCGTGTATACCTTGAAGTCCAAAATTTAGATACTCCTAAGATCTCCAAAATAATAACTCATGTATTACCAAACTCTGTGAATAATTAAATGCTTTCCAGGAAGACATGGGACTGACATGGGACACTGGTGAATAGTTTGGTACTCAATCTCACATTCTGTCACTCCTGCTGCAGTAGGGTTTGTAAAGACTCCTAGAGCAAGCTCTCACAAAGGGCACGTGAAGCAAATCAAGGTTTGCATGATGGGAAAGCAGAAGCATCACAATTAATTTTGAAGACTTGTCAGTGACATGAATCACTTTTGTCATACTCTGAATATTGTTCAGTTCTAGCTTTAGAGAAAAAGGAGAAGCTGTGTAACAGATCAGAATCCAAGTCTCATCTTCCTACTTAGGGCCTCCTTTACAGTCATGCCTGTCTTTTCTTGCTTTCTCTCTGTTCTTAGAAATCTTATATGTGTTAATGCAATGACATGCTTAAGGGCTGGGTGTGATTTCTTCACTTTTCTGGTAAGTTTATTGCTATAAAAATTAGTTACAGAGATAAATAATATATGAAATAGGTTTATGACAGAAATAAACAAGAAAGTCTGATAGCAAACACTACTGAGCTTACCAAGTGAAACACTATCACCAATGGTCCATCCACAGGAGCAGAAGCTATATGTTAGCCTGCCTGGAATATTTGTAAGATTGCTTTTGACTAGTGTGCTGTAGAATGAGGGAGCAGTTAAATCTCCTTTAGGGCTTCCAAGAACCTCGTAGTGCTTACCACATACTATGCACTGCAGTCACACTTGAAGTTGGCAGCTTAAAAAAACACAGCCTTGTAACAGAATTTTTTGTTGGTGCAGTGCATCATGTAATGGAACAGCTGGGAGGTTTAACAGCATTTAACAGTATGAGAAACAACATGAAGAAAAAAGGTAAAAATAGTTACTAAGAGCACAATGTACATTTGGGACATTGCCATAGTCTTCCTTATGCCAACTGCACTATTTTGTCAGTGTCCTTTTCTACCAACATGATCTTGGTAGCAAATGGTGTCTCTGTGTTAGACTGTTGTCTAGTCTTTTGTGCTTATTCAAACCCATCCTGCTTTGAAGACTGACTGTGTAATGGAGGATAATAATCAACTGTTTTTTACTGCTGACAGTATTACATGACTCTAGAGATCTCTAACTTGCATGTCAGAAGATAGACTGCAGAGATAGCAAGGCTAGTATCTCTAGATTTCCAGTCCCCTCAGAGAAAAGGATAAAAATCTCTTTTGCTGCACTCTGATGTTTAGGGCCATTTCGTGTGAAGAATAAGAGCAGCAACATAAAAACACATGAAAAAATAAAAACATTCAGAAAAGTCCCACCAAACCCAAGCAAATCAAACTGACAAGTCTTGATACCCTGCAGTGATCTCTTCATCCTGACAGCCTGGAAGAAAGAAGGAAAAGTAGAGGGTATGTCTTTCTCAGTTTTTGATCTTGTTGCCAATACAGTCACAGTCTGGAATGAAAATGACAATACTTTTTTTTTCCCCTCCCCAGGAAGATACAATGAATCATAATTTCACCCAGCTGGAGCAGTTTTATCTTCACATGGCATAAAAGATGAACATTCATTACCTGACCCTTAGAATATTTTTGGTACAGTGCTGGTATACATATGTGGGAAAACTATATACAGTTTCTATCCAAGGGATCTCCTCTAGTTAAACACAAAGCATAAATCCATCTAAAGTATTTTGTGAAAAAACCTTTTGGTGAGACCAGTGGTGAATTCTTCAAAAAACATTTTGTGTTAAAGGCAAAAAAGGAAAAGCAAATCAAAGTACCAGGGTGGCATGAAAAGGCAATGTCAGAAATTTTGCAAGGCATGCAGGTAGAAGTCACATGTTGATATTTCCAAAACATGCATAGCATTGATCTCTGGATCTTTGCACTTTGATTTTTTTCCTCTCCTTTGAGAAAACATGCTCTTCTATTCTGATTATAAGGACAACACTGAATAATATCTCAATCTCTGGTTTGTCAGAATTTCAAATTCACATTCAGGTCAACCATAGCAGATATTCCTGCACTGATTATTTATTTGATAGGACCAAAGGACAGTTTGGAGTGGAAAGATGGAAAAAGGCAATAATATCATGGTATGACATAAAGAACTGTTCTTCTTGTCCTAAAAAGATATTTGAAACCAGTCTGATGATTCTTCATCAATAAGTTCCACTTTAAAGTAAAATATGATTAGAAGTAAAAAAAAAAATAGTATCAAAAGGCATAAATGTTATGCTTTTGTCTAATATTTGATTTGTTTCAGTTTTTGTCATGTTTTCAATGTCACAGTAGTGATTCTGTCCTTCAGCCTTCAAGAAGAAAATATATCTCCCAGAAGACTTCAATTATATCTGCCAATCTCATGTAGATATTTCACTACCTTACAACATCTCAAATCACACTGAATACCTAATGTTTAGTGAGCTAAATTAATTCTTCTGTGACTGCATGATGTACAGGATAATGAAGAAAAAGGAACAATGCTATTAACAAAAATGAAAGCAGAGGATTTCCCCCACCTTTTTAAAAAAAAAAAAAAAAAAAAAGTTTAAAAATATCTTTATAACTTAGTGCAGTAACTATTGCAATCTAAATTTTTTTATAGGTTGTCTTAAAACATCTGAAAAATTGTATATTTGAAGGCAAATGTACTATTTATTATGTGTGGTAGTTAGATGTACTTTTATAATCTGAAATTAAGCCAGTACTACTTTATCATGAAAAGTCAAGATACCATACCCTCTTCTGTGTATGAAGCTTTAAATAAAGAGAGAACACTGAAAGAACTGAGCAGCTGGCTAAATCTCTTGGATATTACAGTTCACTATCAGCACAAAGGCAGAGCAAAGAGAAGTCATTTGGAACTTTGTCTAGGTCTGAACATGGTCACAGGTGAGTAGGTTTCTGTTTCAAGTCAGTTCCAGCGATGGCCTGGCTTTTACCTCTCTGATGATTTTTTTCTGTGAGATAACCACCTCCAGTGGGACAGGAAGTCAAGTCTAGAATTTGTGTTTAAGATAACTCTGGCCTTTAGAGTGTGGTTAGCAATTTAAACTTCATGAATTTAGTGAACTTAGTACACTGCACAGCCCAGGAAAAACATTGGCTCTCTCCCCAAACTCATGCAGGAAGTACCAGCTAAATCAGACTGAAAGAAGGGGCTCTCTGGACAGACCCTGATCCAATCCTCAATGTAGACAACTGAAGGACTCCCAGGAGCTGAATCAGACCACCAGTAGAAGGAAGTCAAGCATTAAAAATAAGGGGTGAATGGATCACAGAATCAGAGCAGTAATGTGGAAGATGTGGTTTCTGCATGGTCTCCAGCATAGCACTGGGATACTTTGACACTGATTGGACATAAACCCTGATCTGATTGAGAAGCTTAGTACAGACAGGGAAAAAGTGTTTCACTCCACTACTTGTTACACTATGTGCCTTATCTGAGTTGAATTTCAGCCAGCTGAGTAGCATCCAGGTCTCAACCTTTGCCAGACTGAAAAGAACCTGACCAAAGAAACCAATATATGGGTCAAACAAAAATATGTAAAATCTCAGAATTTCATCAGATCTACAGCGATTGACACAAATAGGTTGGAACAGAGTAAGTTACAGGATTGAACTCTGTGGGTCCCTCCAGTCCAATTTGCTTGAGTTAGAAGGAGGTTAACTAATAGTGTCCTACAGTTTTGTCTTGAGAGAAAAGAACCATATCAATTTGCGAGTGACATTTTTCCAGGTCTCACAATGGTGTCAACAGAACTTTATAGCTAAATGTTATCAAAGATCAAGTTCCATCACCAAGACACACGAGCTTCAATATAGCTGTCCTGGCAAAAGATCAATGGTCATCTGGTTTTTCTTTACTTTTCCCAGGGTTTGCTCTTAAACATCCGAGGATCATCCAAGAAACCTGAAGTTTTCCCATGTTGTATTCCCAGTATCTTTTCATCAACATTTCTCAGAAAAGGCAGATTGAACACCAGATACTGACTGGAAAAGATAAAAACTATAAGGAATTTCAATAATTGCAAAAAGACTTCTGAAAAGATGCATATATAGATTGCAAAATTTAATAAAGAACATGACAAAAGAAGGTGTGCACAAGGGATAGACATAGAGTGAAGTCTGTTTTACTACACAGTGGGCATTAAGATTCTGGTTATCAGCTGCTGAAAACCTTGCATGGAGATTCAGAACCAGTGAGTTTTACCAGTGTAATAGTTGTGGGGTTTGGGGTTTTTTGTTTGTTTGTTTGTTTTTTGTTTGGTTGGTTGGTTTGTGTAGAACCTTGTTTAGCAGGGCATTTAAGCAGGTGACTTTTTACAAACACAAATCTTCACAGTTTAGAAAGTCTGTCACAGTTCAACACAGGATATAGACTGAAGTCCTTTGTTGATCTAAGGCTATAATGTTTCTATATATACCTGTAACACAGGACTCTGTATAGCATGAAACCATCCCGACAGTTGAGAAATTACCAATTCATACTATATGCTGGGATAGTGTAGCATCTTTGGTATGTTTTTAGTGGTTTTAGTGTTTGCCTTTTGAAAAATTTCTATTTACTAGTTGTGAAAATACTGAACTGAGAGGCTGAAGCCCCTCCTCCTGATACCCTGCCCCTTGACCAATATCTGCAGCACAGACACAGTGCCAACACCCTGCCCCTGCCCACCCATAGGCAAGGCGCCCCACATGAAATAGATAGGCTTCTCTCCAAACCCACAACTGCTGGGGAACACAAGGAGCAGCTCAACTCTTATCTGTATTTAAAGGTACCTGCACCACTGGCAGTTGCTTCCATATGACCTGGACACCACATGTCCCTGGATGTCCACTAGAGCCATGGAACCACTTATGGTCTTGTGTTTGTTACTGGTGACTGGGCAAGTTGCCACATGTGCACATAGTGGCTCATCTTTCCTACTACCTCAATAAAACTGTGGGTTTTAACATGTGGTCAGACTCCATTCCTTTTCAGAGCACAGAGACGTTACTCCTTTGTCTAAAAATAAGGTTCTTCTATGGGTTTGATATTGAAACATTAAATCACTAACACAATTTCTCAAGTATCTGTCACAGTTGCACGTGGGTACCCAAGTATATATGTACAGGTTTTATGCACATTTTTCAGTTTGTAAATATTTTGGATACAATTTACCTGTGAATTCAGATTTACAAATGCTTTTACTCTGTGATTTCAGTGGCTGTTGTAAGCTTCATTGATGATGGGATGAGAAAGGCAGACAAAAGCAGAATGGATGCCAAGACCCCTCTGCCAGATATGACAGGCGGGCTTGCTTTGCAATGTAACACTACATATTTTAATTTGTCATTTTGTTAGTGTCACTTTATTCCAGATTTTTTTGCATTTTAATGGAAATACTGAATTTCAAAATTACATGCCTACCTTCATCTTAATGTAGCTGGATTTTCAAAACAAATGGAATAAAGACATGGGTACATTTTTTAATATAGGGATAGATTTTGCTGTGAAGCTTTCATGAATTAAAGACAAAGGTGGCCATCTTGAATTGAATGATCATGAGCATACACATTGGAAAATGCATTAAATGTGCATTGTAAAACACAATTTTTCCTTGAAAATGACACTTTTCTGCATCCAAGGTTGTGAAAAAAATTGAGAGATGTTTTATTGCAAACTGAAGTCATTGCTACAGGTCTATGCATGGTAGACAATTTTATTAATGGTTGGTGGATGAAAAATCAGCTTGTGTGTCCATGATATGATTGAGCATATCATCAGCTCACCAATTCATTAACACCTACTCAAAATACCCCAACTACAAAACTCCCCCCAATCCTGCTCAAAATCCTCTGTGTGATACTTAGCAGCCTACAGGGGATTAATGCATGAAAGACAGTGATATTAGACCATTTTTCCTAAACTAAAGAATAAGAGAGAATCCTTTTCTTATTTCATCTATTTTTTTTAATACAAATTATTTCAACCTCTTGCCTCATTCTTCTCCCAAATTAACCTAGAATTAATTATTATTATGTAGGAAAGCAGGTGTGCTGTGGGGATTTAATTTCTGTTTGCTATACAGCATTGCACAAAGAAATTATGTTTTTATGAGAAAAGATATGATAAGAAAATCTTATGCCAAATATTTTGGGGGAATTTATGTTGCTTGATAGAGGCATTAGAAGTTTCCAGAATTCATTTTACATATAGATAAAGCATGCATAGAAAACTTCAAAAAACCACAACTGCTATTCCATAAAAATGCATGTGAGACATCTGAAACTCTATATATGCCCTTGAATCAGAAAATGGCTTTACTTAATGTTGGTTTAATTTCCTTTTTCATTCTTTCCTCCCTCCTTCCCTTAGTGATTAAAGGCATCTTGACTACACAAGTTTGGAGTGGTCTAATAAATATGACCTGCAACAGGAAAACAGAATTAGGAAGTTGTCTGTGCTTTTCAATGGAATAAATACATTTTAACCTGGTCAAGGCACATACGAGCCTGGTCTCTTCTAGGCTGCTGGCAGGATTCATTAAGTTGGTGCCTTTACAAATACCTACCACGTGTGTATGTAGCTGACCTTCAATACAAGGTCAGGAAGCATGCCTCCATTTCAGTTACAAGCAATTCCACCTGCAACAGCTGCTCTTTGTGTGATAATACCCTTGTCTCATAAAATTAATTCTTCAGTCTACTTTGAGCTCAGACCTTCCTTCCCCTTCACCCTTCGGTTCCTGCAATTTTGAGAGTCATCTGGACTCATCCAGAGTTATCTATATGTCCCATTGACAGTCTTTCCTCTTCCAAGTGTTGTTCCACTGCCTTGGCACCTGAGGATGTGGAGGGAGTGAAGGTATTTTCAATTGATGTTGTTACAATGGACAGGCCCCTGTGCAGTGTAGCTACAGTTCAGAAAGCAAACAAAGTAGAATGAGAAAGAACACAGAAAACTTTATTGTCTGTCAAAGACCCTACCACTTGGTTCTTGCTTTCTGTGTAGTCCAGTATGGATATATTTTCTGTTTGTGACTGTCTTTCTACTCTCTATACAGAACTGAGAGTTCCTCTTTAAAGCATGGATCTTTGGGTGTATTTTCATTGGGATCCTGAGGATGGGCTTCAGCTGTAACACCAACTAATTTTTTACAGCAAAGCTCCTTACTTAGTGGAGCTTCTTCCTTTTTCAGCTCTGGAGTCATGCATGTTTGGTATTTCCACTTCCAAATGATTATAATTCCCAATGACTTTTGCTCTCATGTATATTTTATCAGTCATTTATCCCAGATGATTTCTTACCCTTCTCATGGACTGCAACACTTTTAGTAAGGTAAAAAGCCAAGAACTAGGAGGTGTTTGTTGGGGATTTTTTATTATTTATTTATTATATTTATTTTCCTTTTTTTTCTTTTTTTTTCTTCATACCAAAACAGGATTCGAGGTTGTATTATGATGACAGTCTGATATTTTTACCTGGCAAGGATCTTACCAGGAAGGCTCAGTGCATTTCTGCTTCCAGTGTGCATTTCCAGTTCAGCTGGAAACTAGACAAGTGACACTAGACTTGGGTCTGACATGTACCCCACCCCCACTCTTGTGCAACCAGAAAGAACGCAGAAGCAGAAACTTTGGGTGGATTCCGTAGGTAAACATTCATTATTTGCCTGTTGCATACCCCGCTTATTGAACTTAGGCATGAGGCCGTACATCTTTTTCAGTCCACCATCTATTGCTTTCTCCCTGATGTTTGCTAAATAATCACACAGGTAAACTTTGAGTTGGGGATAGGTCTTGCAACAGATGCACAATTCCTTACTCCAGACTCCTTTGTTTCCTTGTTCAGTCTCTTTTGTACAAAGCCAGAGACAAGATCAGGAAGACATTCTCTAGAATGATTCCCAGAAAAGGTGCATATGAGAATCCTCAGCACATCTTCATGTTGCCCTCTTGAAGGAAAAAGCACCACTCAGATATCTTTTCATACATTCCCAAACCTGAAAGGCTGCTCTCAAACTACTTGAGTACTTAGACTGGTATCCTAATACCAAGTATCTGAATCACTTGCTCAGAATTCACAGGTAGGACACAAAAAAGGTCTCCTTGTAGAGGAAGCCAGTGGCCAGGTGTGAAGCCCTGAGCATCTAAGGTACTGATGGATTTTTAGGCAATTTAATTTCATTCAAAAATATGTCTTAAAATGTATGCATGTCGTGGGTTCGACCTTGGCAAAATGCCAACCCCCCCCAAGACCCGCACGGTCCCAGTGAAAGGAGGGAAGGGAAAAAAAACCCTGAAACTGGAAAGAACTATATACATATATTTACAGGAAAGTTACAATACATATACGTACAAATATAAGAAAAAAACAACAATAACTTCATCCAGAGCTGTCCACCCCAATAACACACAGATTTCACCACCCAAAACCCACACGGAACAAAACTAAACACGTTTCACTGAAAGAGCACCTAGCAAAGTAATATCAAACAAAAGTATTTACTTCCCAGAGACCAGAACTGCCATGGGCATCTCGGCAGGGAAGCAGCCAGGCCTATCGCTCTGGGAGCAGCAACAGGGAGTCCTCACCACCACACCGCACGGAGAGAGGGAGGGCAAGAGAGCGAGGATACCTCCCCCACTAGATTTATACTCGACGTCAGATGATATGAAATACCTCTTTGGTTGCCTAAGTCAGGTGATACTTGCCCCTCTGAATCTACGGAGTGCCCCATGGCCCAAAAGACTGGGGCCTACTAAATTTGGTTTCAGGCCTAACTAAACTAAGGCCTTAATCTAAGTTTTGAGGGTTTATCCAACCCATCACAATGCATAAGTTTTAAGAGGAAAGTATCAGACAGATCAAGAACAACTGTTTTGTTCCTACTTAACATGAAACAATTGTTTGCTTTTGAAGTCACAAAATGCCCATTACTTGAGCTGTATTTATTAAATTTATGTTGTTCTTTTCATTCAAGACAATTCAAAATAGAAGGTAAGAAAGCTGAAACCTGTAGCATTCTTATTTTAAAAGATTTAGAATACTATCTTTGATTTGCAGTACCTGAATCCTCCAATTTATGGTTTTGTTTTTCAGTCTCAGTTCAACCTTTGAATTAGCACTGAGGCCAGGTCTGTCAGTTAGTTATGGGGCAACCAAAAAACTAATCTAACTAGATATCTTTGGGTCAAAACTTCTAACATTGTTTTCTGATTTTGTAGGATGTGGCCCTTCAGTGTGTGCAAAAGACAAAGAAGCCTTACTTCCTGACTATAACAAACTCAAAGCCAAATACCTGAGCTTAAAATATAGCTCTGGTTGATACACAGCTTTACAAAGTGAAATGCTAGAGTCAGATTAATTTGCCATGTCTCATGTACATCAAATACGGAATGTTTAGAGTTTAAAGAAGTTAAATAACATTTATGAAAACTAAAGCTATCCATTATTTTCGTAACCCTAACAAAATTTATTAGAATTCATAATTTAAAACATAAATTCAATAGCAAAAAAGATGTGAAGGTTTTTTCTTCCATGAATATTGTTATCTTATCTATGTTTACATCCCTTATCATCTGCTCTAAATCAACAGCCATGACCAGGGATTTAGAAATGTTTTTCCAATTTGTAATAAATCCTACAGACTCAATTCTGATTCAGTTAAATCTTTGAGGCTATTTCAGTTTTACCTTATTTTTTTCAGGCATCAAAACCTACACTTGTGGACTAAAAGCATTTATTGCAATTTTACTGTTACAATTTAAGACTCCTAAATGCAGTGTTAAATCACATAAGTACCTAAGGGAATGGCTATGGATTTAATTTTGAAGGTACATACAAGACAAACACCTTTGAAATTTTAATGTACTTTTATTCTGTTTTAATATAGCATGTACTTACTTGCCTGCTCAAGAGTGGATCTTACCAATTTCACCAGGTTCAGCGCAGATAACTAATAGTGAAAGATTAGAAGCATCTCTAGAGTGAAAATAAAAGCAAAATAGCTTCTTAAATTAACATTCTTTTCACACTCAGTGGAAGAAAATGATACTTGTGTAACTATTGCTTTTATCACCAAAATAAGTAAATACATAAAAAAAAGTTTCAGAGTAATTTGCAACTTGCTCAGATTTCTACCATAAGAAAACAGAAAATAGATATTTTTCTAAATAATGTGGTCAAAATCTTTCTGATTGTATTCTGACATAGCCAGTGATGTCTCTCAAAACATGTAATGACTACCTATATTTGAAATGT
>VXBX01000898.1:4002-14013 GCA_013400415.1 Scytalopus superciliaris
ACATCATGTGCCTGAGAGCATTATCCAAACAGAGTGAAGCCAATTTTATGAGGTTCAAAAGTAAGTCTGTACATCTCTACAGGCTTGGGGCAGAGTGACTGGTAATTGGCTGAATGGAAAAGGACCCTGGGGTACTGGGTGCTGGATCATGTTCAAAGAAGAGCAGTGATGATGGTGAAGGGTCTTGATTACAAGTTTTATAAGGAAAAGCTGAGGGAACTGGGGTTGTTTATCCTGTAGAAAATGAGACTGTCAGGAGACCATATCAGTCTCTACAACAGCCTCAAAGGAGGTTGTGTCAAGGTGGATGTCAGTCTCTTCTCCCAGGCAACGGGTGACAGGACAGGAGGAAATGGCATCAAGGTGCACCAGGGGAAGTTTAGATTGGATATTAGGAAAACTTTGTTCACTGAAAGTGTAGTCAAGCACTCAAACAGACTGGGAAATGGTTGAGTCACCATTCCTGGAGGTATTTAGAAGATGTGTAAATGTGGCACATAGGGACATGCTTTATTGGTGGACTTGGGAGTTCTGCATTAATGGTTGGACTTGATGATTTTACGGGCCCTTTCTAAACTACACAAAACCTTTTCTAACAACACAAAATCTCATTTGGACTTAAACACAGAATCCCTCATCTATGTTACTACCATGTTCTTAACTGGTCTTTTTACAGATTCTGTAACTGCAGTGACAGGGCTCATAATTAAAGCTACTGAAGTGCTTTTATAGAGCTTGAACATTGCCCAGCTTCCCACAGTTCTCTTAAGCGTTATGATATTTCACTGAATAAATTAATCTTATCATGTACGTCACATGGTCCATTAATATTTTTTTTCTGTTGAAAGGATGTCATGCCTTAATAATGAAGCACTAATTCATAGTTGTGATCCAACTAGCTTCCCAACACTGTGCTTACTGTTCTTTTTTCATCCAATGATTTATTTTTTTTAATGATATCTCAAAAAGTCTGCCAGCTTTACTACTTAAGCAAACTTTATGTCATTTCTTATCAAAGCTAAATGAGATCCTAATCTGTAGAGATATTTTCATGAGCTTGGATTCTTATTTGTCCTTTATTATTATTGGTTTGACAGAAAGTGGTCTTTGAAGGAAGTTGAAACCCAAATATACTGATGTGTATGTGATAGGGCAGTATTTGTTCCTTCATTTAGGATGTCATAATGCCTGAATCAACGTCTAGCCAAGTGCATATACTTGCATCTTCCAGAATTGAGAGGATACTATGTGAAATGTTTCAGAAAACAATGAGAATTATTTTTTTAGTTAATGCAGACGTTTAAAAAGCTTAAGATTTTAAATGTATGCCAATCTGTATAACTAAATATTTAATTCCTTAGTCCTGTAGAGATGGTCCTTATTGCTGAATGAAGTCTATATTTTTTTATTAAGAAAATGCCATAACACTGAAAGCAATGAATTCTGCACTTGCTACTCCTTCAACAGAACTGAACAAAGGCATTTTATTTCTAGTATACACCACAGATACTAATTTTTTGGGGTTGTTTAAAGATTCTTCATCTTGCCAAAGCTATTGGTGAACAGCCTTGTTCTCTTGGTTAATCTTTTCTAAGCAAAAGCAGGAAATTTCCATGAGTCTTGCTCTTGACTTGTCTAATTTAGTCCTCAGATTAGATCCCTGAACATAATTAGGGATTTTAGACAAGTCCAGGACAGTGATCCCCAGAGTCACCTAGAATTTCTGTGGTGACATCAGAGGAACAGGGCTGTGATGACAGTAGTCTCCTCTGGATAAAACACAAAAAGGACTTGGGGTTGGGGCTTCATTCTCACCTTTGCCTTGCTCTCTCACTCCCTATACTGTACCTCCACTTCAGAACATAAGATAAATTACTCAATTATTTCCTTTCCCAAATGATTTTAATGTATACAAAGAATTCTCAAATAATTAATTTAGAACTACCTGACTAAACAAAAAAGCCCAATATTTAGCTAAGTCAGAGCTTGCATTGATATTTGCTTGTCTATATAACTCACTAAAGCATGTTCATCAAAGGCACAGCAACTTAGCAGATTTTATCTGCAGTTTGTGGGATCTTTGGAACTTAGTCTATGTGCTCAGTGAGTGTAGCTCATAATGCTTCTTAGAGACAGAGTTATCCCAGATTATCTTATATTTTTGTTATTTTTATTTTTCCAACAGGCATCAATTGCTACTCTAATGGATTTTCTGTTGTAACGTAGAACTGGCAAAGTCTCTGCTTTCAACCAAAATGTTGTCTACAATAAGAAACACAGATGGAAGACACTGTATTTTTAGCTCCATAGTGACCAATGAGCTTGAAGTTTGTTTGAGCAACACTTTTGCTTAGCTGGGCTAAGCAGAAAATTGTATGAGTGCATTACATAAATAAGAAGCTGTTCCTTAATTATGTAGAGGAAACACCAGGTTTAATGACTTTAGAAAGAGTTATTGTATTAATAAAATTTTGCATCAGGAGATTACTTTTACATGTTATCTCATTATGGGTAAATTTATCACTTTTGGGGGAAGGGCTGCAGAGTCAGAAGAAAATAGAACAAAATTAGTTTAATAATAGATATATTTCATTATTAAGTATTTGTCTTTGAAATGGTAATTGTTCCTAACTTATTCTGGTTTTGCTGTTTGTTTGTGTCAAATAATTGCTGACTCTGACATAAATGTGCCCCACTTGTTGGGAAATCTGTGCAATATTTTTCTCAGTTAGGCTCACAATGAAGTTGTACAATAGTTGTTGCTAAAGTGTTTCTCAAAAGTAAATCATCTAGAAACTGAAAATGCAAATTTTTACATAGTCGGTAATGTTAAAGTATGCTGATAAAATAAACAGGTTCAGCTTAAGAGATGTACACTGTGTACAGATGGTCATAGTTACCTTGCAAAAGGCAGGTTATGTTCATTTATTTCAATCATTACAAATGCAAAATTATATTGCTAAAGCAGTCTTGAATTAAGCAGAATTTTGCCAAAATTTCGGAGTGTATAGAAGTAGCCAGGTAACTCTGGAACTAATGCTTTGCTTTTTGAACAGAATATTCAGCAATGAAAACAGACTACTGAATTAATTGATCCAGTTACATGGAATGTGGTACATAATGATAATTTCTTTGGGTTTTTTTTCTTTTCCCCCTCACCCAAGCTATTGCACTTTCAACTAACTATTCAGCTACTCACTCCAAATGGTGAAAGACTGATTTCCCATCCCTTTGTTCCAGCAGAACTAGAACGCAATTACCATTTTCCATACAATATTTCTCTTTTACAGGCAAAATATAGCTAATTCTTTAACACTTCCGCACAGTTCAAGACACTTGTCATAACTTATTTGCTGGATTTTCTCTCCCTTTGAAGTACAGGGCTAAAACCTGACAGTACCCTATTCAGTGCTTCAACACAGCTGTATATGGCTGAATGGTTATTTCCCATGCATTCCTGAAAATATAGCTGACAATACGCTTTCATAACTAAGATCTTCCTTTCCTGAAGCAAACTTAAAATCAGTTTGCCTCTAGTATATGCTGGAACAGTTTCTTTCACAGCATAATTGTTGCCAACACTTATCCCTTTCATATCTACTTATCTGGGTTCTTCTTTTTATATTTGGCACTTTCTGCTTCACATGTTATTTTTATGTATGTTATTTTATGTATGCTTTAGCTCTGAAACTCATAACACTTCCTGAAATTACACAGTTTAAAGTGTTACATCACTCAAATCATAAGCAAAAAGATTGATTATGTCTAAGACTGATGAGATGTCACTTGTATATCCTTTCAATGTGACAGACAACTTCTGATAACCAATCTTAGGGAGTTTAATTGCTTATGAAATTATGTCCAGTTTCTCAGTTTTCCATAATGGAATTAAGAGTTTGACCTCATGCCTGGGCATTATCAACATAAAAACAGTCCACGACAACATCTGCTGCTTTTCCATATATTTCTAACAACTTGTCCTCTATTAACTCCACTATTCTCAATAAATTCAAATATTCTTATACTGAGAAATTAATTGACTTGGTTTTTTGAACTCAGCTGGAACTTTCCTCAATAGTCTTTCCTTGTGCTTCTATCTCTGTCTTAAAATCAATTGTGTAATTACACCTGTTTTCAAAACTTTAGTCATAAGGTATTCAATACTTCATAACTTTCCCTTTTCCTGCTTATTTGCTCTCCTGCTCCACAGTCAATGAGCCTATATTTTCCATTTACTCTTTTCTGATTCTGTAAATACTTTTGTTCTTATGCTTAGTATCTTTGGCCAGTTTTAATTCGTATTGTGTCTCCACCTATATGGTTTATATTCATATACTCCTGTGGTATTCTTTTGTCTTCCCCTGCTATTTTTTTGTTATGATTTGATTTTCATTTAAAATTTGGTTGTAGCTGTATTTTGCCATGTCTTGTCTTCCACTTCTTTGAGAGACTTTCTTGTCATGATTTTCTCAGAATATCCTTTAAAATCTGCTAGCTCTACTGAATGTTTTTATCTTTTCATTATGTACTCAAGATACAGTGCCTATCCATAAGATTAATTTATTTTTTATTTCTGTCCCGAGTTTGAGTAATTTTTCTCAGGACAACTGTTTCCTGATGGGCAGACCCATGAGAAAAGGTGAAAGAGGAAAGCCTGAAATGGGAATGGGATGAGTGGAACCTGTTCCTTGTGACTGGGATAACAGTGGGCTGCACTGGGACAATGGTGATGGGAGTGGGGGAGAGTACAATGAGGCAGCAGAGCAGGAGTAATATGACATATTGGGAAGAGGCCCTGAGCTATCAGGGATCGCAGAGAGGCCCAAAACACCATGGCACATGAAGGGTGAATGAGTCTAGGGCTGCACGTGACATGTGGAATATAGCCTTTCTTGAGGCACGGACATGGACATGGCAATGTCAAATACCTTCTAAGCTGTGTTTCAGTACCAGCAGTTCAGAAAATCAGTGACCTGTAGAGGAGCTATCAGACAGCTAAGTGTATGTGCTGTTCCTTCCTGGGGTTTATGATGACTGATTATAGTCCGTGGCCAGTGTCAGCACAGTACAGTAAATGCAGCATCAAAATAGCAAAAAGCCAAGTAACCCTTCACGTTTCTGTATACTCTGTCACTGTAGAAATAGATGTTATTTTTTAAGCTTCTGCTGAATCAAGATAAGGCCTAGAGTCCCTAAAGATTCGTAGCTTGTGAATGAGAATTTCTGGGTTATCCAGATGCTTCAACAGCACAAATAATAAGAGGACATATTTGCCTTGTAGCAGCTATGCATAAAATTTTCAATGAAGGAAGCCATACATAATTTTTGATCTTTGAATCACCAGAGGGTGAAGCCCTGAAGGCTTACCTTTGGGTAGTGTGATTTTCTACCAGAGTATGTGGAAGCAGAACATCTTTTGGAAGAGGAGATTTCCAAATATTTAACACAGTCTTCACTTTGGCTGCTGCAAATTGTGGAGTTTCATATAATGAAAAAGTCCAATTTTTAAATGTGTGTCTATAATAGTCAAACTTAAGGAAAAATTATGTCTCATAAAGGAAATGAGCTTGAGAACAATTGTGTCAAAACCAAATCACTGTTGAATGCTATAAGAACGAACTATTTCCTGCTGAACTTCTTAGCAGTGTTATTGAAGCATGGACTACAGAACATTGCTTGCAAAAATGAGAAGTCAGAATCTTAATGTGAGTATAATGGATCATTCCTTCCTACCAGCCAGATTTGAATTGGGTGTATCTCAGTAAATCCTATAGCTCAGTTCCACTGTTAGTCTCTTGCATATTTATAGAAATGCAAAGGTACTAGATATTGAAGTATAACATTTTCTAAGAAATCCATAGTTGCCAAATTTGGGATTATGTGTTTTCTGTATTGGAAATGTCCCATTTTTTCAGTGTGGATTTTTTTTTTTAAAGTGTTTCCTTACCAAACATGTTTAAACCAACAGGAAGTAAGAGCAGAATTGTGGAAAGACAATTTATTGCCATTACACTTTATCAGCACTTTAAATGGTTATTATACTTGAACAGTATACTTACAATACATGTATAACAGAAGCATGCTTGAACTTCTGTCTGAGTGGTCCACTGTCATCAGGAGGGAGTATGTGTTTATCAGCGAGCAGTAACAGACACACAATAGACGACCACTTTCAAGAGCAAAGGTAACAGTTAAAAAATTAAATCTGGGAAATGCAGAAATAGCAGGGGATCAGGTGACATGAGAATACATTATATGTGCAGTCCTTTTCTCATATATCTCTCTACTTTGTACTTATTGACATGCTGTCTTTCTCTTCCAATGGACGGAGCTCCTAGAGACAAGCTCCAAGACCTATGGACCAAGTCCATAAGTGACTTTTATACAAAAAGCCCCTCAACCCCCAAAAAAACCCCCTAAACCAACCAGCCAATGAAAAAAAAAAACAAACAAACCAAATCAAACCCAAACAAAATGAAAGCCCCTGCTGCGAAAGGTTAGTTTAATGTTTGGTACTAAATTTCTGTAAAGCTACAGATCCATTTGTTTGAGCTGTTCTAGTTTGACCTTTTACAGTGACAGGAGGAAGCTCACATTTGAAATTTGGAGCAGAGCATTGGCAAGTTGAACAAATGAAGGAAAATTTTGTCATAGAGACCAAAGGATGCTGAAAATGACAACTTCCTGGCATACATAAAGTACATAATGATCCTAGTTTCTTGCTGAAAATGTGGGTAATGGCATAATCTGAAACAGGACAACTTTAACAGTAGCAGCTGAAATTCAGATTTTGCTATGAGAGCTTCTTACAGAGATTGTGATGGATGAACAGTAGCTGGTTTATGACACTAGAAATGTCTCAAGTCTCTTTCTAAATGTTCTTGATAGAAGTTTGATGGTGTGAAGTTCAAGGGAAATGTTTGACTAGCCACAAAAACAGTGAAGGCAGAGAACATATAAACATTTGATCTCAACAAACAGAAAGGTACTTCTGTCAAGCCCTTTCATTTTCTTTTTGTGAACTGGTGAGGAAGTATTCTCATGTTTAGAATGCAACCTAAGTAGTGCACACTCTGCTCTTCTTTTTTTTTAACTGGTTTTGAAATGCTATGAAGAGGTCAATTAAAATTTGACTACAGATTCTTTCAATTCAATGTGTTTTCTATCATCAGAATACATTTAATGAAAATTACAAAAAGTATCTCTTGATGAGCAGTGGATTCTCTCTAGGACTTCTCAAAGATCTGTAGGGATGGATATTTTTCCATTGATTTAGAGAGAAAAATGTCAAGTACAGTGACAGGAAAAAAAAAAAAGGCACATAATTGACAATTAGAACATCGTTCTGCCAAGCAAAGTTGTTGATCAGAAAGCATTTCTAACAGCTTCAATAAAATCTGAAACAGAAAAATAAAGACATTTTCAATATAAATACACTGGTGAATTGTCCTGGTTTTGGTCAGGACAGAGTTAATTTTTTTTCACAGTAGCTATGAAGCCTGGAGCCGAATGGTCCTGTCTATGTTGTTATTCTGGCCACCTCACTGATGGGGGGTGAAAGTAAAGGATTTTTGCTTCTGAGAAGATGGGCATGGTTCATGGTAGGGGGAAAGCGTTGTGGACGGAGGGTCCATCCACCATTGTTTTTCATTGTCTTGAGCTTGGTGAGCAATTTTGGCATGTAAATCACCCTCTGTTTTGTACACTGTTATATTAACACTACATTGTTGTTAATATTGTTGCTGTTACTGTTCCTTTTCTTATCTCATTGCTCTTTCCAGTAAATTGTTCCTATTTCAACTTTTAATCTGCCTTTTGTGTCTCCCACCAGAGGGGAAAGGGGAGTGATGTGTGGGGTTTTTTTTCTAAACCATGACACAATGCAAAAATATACCAGAAAAAGTATTTTAAACTGTGAGCAACTTTTGAAAGGAAGGATGTGCAAGGCATTTGTGATAAAGAGGTGATGGAATTAACTTCCCTTCTAACTCTTACCTTTAACATCTGGCAAAGTAGATTTTAGCAAACTGCTTACAAAATCGGGGGACATCTTTATGCTTTGTAACTCTGGAGGAGACTTTCTTCTGCAAAGTCCTCTGCTTGTTTTGTGAACATACATAGCTTTGCACCCATGCTATCTGGTAATGTAGAGTTTCATACTCTGATTTGATATCGTAGAAGGAGAAATGTTTTTTGTTTTTTCTCTCTGTGCAAAGATTTTTGTTTATTCTCCTGGGTAACTCTCAACACTTTTTCCTGTATTTTTCAAAAAATTCTTCCAGAATGCCTTTTAATGCATGGTCTTGTCCAAAACTTCCAGAACAGTGAAAACATTATTAATAGCATCACTGTCATGAATTTGAATAATGGCTGTTTCAAAGATCTACACATTTCCAGTATATTTGATTTATTAGATTTGTGTATTTTTTTTCCTTTTGACTGGATTTAAGGGGATATAAAAGGTTTATACCAGTGCAGTTTCTTTCTGTTGCAGGACTCTTTTTTGACAGCAATCCAACAATTAAACAAATAAATAATTTTTAAAATTACAAAGATTGTAGCAGGGCTGTAGACAGGAGGCATTTTCAAAAGAGAAAACTAAAAAACATTAGAAGAGGTGGAAGGGCAACAGGAAATCACAGTTTTCCTGATGAATCTTTCCCCGCATTTCACAAATTATAAGGGTAGCTACAAAAGACCTATGAGAAACCTACACATAATTCTTTCAAAACTTCTGAGACTTGTTATCTTCAGCAATTTATTTTAATTGTATAATATTTTAAAATTTTTCTTCTATTGAAAGAAATAATAAAATTACTACTAAAATGACATGCTCAAAAACATACTGCGTTGATCTTATTAGCCAATATTGATCAACTGTGATATTTCACAGTACTGCCACACTTCTTAAGCGAGAATGATATTCCTTCTTCAACAAACAGAACTAATAAATCAGTGTTGAAATATTTATTAATAAAGATGTGTGTAAGTAAACTTGTAATTTCCCTAAGGAATGGGTAATGCAATACAACAAATAAATTTTAGAGAAATGGGCACAATGATTTATCATCAAACTTCCTCCCTTTGGTAATGGCCTTTGTCACAAGCCTTCTCAATGAATTGAAATACCCTTCTATAGAAATTATTCTCTTTTGTCAAATTCAAAGTAAACTTAACTTACTGCCTCCAAAGTGAGATACATATATAAGAACGGCATGTGATTACACACAGTACATTGTTAAAAGTTTATAATTAATATTTGAACTGATTATGTGAACAGTCTATTCTCTATAAATTATCTAGTTGAAGTATTTTCAAATATTTTCAATCACCTAACACATTTATAATTATCAGAACTTGCATGCAATTACCTATGAATCAAATCCTGTATCTGATTTAAACCTTATCCAATGTCTGAGTGTTAATACAGACAAGAAAGACATCTTAGAAGCAATTTCTCTGAAGAATAGAAAATGATTTTCAGTAACACAGCTCAACAAATGAGCCTATGATGGTAGGACAGAAATATGAATGCATGGGCAATAGCTGCATCTTCCTGAAAACACACAGTAGAACGTTTCTGGTCAAATTTGGCCATAGAGGTGTATTTCTTTCCTCTTTTCTATGAATGACATGGGACAATTGACCTTGCAGAGACATTTGCAGAAAGATAAATAGTATATGCAGGTTACAGAATGGCACAGCTTTGCTAGACATAGTCCTTTGGAGGACTAAATAAATTTTAAAAAAGTATGAAAAGTTATGATCATTAACTAGCCTCAAATTCTAAAGCAATTCATCTTTAACACTGCTGTACATCGTTCTTTGACTTACCTTCAGCTTTCCCAATATTTGGGGTTTGTGTTTTCTTGAGGATGAAAATTACCATATTCCTTGTGATTTGTGTTAGATATTCCTGAGAATTCCCACTTTCCAATGCAGCTTTATGCTTATGATATTGCTCTAAAAATGTGCATTTTTTTTCTCCATATCTTAAGGATGGCTTAAAAT
>VXBX01000899.1:567-45790 GCA_013400415.1 Scytalopus superciliaris
ACCTTCCAGCGCCTCCTCGCAGCTTTTTCCAGGGTAGGATTCCAGCCCTGGAGTACAGCTGCTGTGGGTGAGGCTGTCTAGGAAGCGGAGTTTGTTGGGAAGAGCTGAAAACCCGCCTCCTTAGTTGTGTTGATCGGTTTACTATAAAACTGGATAAAGCGAGTAATTTATTTTCTGTTTTTCCTGTTGAATTCCCCTCCCCCAGCTCAGTGTTGGTGTTAAAGGAAAAAAGTGACAGCGTCATCTTGTCTTAAGTACAGGCAAACAGCAGTGGGAGCTCTGGTGCTTCTGATTGTGGGAGCCCCGATTCCTGTGCTAATTATACACAGTTCACTTGGGTTTGTTTTTTTAAAATTACTTCCCCCATTAAATTGTAAGTTTAGGCAAGCAAGCACTATTGATTGGAAGTGAGTGGGCTTTTTTATTTCGAGAGAATAATCAGTGAATATATATTGCTATTTTGGTGTTTTTAATGAATGTATAGAAGGTTTCTAGAACCGGTGTTGCTAGAACTTTTTTTCGCCTATTAAGTTTTAAACATCCCATTCTTATGATACAATCATTTAGGTTGGAAATGACCTCTAAGAAGGGAAGGTCTTTAATTCAGAGTTAATAGGGGTTTATCCTCAAATTTGGTCTAATCTCTGTATTCTTCATTCTGAACTGAATTTGGAAGTGTTTTAAGGATTGCAAGAGGTGCTGCTGCTTAAATTGCCTGGAACTTCCCTACGTTGGAGTGAAGGTGCAGGCAAAGTCATGTTAGGGATAACTTGGAACCTGTGACGAAAGAAATAGTTTCCAGTAGAGATTTGAACAGGAGATAAAATGCAGGTGCCATACAGGGATCTGAATTCCTGACTTCCAAAACAATGTTTCGGCAACAGGCCTCTTAAAGTCAAGAGAAAGTAAACCTGCCCTCTCTGAGGTTTGTTTGAATAGTTGGTTTCCTCATCCACTCCTGCTGTAATTTACTTCTTTGATTAACTGAAGTCCTTTACAAAGGAGTCAGTTAAAGATTAACAATAAATGCTAGTCGTTTTGCTTAGTAAACCCTCCTAAAATTGAACGTTCGAATGTAGTAATTTTTGTTTAAGTAATTGAGGTTTCACTCACATGAAGATGATGCTACTGAATAAGCAGGCATGTTAAATATCCTTAAAAATAAAACTAGAGTATTTCCAAGCCTGTGTTTTGGACAACAGTCATTAATTATTTGTGACCTGTCATCAACACTGCTGAGATCCAGTGTCACTTTCTTGTCTTCCTCCCTCTGTAGGTGTTACACTCTCAGTCTCGGCACATTGATGTTAGGATGGCTTGTGTAGACTATCTTCGGAAAAATAGGGAGAAATTTGAAGCGGTAAGTGTTTTTCTTTACTTTCTAAGCATTCTGGGAAAAAAAAGCTGGTTTATTCCTTGTGCCTTTCTAAGGTGTATTCTGCTATTTGTGACAGCATTCATCATAACTAAATGCCAGTTGGTGCTTTTTAAAGTGAGTGCTCTTTAAATTAATTGGCACATGTGTGGTAGCAACTCGTTTTCATAAGCCTGGAGAAAGACCTGTGCGCTCCTCGCACTGGACTGATGTGGGGCAGGAGAAGTTTTTAATGCTCATTAAAAAAGAAAAGCAAACTTAATTAAACCTGAATTGTTTATAGTGAAGCTACCAAAATCTGCATTTTATTTTAGCATAATGCTTATTTTAATAAAAGTAATAAAATGTTCTAGTTGTGGTAATTGATTGCTTTGACTATATATAAGGGATTTGATTGATGAGATTAGTGACATTTGTTTCAGGGTCTGCAGTTCATTATCCATTGGCACTGTAGGGTTTTTTCCCCTAAGCATCTGTAAGGAAGTTTTTCATAAATCATGGATCTAAAATATTTTGATATTGATCTATAGTTGGTCAATGTCATCAGTGTTAACATTATGAAATTCTTTTTTTCCTTTCTTTTAAAAGAGCAGTGATAAATAGCGGTGCGCCTGTCTGTGTTTGTATGGATTACAGTATATGTACTGTTTACTCCATTTCCAGGATAGCCAAAACAAGAGTATGTGTAAGGATTTGTTACTAGAGGATTATTACCCAGCACTCTGTTTCTGGTCTAAATTTACTCAGACCCAAGGTGAAAAGAATATTGTTATACATGCGTGTTGGCACAGGGAAGAAATGGAAAGCAGGAATAGGAGTCTGTGCTGTAATTTCCGGCAAAGTGCCTTATGCTCAAATGTGACTGATCACATAAATGTGAAAATTTTCAGGAATTAATGACATAAAATAGAGTGAATCTCTCTGGGGCATTGCAGCTCTGACTTGACTCTTCCCATTTGCCAGGACAGTTGGCTTGTTTCCAGTCCATCTCAGGACTTAACCAACTCTTGGATCTCTCTCTTCCTGTTTTATTTATTGTATTTTTTTCACTGCTGACTTTTTGATCCCTTTCTTTCCAGAATTACCCTGCTCACTCTAATGTCTGCTTCTCTACTTCTTTTTTCTTGTTGCATCGTGTAGTGTTTTGAAATACCATGCCTTTCCTGACTCTTTAGTGTGTGTTGTTTCTCATCTCATCCAGGTAACTGCTTTGTCAGCCTTGGCTGGTTTTACTATCTTGGCCTCTCTTCTCCAAACTCCTGCTCTCATTGCTTTTTTTTCCCCTCAGACTTGATCCAAGTGGTATGACCTCTCTTCTGACCATCTCTGCTGTCCTTCTTAAAAGTCTCATTTTTAACAGTTTCTTGTCATTTTTCAGAAAAAGTGTTTCATGTGAAAGGTTGAGGTGTTTCATATCTGTTTTCCCTTCCCCAGCCAGTGTTCTTCCTCCATGGAGAACCTTACTTCAGCTCTGCTGATCTCCTTTGTTGCCTTATACTTGGCGTTTTCCACCTGGAATACAGCATTGTTACCTTATCTCTCTTAAAAAAGCAAAACCCCAAGCACCCAAACATCATAAACATTAAAGGCCTCTTTCCCTAATCTCCTAGTTCAGCTATTTACTTGCTACCTCCTTAGGAGTTACTCTAGTGACCTGTGCTGGTGGAGATCATTGAAGTTCCTCTTCTCTCTGTCTATTGTAGCCATTTCAGCTTGAATTTGTGTCTCTTTAGCTCCACTGATACTGCTATTACCACAGTTTCAGGTGTGTAACCACCATCTTCGTTTTCTTTCTCATCCTTTCTTGAAATAGTGTCTTTAGTTGCTGCTGTCTTAAATTCATTCCCTAACTCTTCAGTTTCCTGTGCCTTTCTTCCTCACCACGTTTAGTCATTTAGTTTTGATGTAAAAAGCAACTGCTGTCTGTGATCATGTTTTACTGATCCACCTTTTTAGCTTCACACCTGATTGCTTCTGTCTAAATTCAAAGTTTGGGCCAGATTTTTTGATGCTTCTCATGAGCAACACTGGCTAAAATGAGGTTCAGAATGGCTAGAGCAGGACTTTTAAGCTCACTACTTGGCTCAATTTTTCCTTGTTATCTTATTTCTTAATTACTGTGGGTAAAGAGGCAATCCAGCTTGTAGCTTAAGTTCATAGAGGTTTGCATCTTTGTTTGCATCTTCGTTATAGCTAAATCAAGCAGATTGTGACTAGGTAGCAAATTTTAAATCCAGCCTCTCTGTGGCCAGGATGGCTGAAACAGTTTGAAGTTAATGTCTCAGTAACTGCAACATCTTTCTCTGTTCTTCACAAATGTGAATTTGGCCTCTTCATGCCTGTTAAGGAGTGCAGCTGAACAACTACTTTCTTAGCCCAGGCACTCAAAGTGTCCCCTGATTCTTTGCATCCTTTTGCTGGAAGTAAAAGCAGTTTGTTTGAAGTGATAGAGAAAAGAGGAAAGAGTGCTTTCTGAGTTGGCTGTACTGTATTTTATCACTGCTTCCATACTACAGAAAGGTGACTCTCATTGATGGTCCACTGCTGCCTATTTCTTTTAACAAGATACTTGAATAAACCCACACACGCCCTCTCTACTGATGCTCTGCCTGCCTGGGATGAATGGCCCATAAACATCTACTTGACAGCATCTTTGCTTTCTTTCACATTTCCCATTTAGCTGCTAAATTTCGTTTTGTGGCCTTTTTGTTTGGGTTTTGTTTTGGCTTGCATGATGACGTCAAAAGCTGTTTATATGGTTGTTTTCTGCGGTGCAGACCTACACATTTGACCATTCCTTCATCTCTACATCACTCGATACACTGGAAGCTTTTTGATGAGGGCAGGGTAGTCTTTAATTTCCAATGGTACATTCTGTTGGTGCAGTGGGTCATAGATGGGAGATTGCATATGCTGTACTAATAAAAATAACTAATTACTGCTGCCTTTTTCTTTTTTAATACAGTTCATAGAGGGGCCATTTGAAGAGTATTTAAAAAATCTGGAAAATCCACAGGTATGTTAAACTTGATTTATAATAGAAAGCAGTACTTTTGTTGATGTTGATGGGTAATTAGATTTTTTTTCCCCTCAAAAGTGTTTTTGATTGAGCTTACAAGGTCTCTGAATTGCATGAATGTATATTTTTGTGTGTACTCTCTACTGTAAAATGATTTGTGGAATGTTTTTTTTCATGTCTTGGTTTAAACCTCTCCTCTGCAAATGCCAAGAAACGTAGCATCTTTTTGTTCAAGATGCCCTTGAATAAAGGTCTAAAAGTTTAGGTGCTGCAAAGACAGTTACTCATGTAAGGGATATTATGAACAGTGACTTCTTAAGAAGATACTGATTTGAAGACAAATTATTATAATAATAATTATTATTGTTCCTATTTCCCCCAATTTGATTTTAATATTTTTAGTAATGAGTTGACAATTTGAGTAAGCTGATAGGGGGAAAAAAGAGGACTATCTAGTACAATGTTGTAAATTTTGTAAAATTAAGTGCTTGTACATAAACTTTATTAAATTTTCCCCTCTTTGAGAAATCGAAGTATGATTTGTTTAGGTTTTTTCCCTACCATACCTATAGCATCCCTAGATAGAATATCTAACCAGCTGGTTATTTATTTCAGTTTCCAAAATGAATGGTGGAAGGAGGAAAAAAAAGTGGGTCTGAGCCCATTCTGCTTCTGGTTTGCTTTACACTATGCTAAATAGTAACTATCACGCTGTTTTCCAGGAGAACTTAGTTTGCCCTGAACTACACCAATGTAAATGATTTACAGCACTGCACTGTGTATAGAAAATGTCTTTCATACGTCTACTTGTGTTTAAAAAATATATTTGAAAGATAAAACATACAGTAATTTTTTTTAATTAGTCTGAGAAATTAACAGGGATTCTATATTTGGAAATTGTCATGAGAATGTAAAGAGTTATTTTAAACAACAACCAAACGGCTACAAATTCCTGTCTCAACCTTAATTTCAGTCACTTTTAATTCAGGAAGAAATTTAAAAAGAAAAAGAAAAGGCAGCATAGTCCCGTGGTTGGGATGGTAGTGGGAGAAGCAACTTTGAGCTTTCCGTGTCTGGGTTATGGTCTTACTGACCATAAAAATTTAGAGCTCTTGAACAGCTTTATAAAGGGCAGATTTTTGGTCTTTCTCCAGGTATTGATATGCAGCTGCTTGCATCAGAAATGCAACTATCACGAGTTTATTTTGGCTGTTTGGAAGTGGTCTGTCTACTTTGTGATGGAGCACTTTACAGGACCATGCCAAGATACATGTGTGGGACGTTATCTTGTCTTTTAGGCCTGAAAGTTTAGTTTCAAAGTCAATTTTTCCAGTTCATCCATAGCTAAAGACCAACAAACCCTGAGTTTTGGAGGTAGAGAATAAAATTTTAAAAGAGCTTGACAAATCACTTTTGAAAAGCTAGACTGCTAGCTAGTTGTTTAACAAAAAGACTAAAAAACCCCAACACTATTATCACCTTTCAGAATTGCACTGTTTAATGATAAATCTGTATTTATGTTTTTAGTTCTCTCAGTTGTCATACAGTTAGTTGCTAGTTTGGGAAAAGCTCCCTCTAGTTTGTACCCCTTAGCTGCCTTACTGGAATAGTTATTGTTATTGCAAAAAAACCCAAACAACTTAAAGTACCTCAGCTGAACTCTGTGTTCGTATATTTATTTTGTGCAATGATTTCTTGCATCTCTTGATCAATGCATGAAGAGGTATAATAATGGTGTGCTTGTCTGAACTCCGTTTTCTTTTGTTTTCAATACAGGAATGGGTTGGACAAGTAGAAATAAGTGCCCTTTCTCTTATGTACAAGTAAGAAAACCTTTAAATATGTTTTACTGAGATCAGTTGTTTTGTTAGTGAATCAGTTGGAATAGCAAATACAGAATTATGTTATACCAGAGCTCTCCAGAAAATTGCAAATATGCTTTGAAAATTGAAGCTGTCAAGGGATTACAGAAAAATAGAAAAGTGAGCTTTGAAAATGACATTTAATTTGGGATGTGAATAGGGGTTTGTAATAATGTCATGCATTTCACACAATCAGTTCTGGGTGGAGCCGGGCAGTTTGTATTTGGTTAATTTTTATATCTTAATTTTTCTGTTAAAATTGATTTTCTTGCTATTTCTCACCAAGGCTTTAATGCTCACCCTGTTGCTGAGCTGTGGGCTGTACCCATTTATTACCTCTGTACAAATGCTCTGATGTAGGTTAGTGCTTTGAGTATTATAGGCTGTCCTCACCCTCCCTTGATAGGAAGTTATGTGTACTGATATAAAAGTATCTCATGTACAGCTGTAATTTACTCTCTTCTCTGTATAAATTTCCTTTTTTCCATTGTATCAGTATAGATGGAATAGTAAGAATTGGTCAAAGGCCGTAGTTTGAGCTGTGGCTAAGGAAAGGTTTGCTATTTGTGCACAGACAAACACTCCTTGGTGATTGAACAGTTTTGCTGTTTTGCTTTGTTTGCATGTAATCCTAAATCTTTCATTTTTCTTCCCAAAGTAGTGAGAAACAATATGCTGAATATTTATAACTGGTCTCTAGCTACTGTGCAAGGGAGTGTGTACTGTACAGCATCTTCGCCTTCTGCTGTTTGTAAACCCATTAAATTCAGCATTTCAAAGTGTTTCTGTAAATTAATGGCTTTGTCTCTTGATGAGACAGCTGATAAGAGAAACGAATCAATCAAACTAGTGAAGTAATACCTTTGGGTTCTTCAGTGAGTGCCAAGTGCAGGAAATTGCATGGAGTGCTTTGCATTTTATGGGGTGAACGGGACAGTTCAGGGCTGCATGTGCTGCATGGGTGGGGCAGGACTGGGCTGGGAGTCAGGGCAGAGTGGCTCAGGAGGGTTGGTAAAGAGGTCTGATGGTCAGATTGTGCCACGGTGTAGAGGGATGTAACTCAATTTAAGTCAAGAAAACTGGCATGCTTAACTAATTGGAAAGTGGATGGTTCATGATCTGTTGTATTTTTGGCCATGAGAAATATATTCTCATAAATAGAAGCAGTTTATTTTGAAGTCATGCCATGCTGGTGTCCGGGGACACAGCTGATGAATGGAACACAGAGACAAAGCCTGGCTGATAATAGTGGGTTCTTTGGAACTTCCACTGGAAGTATCCAGGAGGGTTCTGTGGCACGGATGGAGCTTTCTGTAGTATTTCACTGCAGAGGTGGACACACAAGAGCAGCTACTGCCATGCTTGTTTTGGGAAGACAGGCTTTATTAGAAAGGCAAATTGGAGTCTCAGTGAAAGCAGCCATGGTGGTGGAGGTAGGGGGAAAGAGTTGCTTCCCTTCCTGCATACTGGCAGACTGAAGGGAAGAACTTCCCGTTCTCTTCCAAGTAGGTGAATTTCAGATTTCTCAGGCATGGGATAGAAATTCAATGTGAGCAAGTTTGATTTCACTTCTGCTCTTTGAACCTCTCACAAATATAATTTAGTTATCTAGTAAACTTTTATTTTGTCCCTGAAGCGGGTGGGTCTCTGAGCTATGAAATTCTGTTCCTCCCTGAATTGTCTGTTCTGAGTTCTTGTACAAAGTCTGTTTTTTAAATCCAAAACCTGAATATACTCAATCATTTTGCAAGACTGATGACACTGTTGCCTGCATAAGAAAGAAGTTGAAGGAAGTGATAGGTTGCTAAGCAAAGAGTTCAAAGGGAAGATTATGGATAAAAGGGAGAGAGAGAAAATAATTTAAGAGCATGACAGAGATTGATTATAGCAGGGAAAATCACTAGGTGTTTTCTGTGGTTATGTATTTTCCTTGAATTTGCCTTGAATACTCAAGTTTTTATTGATACTACTTTTAAAATTAATTCCTAACATTTTGGTTTTTTTTTTTCCAGGAAAGATTTCATAATATACCGGGAACCAAATGCTTCTCCTTCACGTGTAACTGAAAATGGCTTTTCTGATAAGGTAAAAAATAAAAATGGCTATAGTGAAAGGCTGAATTAAGACTACTTTATGAACAGCAAATAGTTGCAGGTGAATTTTATTATTCAACACAATGAAATGTTCTGAGAATTCAATTTTAACAATTTGTTTTGTACATATTCAAGGTAGCTATTCTGTTAATACATGTAGCACTTTTTTTAAAATAGGTGGTATATGTTTGGACATATCTTCTTATTAATCTAAAATTCTGTAAAAATCAATTTTCAAATGCTAACTCACATGGCTACCACTGTCTTAAATTCTTTTTGTCTTATGTTTAAAATTATGTTTGTTTTTTAAAGGACATCCGTGAAACATTTTGATAGTTTTATTGATACATTGAGATCCTGAGAGATAACAAAGACATGGGGACCTTAAATTGAATTTAAAAGGTAGTGCTTATGAAAATCAAGTGAGATGCAAAGCCTAAAATATCTGTGTGGGTTTTTTAATAGGTACTGCTGTGCTTCTCAAATGGAAACCACTATGATATTGTTTATCCCATAGAGTATTCAGAAAAGGCTGCTCTGTGCCAGTGTAAGTATTATGTTGGTTAGTTAAAAGCATATTTTTACTAAAAATCTTTAAAAGTTGTCACTGTCAGATTTGGGGAAAAGGCTCTATATGCAAGTTTATTATAGTCATCCTTAAGAAGCTTAGTTTCCAATTTGAATCGTCAGTAACTGATTCTGTGAGATCATGAATTCTTCCTGTGTCCTGGCTCTTGACAAGGCAGATTATAAACCAAGACAAGAAGATTTATCTGTCTCTTTGATTCTGAGTGGTCTAATGTAAACAGAAAATGTTGGTGCACTGATTAATAACGTGTTGAGTTGTCTTTGGTCAGCAGTCTGGTTGTAATTGTGGTTTCACTCTTACGTTAGCAAACTAATTGTTAATGTTAAAATTATCCTTGGATGTGTAACTTGTCAAGGGAATTATGGGGTTTGCAAGTGCTAAAAATAACTGTCTTCATGGATTATTGTTTGCTTTACTAGATTGGAACCTTTGGGCATTTCTGCAGTCAGGTTTGGTGTGTCACTGTGACAGTCCCTACAAGGATTCTAATTCTTCATGAAATCTCTGCCTGTGTGCAGTTACACGGCTAAGGCCAAACTTGCTTTTGAAGGGACCTTGTTTCTAGTAATTTCATACATCCCCATTGAGCCATAGTAGCTGCAGCTGGTTTTGCTTCTAGGGCCTTCACTGTTTGATTATACGCTTGATTATAAATGCTTGATTGTTTTGACTGAAGGAATTGGAAGTGCATCTGTGATGGTGGCGTAAAATCTGATTTACCTGGTAATTGATTTTGCTCTCCTGCTTTTTCCTCCTCTTCCCCAGCTCTGCTGTATGAGTTGCTTTATGAGAAGGTATTTGATGTGGATGTAAAGAAAATCATAGCAGAACTTAGTGCTGTTGGTGGGACGGGGGAAAGTAATGGTAGCAGTGAAGTGTCTGCTTCGGATTCAGAAGATGACAACTACAGGTAAATGGGATTTAGAAGTTGACATAAGATGCCTGTTAAGATACATGTGAAATGAGTTTTCTGAATTTCTGGTGGGTGGTAGAATCTAGCAGTTAGGGCTGAAAACATTTACAAATGACTAAGAAAAGAAGCACAGAGAAGTAGGGTCAGAAGTGTGGAAGAATGCAATGTATAATCTTCACTGTACTGAAGGACAGGCTTCAGGCTCCTCTGCTTTTCCTGCCGTCTAGCTTTGAGACTTTTTACATAATGGAATATAGCCATTGCAACACGTCCCTCTTCCTGTTTGAAGTAGCAGAATCCCCTGGGAGAACTGTCAGTGTGCCAGTCTGGCATGGAAACCTCCATGAGAATTACTTGGCTCACTCCTGCAACTGAGTAGAGTTACAGGAATCTAATCCAGCTTGAGTTGCTTCCACATCTGGCAGCTGAAATGCCTGTTTGGGAGGAAGTTAACAGAAATACAGATGTAACTTGCTCCATTCTGTTCTTGATCTTTATGAAGTGATTATGTTTGTGGGTTTGTATTATTTTTGCTGGGCCTGGTTGCTCTGACTGGCTTTGAGATTTTGACCTGATTCCTTTTGCACAGTAAGTCTTTTCACAGTGCACTTATGTATTGGCAGTTTTCCTTCTGTTTAATATGATTCTTAACTCTGGCTTGTATGAAATTCCATGGAAGCTGTGGAGATTTTGCTGTATTAGTGGATCATGTCCCCTCTTCCTGCTGAATGTCATTCCAGTCCTTTCTGGGGTCTCTGCTGTGTGGCATGTGGCAGGAAACAATTCTTTGAGCTGTTGGAAGCTGGTTTCTTCCTCAGGTTGGAAGAAAACCAGAAAGGAAGATGATGGAAATCACAGGAAGAAAACCAAGTTGTGGGAAAGGGATTAGCTTCTTTTTGTGTTTGGGAAAAAAAACAACTAGGGAACGTTGCCAATTAAAATACAAAGTATTTCTGCCTCAGGGAACAATTATTACACTTAAATGTCAGAGAGTGGAAACCTTTATTCCTTTCTGTTCTTGGAGCTTTCCTGGGCTTCAGATGCAGTAGGCTTACCCTGTATCTTTGGGATTCCTAAGAAAATATACTGCTAACCTCCACAGCACCTTTGGAAATAAGGTCATATACTCACTTGAGACTGTGGAGCTCAGCGTTCTTGATTTAAACCATATGTTTTATAATGCAAGAGTAGTGTATGTGTGTGTGACTCTTGACCTAGTTAACACAAATTACAAACACTTCACCGTGTCTGTGAAGTCCTAAATTTTTTTTGCTTGTCCTAAAGTTGACTTCAGCTTGCTTCATTAACTTAAGTTTCCAGAAGATTCTAAGCGTTTTATAAATACAAAGTTTGCAGTTATGTTGTTATTAATTGTAATAGTTTTGGGAGAAGTTAATGCTGAGAGGTGCCTACAGCTGTCGCAGGGAAAAATTCTTGGACTTTCTCTGTGGAAAGTATTTTTCCAGTGATGTCAGGTGTAGAAAATAAGAGTAAATTTGAGTGCCTGATGCAAATTAACTAACAGAGTAGTTTTTGGGTTGAGGGGATTTTTTAATGTCTGCTTTTGTTATGTTTTCCTTGTGTACTTGCAAAAATTTTAGGAAGATTTTTTTGTTTTCCCTTGCCTTTTTCAGTTCTGTTTCCCAAAGTGGTGATGAAGTCACTACACATCAGATTGACTTCCTAAAACCTGTGCTTAAAACCAAAAGTTTTACTGCTATATCATATCAAGTTAAAAATGTAGTTCTTACTGTAGACAGCTTGTAGACAGCTTTTTCACTTCTAGAGCTGAAGATGTTCTGTGGGATGCTTATTGTGGGGAAAACATGAGAGAATGGTAGTTTCAGTATTTTTATCCCCTTCCTTGATGTGTCTTAACTAATTTTTAGGCTTTATTAGTACTACAGTTCATTATAAAAACATAACTTGCTTCTATCCTATTGCAGAAGTAAAGCTACAACAGTTAGTGATGTGAATGGAATGAAATCTCTTTCTGGCAACAAGGTATTTATCTGTTGAGATTTATTTTCTTTCTAATAAATTGTACTCTATTGCTATATTTTTTTAGTATGTAACGTTCATGAGAGAATCTTGAGTTTCTAATTTTCCTGACATGTGATATCTTAAAAGCTACTTATTTCTTTAAAAGGTAACATTTACTTTTGATGTGCTCAAAAATGGGTGGTGTCCATTTTAAAACTGCTTAGTTCTTAGTTTTATCCTGGTAAGGTTAAAAGAATGCTGTTTAATCTTTTTTTCGAAGCTCTTCATGCTTTATGTATTTTCAGCTTCTTTACCTTTCAGTTTAAGCTTGAGCACTGTGAAAAATGGAAAACTGGACATCTTTCTGTCATTGACCACTTAGCACTTTGTTCTGTTTCATGCAGCACCTTGAGAGCAATGGGAATTCTACCCTGTTGGTCGTACCTAAAAAGGTTCTGAGATCACTCGATCCATTGGTTTACAGAAACATTGAATATGATGTTTGGCTCCAGTCCAAATGGGGTAAGTGACTGAATGCTCAAAATTTGCAGCTTTTGCAAGCTGATGTGTAAAATGAGGCCCTCTTTAAGAGCAGTGACGCAAGTGCAGTTTGGGTTTAGGCAGTGGTCTTCCTCACGTGGGTCAGTGAGCAGATTTAGGGCCTGAACAACTGGTCTGCATTTTTACTGCATCAAGAAAGCAACTCTTTTGGTGTATTTAAACTAACAGTATATTGCTGCTTATTTATTTGCAGATCAGCAAAAACAAGATTTCTCTATTGCTGCTGGCATGCAATACTCCGTTGGAGATAAATGTAAAGTGAGTAATACTGAATTAGAGCTTATAGACATGTTACCATTTTGCTCAAGATGCCCACTTTCCCTCTCTGTTAACTATTTTGCTATGTAGAATTGCCACTTTCTAAATATCCTTTGCTTGTGTCTTCAGCTGAGGATATGCTTATTAGTTCATTGGTGCTGGTGTTCATGACTTACAGCACGTGTACAGAAAAGGCATTTAACAGAACAAGTGATAAGTGTCATTTTACTCCATTAAAAAGTCACAAGGTTAACTTGAAGTGTGTGTTTAATAAGCTGACTGTGGACCTCAATGTCAAGCGTGGAATTCTAGTTCCTTGTATTTATGTCTGACACTGGAGGTAATGATTATTGTTTGTAAATTGGCTTTGATAAAATCTCAGTACTTTCAAGTAATGGAGTAGAGCATGCTTTAGTTACTGCAGATCCTGAAGTTTTGGGCGAGTCTTCCTCTTAAAGTGTTCAAAGTGTGTTACACAGTTGTTCTTTAAATTCTGTTAAAATGTGTAGTATGGGTTGCTGCTTAAGAAGGAGTAAGTTTTGCCATTAAATTCTGTAGTACTTATATTTTAGATTAATCTCCTCAGATGGATTAATTAAACTGGTGGTACTTGGCTAAACGTGGTTCTTTCTAGGAGGTTTGACCAGCTATGAAAATTATTAATGAGAAAAATACTCAGTTTGGTAACACTATGATCATATCTAATAAACTTCTTTTGGTTGTTTTTAAAAAAACCTTCTGAATACTAACTTCCAAAGTAGTTGGTGTTCGTTATGTTCTTAAGTAAACTAAATTTCTCTGAAGTGAAGTGAATTTTAACATGGGAAAGCTTTAAGTTTTATTCTAAGAGAAAGTTGTTTTCAGTAAAGCTGAAAAGCCTTGATGCACTGATTACTTCTGACTTTCTCAGGTGGTTTTGAAAAGCATATTTCATTGAGTAGTGTTCCCAGGCAAGCTTTCTGGTTGTTTTCTTAGTTGTGTATATATGTGTGTGTTTGTTTTAATAGTATTTTTATTTCTTTTGGAAGAAGTGATACGGATTGAAGATTTGCTTTTGATACATTTACTGAATTGTGATGGGTATTTCTCAGGTCTTCTGTTGCCAAGAGGAGATGATCTGTTTCTAACCTTGTTGATATTTTTAAGGAGTTACCTCCTCCCATGGTCATCTTTGGAACTAATGCACCTTTGTTTGTTACTCTTTGTCCTTACAGGTGCGCTTAGACCATAATGGGAAATTTTATAATGCTCATATTCAAGAAGTTCGTTCAGATAATGGGCCAGTTGTTGTATTTGTAGAAGAGCTTGGAGCAAAGTAAGTGCTCAAATTTTTTTGGAAAAGGTCACCAAACTGCACAAAGCATTACTTTAGTTCAGAGTTAATTTTAGCCTCTGAAGTGTATCTGCTTCTTCACTCCAAGCAGTACTGCCACAAAATGGTTAAGAAAACAGTATACTAAGTGGAAAAAGGGAAATATTGATGACCATTTTAAACTTCTTTCTGTAGAGCTAAGCATTCTGAGTGTTACTTGCAGAGTAAAACAGTAACTATGTTAGTAGTGTTTTAATTTTTTGCACAAGATTCAATCCTAAATAGATTGACACCAGCCTAGTAGTGTTTCTTGTTGTACTTAAGCTTGCACAAATCTAGCATCTGATTATTTCTTACTAAAAGGCCCATCAAAGCACTGACGGTTGAGTACCTCTGCCTGATTTCATATAGAGTGCCAAGTTGCTGTTCATATCAGCATCATCTTTGCCTTACCTTGGGACAAATTAAGTGTTTAAAGTTGTTGTTGGGGGGTGCTGATTTTGATGCTTTTGGTTGTGTGGGGTGGGGGGGTTTGTTGGAGTGTTTTTTGGGTGGGGTGGGGGGCAGTTTGAGACGTCTTGAGCTCTGCTGCAAGTTCTCTGACTTCTGTGGGGAAGAAAACCCTAGAATTGAAACCCTTTTTACATTGAAATTTAGCCTGGTTTGAATGTCTTCTTTTCAAATGATGTAAATAGTTGTTTGGGCATCCTACAGCATCCACAATTGAAAATGCAGTAATTGCTCTGGGATATACACCACCAATACAGTGTTTTTCAATTTTGGCATTTACTGCAGTGTTTTTAATAAATTTATCTGAATATATTGATTTTTCTGATCATTCTCCTTTTCTGTCTGCCCTGAAGATGTTATAATATGCACATCACAAATGGCTGATAATTCTTTACTGGATAAATCTGCAGCAACCTATCAGTTCTATGTAAAAGAAAGAAAAAAGGTTTGCTCTTCTCTCCACTGCTTGAGTGTAGTCATAAAGGCAGAGGACTTTGAATGTTCTCAAAAATGGAATGATCTTTCAGTCTTAGGAAACATGTGGTATTAACTTATGCAAGCCCTGGTCTGGTGTTTGAAATATTTTTCCGCTCTGTAATTCCTTGTTTTATAGGCATTCTGTCTCACTGAAGAGCCTTAAACCTCTTCCACAGACCTCTCCTATGGAGGGCTGGAACACTGTGCCAGGGAAGAAGATAAAAAAGTTTTTCCCAACGTGGGGGCAGAATGCTCAGCCTGGTAAGATTGTACCTGTCTTTGTGTGGCAGAATCTTCTTTGTCAGATGTTTTGTCCCGAAGAGCTTAAAAGAAAAGATTAAAAAAGTCTTACCTGTTGTCACACCGTTATCACAGATGCAGAGTGCAGAGGGCCAAAGAGTCAGAGCAAGTCAATAAAACCCCAGTCAGCACTACCTCCTCGACTTCAGCATACTGTGGGAACCAGGCAGCATCAGTTCTTGTGTTCTGGACCCCAACCTCATCAGACCTCAACTGAGCAAAAAGCTCCAGGCAGGAATCCTTCCCAATCTGTGAGGTAAAACTGCAGAGAATGTCTTCCTTAGCTTGAACTTTGAGCTTCTGGAAAACCAGGTGCCTGCTGTAGGTGGTTCCAGCATGCTCTTTCGAGCCATGTTGCTGTTGAGTTCTTAAGAACTGTTCCAAGTCCTTAAGAATACACAAAAGCATAGGAAAAATAATCTTTTTTTTTTGTCTTGCATGGCAGCATCCCCCCCCTGGAAGCACTGTCTACAAAGCTGCATTTTTCCTTGTAAAGTGAATGTTAGTTTTTGGGTTTTCTTTTTGGTTGGGGCTGAACTAATGTTACATGTAGTACTTCTTGGGCATGGCAAAGATTTTCCCTCAGCTTGTGCTGAACCTGTCATAGGGGACTGCTTCATGTTGTGACTGATCACTTTGAAGGAGTATGAGAACAGCATTTGGCCTGCATTTGTTGGTAGCGATGTTTTAATACACTGGGCTGCTGTAGCAGAGTTTCTGATTCCATCAGTGCCACTTTTCTAGCCAAAAGGTTCTCCTGTACTTTGCTACCAAACCCAAACACTTCATGGTTTATTCTGTCACTCTTCTATGTCATTAACTCCTTGTGGAAAAAGTGGAGCTGGGGGTCTTTGGAGTCTGCCACAATGCAGCATTTTAAGGGCGTTTTTCTATCACCTCTAGCCTAAATATGTATTTAGTTAAGTAATTCAGAAAGCTGAGATGTTAATTTTGTGTAGTGATGCTTCAGACATTGAAAATTCAAAATGCATTTTGCCTGTTGTTATATTTACAACAACATTTTCCCCCAGCTTTCTCTTGCATGTTCATAGGTAGCAGATGGGGGTGACACAGAAATGGGTTAGATCTCTTGATGCAGGCATTTGGTTTTTAACTAAGATTTAATAATTACCATTTGTTATAAAGTCTTTCAAAACTGTATTAAACTGAATTGTGGACAAAGTAATTTCTTTCCCCTCCTTAAATTCTGTGTGTATGGGTAACCTGCTGTAGGCAGAAAGGGATCCGGTATATGTGAAATAAGTGCTGTATAATTATCTTTTCTCTTCTTAAACCATGAGCTGGTGTTGTGTTTGATACTGGTGGATTTCCCTTGTGCAAGTGATGCTGCTTCGTTTTCCCCTGTACAGAAAAGCAGAGCGGGAGAGAGCTGAGGATCTGACCCATGGCAGCAGAGATTGTAACTACTTCGGGCTGTCTCCAGAGGAGCGCAGGGAGAAGCAGGCTATAGAGGAATCCCGTTCCCTCTATGAGATCCAGCAGCGGGATGAACAGGCTTTTCCTGCTCTTTGCAATGTATGATTCCTTTTGTTGTAATTTAATAGTGTGTTTTCCATGCTTGTCTCCATGCACCTTTACTTAGCAGCTAGTTTGCCGTCCTTGAATCACACTGCTAATCAAAAATCACTTGCACTCACTTTCTGCATGGAAATATGGGTATCTACAATGCTTTATATATTAAAGATAAGAAATATATGTGGTAGTTTCCCCTGGGCATAATTAACGTCCGCCATACACAGTTCTTTTTTAAGCATGTGAACGTGGCAGAAACGTGAGCTGCTGAAGGTGTAGGCTTCTTTTTCATGTTCCTCCTGCGTTTGGGAGGCTTTGCACTCCCTCACAGTTACCTGGATGTTGTCTTTTTCTTGTGTGGTGGGATCAAAGTTCATGGTGAGGACAGGACTTGCTCTGAAGTGGTTTCATTTAGCTGAGAAACAGCTGAGTGAGATGGCACCAGGCACCACAGTGTCAGTGACTAGGAGATTGAAATTTGTTTCACATAAAACCTGTTTTAATTGTAAGTGAGTCTTTTTTTTTTCTTTTTTTTTTTTTTCTCTTTTTCTTTTTTTTCTTTTAAGCCTGAGGACTTTTGGTGTGAGAACTTGCCTGGTCTCCTGAGTAGTGCAAATGCTTTGTCAGACTTGCTCTTTGTGGAGTTGAGCAGGCTTCAGTGGACTTGCCTGAGTCTGAGGGAAGGATGTAGCCTTCAGATTTTTGAGAGATGATTTTTATTGGTGCAGTTTTTTAAATGAAAGTGTATTGGAGTCTCAGTACATCCAGAGAAGTGAGCAGATACTGTGGGTGAAGAGCTGCTCTCTGCATGGCTTTGTCCAAGAGATGTGTGGGGCTTTTTGGGATTTAAATCCTAGGGCAAACAGGAACAGAAACTGGGAAGAATGAGTAGGTGAGAGTCTGAAGCCCAGGGGACAGAGGTTGTTCTCTCCCTCTGAGCTACAACAGTTTTGTATTTGCTCACCTGGAGGAGGAGGAGCTTTTTTAAGTGGGTTATTGTCTGAGTGAAACAGTTTTTGTCATGTAAGGTAATGAGATGAATGCTTTTAAAGGACACTTGGCAAAATTCAGCAGTGGATGAATCTGAGTGATACTGACCAAGACTGCTCCCCCCTTCTGCCTGTCACAGACATAAATGTTGTGTGTCATGAAGACATAACAGTATCATTTCAGACGCTGACAAAGTGTCATTGGACTGATTACATAAACTCATATTTCTGCTTTTGTAAACCTCTTTAGAATCAGTCAGTCTGTCAGGCTGCTACACAGACTATGGATAATTTAAACCAGAAAAAGTTATCAACTAATGAAAGAAGAAACAGCAAGTGGACAGCAGAGGTGGAAGAGCAGAAGGAAAAAGGTAAAAATTAATGGTCTTAGATGTAGCCTTTTTTTTTTTCTGTTGCTGTTGGGGTTTTTTTTCATTTGGTTTTGTTACCAGCCTCAGAATTTATTCAAGATGGGGCATCTGTTTAGGCAGTGAGGGGAAAATGATTATAAATAACAGTGCCAAACTGAGCTAGGCTCGAGGTAGCAAAGGTGTGCTTGGTGAAGAAAGTACATGTTTTCCTGCTTTGTGAATGTGGCTGAGAGAGCAGGCTCTTTATTGGGATTTTTGTAGTAAATGAGAAGAGGAGCAAGAGAAATTAAAAGACTTATCAGAGCTGCCCTAAATTAGATCCTTTTGAAATTCTAGAGCGTGTGGCAGAAAGTGGCAGTGGGAGGAGCATTAGGAGTGCTTACTGGAGTGAGTTAAGAGAAAAGCAGGTAAAATTATTCAATGTGGCATGGTTAATGGTACAGAAAGGGGAGAAGCTGGTGTACAGAAGAGTTGGAAAAAAACCCCTGTTTACAGTAGAAAGGTCTGTGCTCATAATTTTGTTTGGGTTTTTGCCCTTCCCCCAGTCAGTTACAACAGTCTTTAGCTTCTTTTCATGAACTCAGAGCTTTTCCTCTTTTGTGAGGAATGGACCATGGCAGTAATAGATGAAAACTATAGCTGTCATGAGGTGGTTAGTAAATCTTTGCAAATTGCAACGGATAGTGTTTGGTGGGATTTTTAAATTTTATGTGCTTTTTAATATTTTTTTGTCCTGTCAGCTTTGCTATAACTAAAAAACAAATTTGATCTTGGCTTCTTCCTCTTTTTTTTTTTTTTTTTCCCTCCAACTAAATAAAATTTAGACCCCTTAGCCTGCCCATAGAAGCTGCTCCTTCCATTTTTTAATTGTCTTTGTTTCCCTATCTCTAGCAATAGCAGAATACATGTAATGCTTTATTGAATGGTCTCACAAGGACCAGTCTTACTTATTTTTCATCCTCCAAATGTCTGAAAACTTGTTTCATTTGAAAAGTTGTTTCATCAGCAATGTCAAAAAGAACACTGATGTAGAGAAAGCTCTTTACTACAGTCATGATGGGTTTGGCTGAAGTGCATGGCATGTCCAGCTTTCTCTGTTTTTTGTGACACTCAGGATTGCATTGTCCCTTGTGAAATGTGGTTAACAATCCTGTGGGAATAAACCTTACTTCCTTCTGATTGTTTAGAGATTATTGTTGGTGCTTGGGGAATCGGCAGGAATTCTCATAATCAATATTGGTTTAATTTACAGTGTTGTCTAGTTGTGATGGTGCAGATACTGAACTTTTAAAAAGTGCTTATCTATTTAGTGGCTACAGTAAAACTTCTGGGCATGGGTTTGATTGCCAAACAGTGGTAACCAGATTGGAACATAAGCCAGAATGGGAAGGACTTGTACAGCTCTTCTATGAAAGATTATGTCACAATTATTTTTTAACACCATTTCTCCCAAGGTGTTTGCTGGTGCTTGAGAAATTAAACTTTCTGCAGCAGTCTGTAAACTCTTTAGATCATTTGAACCACTGAAACCTTCTCAGCTGCTCTTTTACTCAGCCAAAAGTAGACAGGACTTTGAGCTTGTGTTACCTTAGCACTTGAATATGAAAACACAGATTGCAACATTTTCTCTTTAAGCAAAGCACAAACTTACTTCTGTTTCGTTAGGAGCAATTTAGGATGAATGATAATATGTTTAAAGGGACAGTTGTGTTTCATTCCTGCCTCCCTCAAGCATCACTGAAATGGTTAACAAACATCAGTAAAGAACTCCTGTAGAGCTTGGAAAACCCAGGTTGAAATAGCTGCTCTGTTAACTGCCCTAACAAACTGTTTGTTTTAGGATGCTTTGATCTTTGATAAAAATAGAAGTTTAAGTTTTCTGACGTAATACTGTGCTGAGGTGCAGGTTTGGTTTTGAAAGTTTAATTTTGGAAAGACAAACTTTAACTGGCTTAAGTTGTGATAGCCATAAGTGGTGTAATAGTTCATTTACTAGGTTATGTCTTGGTGTTGCAGAGTCAAATTCCAGGCAGATCCACTTAAGTCAGAAGCTTGAGCCAAATTCATCTGAGGTAATCTTAAAGAAAAGACCAAATTTTTTTTTAATGTTATTGCTTCTCTGATACATGATTAGCAGAGCAATAGCTGCCTTTAGAGCTGTGATTGCTGCTGCTGCTTTGTAGCTTTTAAAGAAATACTCCTAAGTTTGGAGGCTTGTATTTCTGTCAGCTTTCCTCAGCCCCTGTAACCCATAATTATAGTCTTTCTCTGCAATCTGAGTTCTCAAATCTGGGCTATCGAGAGAACTTACAAATCTGGATTTATAATTGCTTAGTACAGTCTGTACTTTCAGTATAATGGGACCACAGAAGATTTGATGTTTGCTAATAGCTACTGTGCTAACAGACCATGAGCTCTGAAGTTCAGTGAAGATTTGGGGCCCCTTGTTGGCTTTTAACCTTTGCTGTCCTTTCAACGAGCAAAATGTTACACTAGTATAATAGTGATTGGGTGCTTAGCCCACTTTGTATGGAGCGTGGTTTACTATTTTTGAATAACTCTTTGTGAAGTTAAGCTCGCTATTAGACTAGCTGTGTCTGTTGTTTCTGACTTTGCTTTAGAAGAATAGTCAAGATGAGAGTTACCCAAAAGCTACGTCTCCTTTGGAACAAGTAAAAACAGATTCTGCGATTCTTGCCGAGCAAGTAAGAAATGTTTGTTTGATTTCAAAGTTTTCCAGTCAGGAGACTTCAGACAAAGGGGAGCTTCATCACAGCCACGTATGTATTGCAATACTGGCTTCTAATTACATAGTCATTTCTATGGTGATATGCTAAAATTCCGTATTTACAGCTAGGAATCTGTTATGTCCAACATAAAGAATGTAGAAGGGCAGCCCTTGCTAGAAAAGTAAAAGTATATTTATTCTCTTCTGAGAAAGGGGTTATGTTGTATCTTTCTGCCAAGGTAACTGTGCTTTTCACTTTAAACTCTTTACCTTTGCATTTTCAGGTTTCTCCAAGGTTATTGGTAGTGGTTTGTGAGGGTAGCTTTTCTTTTGGGTGGGAGATACTTAAATGAGGTGGTCGTAGCACTGATGGCTGTCTGTGGTACAGGAACGTTCTGGATAGAGCTCAGATCTCAGGTCTCTTTTTATTCATTTCGAGTTCATGCTTTGCTATGGTGATGGTGGTAGTCTGGCTAATACCGACTCATCAGTTTTGACAAGTCAGACATGCTGGGGGTTGCCAGGAGTGGTGTGATTGAGAATAACTTACTGTGATTTCTTTGTTTTCATAGACCCTGACAGAATGCTTACCGAGCGTAACTCCAACACCCTCACCAGTCTTCTCTGAGGTGCATTTACCTCCAGCAGTGCCTTCTGTACCAGCCATCGTGCCAGCTTGGCCAACTGAGCCAACAACCTATGGACCAGCAGGTTTGAAGAAATATTGACATACATCAGAAACTACTAACCCTGAAAAACTGTCTTCCTAAATTGAAGATGCCTCTCATATAATTTCACACTCCAAAGGCAGTTATTCATAGGAATATGGCTTCTTACTGCTGAAAGCTAGGGAGAGTTCTCTTAGGCCTTTGGTTGCTTGCCTGTACAGTTTGCTTCACTCCCAGCCTGAAGGTGGAAGAGGGTTGTGTATTCAGTTCTCTGATTTTCCTCCAGGTGGGATAGCATTGAGTTTTGAGGATCTGCTTAAGGTAGAGCACATTGGCAGCATGTTGAAACTTGATCCATATTTGTGCTCTGTGTCCCATGTAATAAGCTCTTGGGTTGACGTAGGACTCAGCTTGGTGCTTGTCTTGTCTGGAACTAATGAGATCCAGTTGGACATGAGCTGCAAAGCCAGTAGGCTTTTTTGTGCTGTGCATATCTTCTGGTATGTGGAATTAGCTGAGGTTTAGTATTGCTCATTAGATTAGGTGCTGTATTTTCTCTCACACTGCTGTGTTTCTGTACAAGGCCTACCTCTCAGATCAGCATACTTTGTTCACATGATGCAGTAACAATCCTGTCATACTTGACTGTGTGTGACAGAAGATGTGTAGCCCAGTTAATCTGAGCTCAGATTCAGAGTTGACTGTAAATGATAGTCAGAATGAGAACTTCAGGGATTCACATCTAAGTTTCAGTTCCCCCATTTCCCCCCTTCCTATTCCCCTCTGGCATTTGTAATTTTAAAAATAAATATGGGGATAGTTTAGCTGTTTCTGGAAAGCCTAGATTACCTGTTTAGTTCTTTCTGAAAACTGTTCTCTGCATTCTGAAGCTTGCTTTTCTGCTGTCATTTTGGCTTGGTTTTATATCTATACACACACACACGTATGTATTTTTTTATATATGTATCTTTTTTATATATATATGTATGTATGATGGGGCTTTTCTTCCCTTTTGTAGGTATTCCATCCCAAATACCTGCTTCTTCGCTGATGCCAGGACCAGCAGCGGGACCTGACTCTATTGTGTCACAGGCTCAGGTAACATCTGCTTCAGTTGCTGGAGTTCCTGTGTGGCTACAAGCAGTTAACCAGCCTTTAATGCCTTTGCTTCAGACTCTGAATCCTTACCAGGATCCGCTATACCCTGGATTCCCTTTAAGTGAAAAGGGAGAAAGAGCTGTTGCACCCTCTTACTCCCTGTGCAATACTGGGGAAGACTTACCTAAAGGTGAGATGGTCTGAATTTTGTACTTTTGTTTCCTAATAGGTTTTCCCTTTGAAAAATACGGATAAAGACAACTTTTTTTTGGTCCTGTTTTCAGTCTCTGTCAAGAGATCTAACTGTTGTGGTTCTGTGGTTTGAGATGTTGGAGGGGACACTGAACAGAGCTGGAGCTCTTCAGTTTGCATTGCCAACATCATGACTGTTTTAAGTGGTCTCACCTGGAACTCTGATATGATCATTTTGTGGTTCTTAGCTTGACCTACCCTAGCTTGAGGTTTTGTGAGTGTAAAGAACCACATCTGGAGAACTGCCTCCTGTTACAGTAACGGGTTTGCTCATGTAATTTAAAAGCTTGGAGGCTGTTGAGCATTTCCCTTCTGGTCTGGGAAAATACAGGTTTTGGCATACTGCAAATGCAGGGTATACCCATAAAGAGCATCTCGTGTCTGCATGGTGGTGCTTGTTTACTGACCTATTTCTTTATAAAATAGAAGTGCAGTTCCACAAACTGTTAGAATTGAAATTGAAACTGCAGTCGTGCTCGAAATATCTTACTGTGGTGAAAAGCTCCCCAAGAAATCAGTTGAAGACATGCAAGCAGCAACTTAATAACAGTGTTCTCCACTGAAATGGAACTTTATGCAGGGAATAATTTTTGTATCAGATGAAATATTTTAGGTCTTCATACATTCTTTATTTTTTTCTTTTTAGATAAGAATATTCTTAGATTTTTCTTCAATCTTGGTGTGAAGGTAAGTCTTCAAACTTCCTTATGTTTCTGTGTTTGTTATACCATAAAAATTGCTTGTAACTGCTTGGTAGTACTTGGAGTGCAGAAGTTTGGTTGCTGCAGGCAAGTCCATCTTTAAATTTGAAATGCTTTTATTTTGTCTTCTGTTAACTGGGTTTCCAGCAGTGGTCCACAGTGCAGTTCAAGTCAACAGAAACCAACTTTATCTCAATAACAATAGTGAGAGCTAGTGGCTTCCAACTGTGGCAGTACAGTCAGCAGAACGTGCTTTTCAAAATCACAGATAAATTGTGAGTGTGAAGATGGGCTCTTTTGGACACAGGGTGTTAGGGACTGAGAAAATGCCCTTGACCTTTCTCCATGGCTGTGCACTGGCACAGCCACTGCAGTAGAACTCCCAAGATCTTTCCCTGGGGACACTCCCTTAAATAACCTGCATGTCTGTGCTTTCTGCTCAGGTTAATGACAACAGTATTTCCCTTTTAACTCTTAAAGTAATTGTGACAGCAGCTAATGTGTGTACGTGCTGCAAATCTGTGTGGTTGGGGAAGAGGCTCATCCAAAAAACGAGCATTTTTTATTTCTTGGCAAGGACTAGTTTTTCCTTAATTTCTCCCTTCTGCACATAAAAATGTTCCTTTTTTACCTTCTTATTCCCTCTGTCAGGCAGATCACTGGGTAAGGTGCTGAGAGCACCTGGCTTATTCCATATGACTTTGTCCAGAGCAAGAATTCTTTGCTGTATGGGCATGGAAAGAGGAAAGGTTCAGCACAGGGTACACTGTAAATTTGGTAACTCTGTGCCTCATACCAGTCTCTGTGCTTAATAGAAAATCCAGAAGTCATTAATTAGTAAGTGTCACTGCAGTATATTTTAGCAGCATGTTTCATAAGCAGATGCATGTTTCGGACTCTCCTTGCTGGTACTTTGGATTATCTGGGATCTGGTCTGTGGTTTTGGTGCTCCAGCACCATCTGCTGGTCCCAGCTCCTCTACTGCTGTCACGGGGTAACACCCAGGAAACACTTTCTGCTTTTCTCTGCTGCTCTGGTCCCAGATCCTGCCCTGCTGTTATCCACACCCTTCCAGCCGCATATTCAGAGGGAATGGACTTTTCCCATGGAAAGGAGGTCTGGGTAGGCTTTTCAGGATAGTTTGCTCCAGAGCCTGTTTCTACAGATGCTGGTTCATTAGCATGGAAATAGAGAAAAGGGAAGGGGTTGCAATCTGAGGTGGACAACTTCAGTGTTGTGAATGTGTTCACTGCCAGCACAGCAGAGGTTGCTGCTGACAAGGCTGTGTGTCCACTGGTGGCTCTCACCACTAGCTGGAGAGTGCATGGGATATCCTAATGGAACCTATCCCCTGACTATGGGAAGGCTAAGAAAGCTGACCTGTGGGTTGTGTGGAGATATATGGATTTCAATGTACAAATTGTCCTCAGGGTCTTGGTATAGTCTTTAAGTGAAAAGATGTGCATGGTATGACTTCTTGTTGCTTTGATTATTATCCCTTAGAATTTTTAAAGCAGACTGGTGGAATGAATTGCCAATTAATAAGTGTGATTCTGAAAAATGACTTTGAAATGTTTGTCTTCAAATACAGCTAAAGCTTGACTTAATAGCATTGTGTATTTAACTGGATAGAAGTTGTTACAATGTTTTCTTACTGGTAATAAGTGCTGCCCATTTCAACTGCATTTGGAAGGATTCAGAAAAGAGTCTTAAAACATAGAATTGAGGGCAGTCACTGTAAATAATGTCTATTTCCTATGATTAGTTTCAAAATGGTAAATGACTGGTGTGCTTTTATGTCTGTCTGAACGTGTTAAAAGACCAAATAATTGATTTTAAATTTTTTTTTTTCCCCCCTGCTGTCTTGCAGGCATACAGCTGTCCCATGTGGGCACCCCATTCTTACTTGTACCCCCTGCACCAGGCCTATTTAGCTGCTTGTAGAATGTACCCAAACGTGTCCCTCCCTGTGTACCCGCACACTCCCTGGTTCCAGGAGGCTCCGCCGACCCAGAGCGAAGGCGAAACCGCACGACCCAACCGGCACTTTGGCGTCCCGAGCGAGGCCAGATCCAATGGTCAGATTCCACAGGTTGACAGCAGGTCTCCATCACTGCCTCTGATTATACCTACAGCTCAGGTGTCAGAAAGCCAAGGACAGCTCTGCGTGGAAACGGAGAATTCAGCACAAGCTCTTCATGCAAACTATGAGGAGTCCCTGAGAGGGAAAAACATGTTCCCGCAGCCGCCCTTCGGACACAATCACTTTCTAGGAGCTGTTCCAATAGCGCCTCCCTTCTTTCCTCACTTTTGGTATGGGTACCCAGTTCAGGGTTTCATTGACAATTCAGTAGGGAGACCCAACGTTGTCATGTCACCTGAGGACAAGGAGGCAGCAGCCGGCACCTCCGCCAGCATGTACGTGGGCAAGGAAAGCAGCCCCCCGGTGCCTGGGGCGAACTGTGCGGAGCAGCTCCCGAAGACCAACAGCGGCAGCGGCTCCAGCCCCGCCCCGTTCCCTGTGGCTGGTGCAGGCAGCCCGTGCAGTGCCCCCAGGGACAGTTCCGTGAGGGCACCTCAGCTGGAGCAGGCTTGCCCTCTGGCTGCCCCCAAGCAGAAGGCGGCGGTGCAGCCGCCCCGCGCCCCGCAGGCGCAGGGGCTGGAGAGGCAGCCGGCGGCGCCCGGCGCTCAGCCACTGCCCGCAGAGCCGCCAAAGAGCGAACTCAAAAACAGCCTGCCCGGCCGCAAGGAGAAGGCTGGCAAAGGGAGAGATTCCAAGGGTGCTGCTAACCTGCAGGCGGAAAGCAGGGCACAGAGAACGAGGGAGGAGAGCTCTGAGGATGAGAGTGAAGTTTCTGACATGCTGAGGAGCGGTAGATCCAAACAGTTCTATAACCAGACTTACGGAGGGGGCAGAAGGCCTAGACTTGAGAGGGGTTATTCCAGCAGGGGAGGATACCAGTTCCAAAGAAATGAGGAGGCCTGGAAAGGACCACCCGGCAGAAGCAGAGATGACAGCTACCAGTATCAGCGGAACTTCAGGGGGCAGCCATATAGGAACGACAGGAGAAGGGCAACACTGGGAGATAATCAGAGGGGGCAGCAAGCATAGAGTGAGTGGATAATTGAAAACTTTAAAATGCAAAATGGAAGTAGCAGTTTTAAAATCTTAATTTCTCTTTAGTGAAGTTCAAGGATCTGTTTAACTTTCGGTGAGTAAAGATAAGTCCAACCATAGGGTTTCTGGGGGGGAATCTTAGAGTTTGTTTGGCTTAGCAGTTTTTCCTCAATGTCAAATTAGAAAAAAAAAATAGGTTTAGTGTTTGATAATTTTTTTCCCCACAAAGGTTTGCGTTTGTGATAGAAGATGGGTATGTACGTTTACTAGAGTGACAAATTAGAGCACTTGACATGACCTAGATTCTAAAATTGACGATAACATTGCACCAAATATAAATGTATATTTTATCATACAATGCCTTAGTTCTGAACTGAGCTAAAGGAATTCTCAGCCTACTGCACTGTTGTCTCTGATATGCTTCCAACCCAAAGGCCTTTCATCTCAAAAAGAAAAAATATCTGTCAAACTTGAATGTTTCTCTTGTGTGTTACACGTATGGCAGCCAGCTAACCCTGTGTCTTAGGTATGTTGTATATAGTTCTTTTCATAATCATAGGGTATATTTTTGAATTTTAAAAAGCATTTATTTGGTGAAATCAAAATCAAGAGAAGCAGTCAAGAATACCTGTGTATGAACTGATAAGAATGGCTGTTTCCACCATGAATTCTTCTTAATGCTGGTGTGACTAGAATGGTGCCTATGCCAACTGAATAATTACAAAGACAATAAAATTGTAGATGCTATGCATTTCCAAAATAATTCTGCATCTGTTATAATAGCAGAAGTTTTTTTAATGCCACTTTAACACTAATGCACTGACAAATCCTAGATATTTTGTGAGGAGATGCATAAAGTACGTGTTACGTTTTTTTAAGTTTGTACGATTGAGCTACTGTTCAGTATTCCTTTGTTGTTGCACTGTTGATGTTTTGCATGTACAGCTCCTTGCTGGAACTACTTTTAAAAGCAAGATGGAGAGTCTCTGTGTGCTCTGCTCTTCCCTACAATTCAGAAGAAAGTGGCTTCTGCCTTATATTTTTACACTGTGTCAGAGTTCTGATGCTGTTTCTTCTGACCCCAATTACGATCTCCACAGTGTTCCTGTTGCCTTTGCTGTTTGGATGTTCAGCTGTCCAAACCTGGAGAGTGCAGTGTGCACAGTATTCACTCAGCTCTGTTGCTCTGTAAAATTTAACTGTTGTGTATATTTTTATATCTCTGTATACAGTAGTGTAGGTGATGGTACCCCCTCATTTGTGTCTTGAGATTGTGCACCCTTGGTGAGGAAACCAGAGTGATAGTTCCATGATAAAGAGTTTGTTTTCAGATGCATGCTATGTATAAACCCCTAATTAAAATAAATATTTGTCTTTTCACTTTCTTTCTAAATTATATTTACATTTTTGAACTTGTTGCAATGACATTAAATGAACAGTGTTGTTCTGACAGCCACTTGAAGACAGCAGCAGAACAGGATATTTTAAGCTGCAAACAGAAAGGGGGTGTAAGATCTTTCTAGTTTTCATTTGTAGAGGTCTGGGTTATGCTGAAGGCCTTTAGGCTTTTCTTTTTTTAATCTAAACACTTTCCCATTCAGAAACATATTCAGGATTTCAAGAGGCAGTCTTCAGTTTTTCAGGTTGAGAACTAGGCAAGCACTGAGGGACTTAACAGTTGTTATTGTAGCCCTTTGTTTTATCTCAGGTACTTTAGAAACCTTAAAGGAGGCTGCTTGTCATGTTTACTGGTAAATTTTAAACTCTTAATTACAGTTGTACCCCAGATTTGCCCAGCAGTCACTGAAATAATCATGCTGTACTACAGGAGGCAGTTAATCACAAGCTTTGTGTCAAGAGTGAAGGCAGTAACTCTATAGAAAGCTGTTGGGAAACAACGGTGAAGAGAGGAATGGCAGTAACTAGGAGGGATGTGCTTTTAGAATTTACTTCTGGAAAGTGACTTCAGTTATTTCAGCTGGGTCTACCTCCTGCCTTGCTACTCTAGGACAGTGAGGGACTGAAATGTGTAGATGTCTTTTCTCCACCTTCACTGCTGATCAAGTAAGTTTGCTTAGAGAGCTGCAGATTGATCCTTTACGTAGGGCAAGATGTTTTAAGTTGCAGGATCCTACTGGTTAATCTCTGTAATAATCAGCATGTCCTGAGCTACGATACACAGCTTCAGATATTTGCTAAACCACATCCTTACCCTAATTATGACCAATTAAGAGAAGATGCAGAACTCCAGTCCAAAGAGAATTAGACTTAAGTTGTGCAGATGAGTACAAGTTTCAGTTAGCCTTTGGAAGTTTTTGTCTGAACAGACACTTGTTCCCTACAGTTCCTTACGGAGTACCTGTGTTGGTAATGGTACAGGGGCACTGCTGTTAGGAAACAGAGTGAGGCAGAGTGTATATAGCAATACTGCCAAGATCATGAAATACCCAAGTTATTAAAACACATAATGGCTTAAAAAGAACAAAACAACCCCCTCCCCACTCCTTTCTGTAACTTCTGAGGCAAAAATGTAAATAAAGAACAAAGTCATGTTTTCTCTCATAATGTTTTTCACAGGCCAGTGAAGGCAGACCAGAGAACTGTTGAATGGAAAACATCCTTCCGTTTAAAATATACAGCTGAAAATTATTTTTACATGTCTGAAAAACTTAAGTAGGACCTTAGCTTGTCAAAAACTTATTTCCATATAAACTATTTTTGATTTACCTTCATTTTTGCCTATAGTAAAGATCAAAGCTTGTACTTTAGGAAATAGAAATTCCTGCATCTCAATCCTATAAAAGCTTCATCCTTTCCATGGAAAGAATGAAAGGATGTTAGTATTTCTTTAAGATTATTTAACTGATTATTTTCCTGTAAGTAGGTCTGAGAAGATGCACAGGGACAGATGATTAAAAAGATGTAGCTACCTTGTATTATATTCTTTGTACTGCATCTTTTGTGTGCTACAGTATGAGAAAAGGTGGGTGCGTGTCAACATCATATAAACATACACACTTCTGAATTAGTAATTCAAGAAATTCTGCAGTGTCACAGAAGAGTTGCAAGTTAGGTGGATATTTATTTATGAAACCCTCATCCAGAGAGATTCAACCTTTTGAAAAGAGGAGTTGCTCCTGTAGCTTGACATTCTTGGTAAGCTTCTCTCTTATACAGAAATCAGATTTTTAAAATGAGGAAGTTCAGTCAGTAATTGGTACATGAATAGGATATACTGAATCGAGAACCTCCCTTAAATTCTGAAAAATCAGGCGACCCACTTGCACAATTTCAAAGTGGTCTATTTTGAAATTATTACACTGAAAATACAGGGCTGTGTCACCAAAATATAGAAAGTGGCAGTTTTACTTGGACTAGGATGTATACTGCTACTGGTCTCGGATGTTAAATGCAGCAAGAGATTTGAAGCTCCAAAAGATTAAGTGTTCTAAAACCTGATTTGAGCCATCTCATCTGTAACTGTTTGGACTCCAATATGTGTGTCTATCTGCCAGTTACAAAGATGCTCAGATTCAATATTTAGTCGTCCAGGAAGAAGTAGTTTCCACTCTTCTTTTGTTCCACATCCTTAGGAAGAGAAAAAAGGTCACTGTTACTTGAAGTAGTCTTTGGCAGACTTGAACACAGGTGAAATAAAAGACACTGAATAAAATCCTTTCTACTTTCCTTATTATTCTTATTAGTTCCATGTGCTCTTTTCCAGCACAGCAAAACTACCTGGTCAGTCTTCATTTTGTTCCTTATTTTAAAATCTGGCTTCATATTGAACAGTCAAGGCTCCTTTACTGTAAAGGTGCTTCTGTCTTACCTTGATGGAATTGAGTTTGTTTATTCTTGGTCTGTAATTGTTGGGGTCTCTTCTAAAAGTGATTTCAAGCTGAGATAAAAACTTATTCATTCCAGCCAAAAGAGTCTGTGGACTGTTAAGAGAAAAGAATATTTCAGCTACATTTTCAGAACTTTTATACTATACAATTACAGGCACCTTTGATCTCTATCCTGAGCTCGCTTAGGTCTGGAAACCCAAATGTGAGCTGTATCTGACATCCCAAGATGTGCTACAGTTTTAGTCAAACTGTCTCAGATACTACTCTAATCTTTCAGCAGTATTTCACTCTGTGGCATTACAAATCTTTAGTCTTTTTATTTTGTATCCATGTGTGTGTGCTGGCACACTAATTTGCATTGAAGGGAAAAAGCCCTCAAGTTGCACCATAAGCAAATTATAACAGTAAGATGGTAACATACACTGATGCTGAGAAACAGTTCTGTGATTGTGATTTTTAAATTCAAACATGCATTCTTTGAGGGAATACCATCAAAGCCAGCGAAGCACTGGGTTCTAGACACATTGTAGATCAATGTTTACTTCATCTGGCTTGCACTAAGTACTTGGAAATTACACTTCTTTAAATCCCTGTAAAGCTGCTCTTCAAAAGGTCTCTGCAATCTACATGAAATTATTTACAGGAACAAAAGCAGACATATCAAAAGGGACAGCTTTGAAAAACTGAGGTCGTGTACCTGGAGTGGTGCTGTCGAGACTTGCAGTTCACAAGATTTGCATACAGGTACCCTTAGTACACTCCTTTCTTTTAATAAATGTCCAAGTTACTTTCATAAGCGTAGTTTACAACTGGTACTTTTTTTAATTCCTTACTGTCGATGCCACTCACTTGTTCTCTAGTTCTAATTTAGCTGTAGTGCAGTTGCTTAAGGTTTGTTTAAGGCAGGAGCTGGTCTAGGTCTTGTGGCATAGTTTGAGAACTTAAAGCCTCAACTCTGTGTCCAGGCAGCCTCTAAACATATGGGTCAATCCCATCTTTTCCATGATTCAAAACAAAAGCCACAGGAGGCTCTTGGATCACTTTAAATGCAGCTTGAATTTCCATAGGCAAGGATGTTTCTCAGTGTTTTTGATCTTCCTTACAAATCCAAACAAGTCTCTTACCTGTTTGCCAGTGTGTTCTTGGAAGGAATGCCATCAAAAACAATCACACGGTCAGCAAGATAGGTAGCCATGATAAAATCATGTTCTACCACAAAAGCTGTTTTTTTCGCATGGAGAATGAAACTGAAATAGAAAACACAAAGGAGAGGTTAATGTGAACTTACTGCAAATCCACTGCCAATTTCAGTAACCCTCCCCACCAGGCATACTTTACCGTTTAATGACCCTAGCAGCCATCAGACGCTGTTCAGAGTCCAAATAGGCCGAAGGCTCATCAATTAGGTACACATCTGCAGGTTTACCCAGACAAAGAGCTAATGCAACACGCTGCAACTCACCCCCAGACAGCGTCTGAACCTATTGGTGTGGGGGGAACAAGGCTGTATTTAGTTCAGGTACGGGTCAAGAGTTAAAGACAAGTTAGGATGCTGTTTCAGGCAATTAGTACCTCCTGGTCAATGATGTTTTCTATCTGGAGAGGTTTCATTACGTCAGTTACAAACTGGGGGTGTGTATAGGCATCTCTGATCTTCTCGTGCAGCAGCTGACGGACACTTCCCTATTAAAAGGAAGATGTTGCCATTCAGTTTTATGCACCACAAGGAAACAAGCAGAAATAGAATTAATATTCTTGTTCTGGGCATAAAAGCATTCTCCCTGCATACTACAAACATGCTTTTTGTAGCAAACACAATACTTAATAAATAAAGCTTGAACGTACTGTAGACTTAGGGCTGATTTTCTGTGGTTTGTAGCTGACATTTAGAACTGGGACCTCACCTGTAGAAAGACAAGATTTTTAATGTAAACAAGAGCGTTTCCAGTATCTTCAAAACAGGTTTCAGCTCAGGTATCACACATTACCTCCTTCATCAGGTGTGAGCCTTCCTGCAAGCATTCGGATAAACGTCGTTTTGCCAGTTCCTAAAACAAAATGCAAGTTAAACATTAATCACTTTTCAGTAATTTAGACCTCTAGCAATTAAGCCACTGATACAAAAATTCCCCCAAAACCTTAATAAAGAATATATTTTGAAAATTGGACTGCTTTGAGAGTTACTATATCCAGCCAGCAGCACCTGTTACTACTTGGTTTTTCAAATGGAAGAGACATCTTAAAACTACTGTAGTCTAGACTTGTGGCTAAGCTCACCAGGTTAGTCAGTCATGCTATCTCAGTTCTTAGAATGGGGTGACAGACAAACAGTGGCATCCTTAACACTCAGGAACTTCACATTCTCACTAGTTAAGACAGTAAACTCATGGTGTGAGATCTTCACTAGGAAACAAGCAGTTCCACCTGACTCAAAACCAGTAATTTTGAAGGCTGGGTCCAGAAGTAAGAAGGAGTTTTAGGAGTGTCTTTAGGGCTGGAGAAGCAGCTTCCAACAGAAACTGCACTTACCATTTTCCCCTAACATCACCATAATTTCAGAATCTGTGAATTCTCCAGCTACTATGGATAATTCAAATTCTCCCATCTTCTTTTTCATTCCTGGGTATTTGTACATACACATCTTTTTAACCTCTTCTTCATTAGCTGTCTCAGCCACTTTAAATACCAGAGATGCATCTCGAAACCTTAGGTTTTCTGTTGGAACATAGCCATCTAGGAAAATGTTTATGCCTATGACAGGAGGAAAGAAGATCATTAACAAAGGCCCACACAAAGTAAGAAAAAATGAATTTCAATTCCTGACTGTAAATTCCTATCAGTTAAGAAGAATGCTGGATTTTAAAGGGCACGCTAAAAGACGAAACAAGGCCTTCTCTTTTAAAGTGTGTACATTATGAAAATTGAATGAAGACAAATCTTACAGAATTACAGAATGGCTGTAAGAAGCTCTTTCTGAAAACCCACTATTAGTGATGTGTGTATGGTTTAAAGAAGCTACTGCTGTTGGACCCAATCTCACAAAATCAGTTATCACTGAGTCTCAGTGCTACAAGTGTGGACAATTCAGTTGAACACTACATACCTCTGTACTGTGCAAACTGTCTCCTGCCCTTTCTCTACTATTTATAAGGTCTTTTGTGTAACTCCACAGTTTACAAAACACCTGCAAGTATCAAAATTATGTCCATAGCAAGAGGAAAAGGGCATTTCATAACTAAGACTTTAGGGTTGAGTTATAAATTTAGGATCATGTAACAGAAATTCTGCAGAAAATGAAACAGCAGTTTTTTAGTTGCTGAACTCTGACAAAAAGACGACATGTTTACATTAACAGACAACTAGCTTTTTGGTGTCTTTCCTGGGTTTAAAAAGAGAAATATGGCAAGAATTACCTTCTCTGACACTGAAAGGCATAGTAACAACACCATAAGCACTTGGCACACCATACAGGCAGCAGATGAAGTCAGAGAGATAATCTAACACACTTAGATCGTGCTCCACAACAATAATGTACCTGAAAAACAGAGCCAGAGAGATGCTTTCATTACTTCAATGCAAAACATTTTTTCTTTCTTACTCTAGCCTGGCATAAACAGAAGCTACAACATGACTTTTATTTAATAATGGTTTCTTCACTTTATACTAAATAAGAAAATTCAAATATCTCACAAGCATTTTTTTTAACTGACCAATAAAGACATTGTGAATGACAACTTAAAAGTTCATCTTCAGTGTAAACTGGCAGCTTCTTTATGTAGAGCAAGTGGAAGGATATTGATTGATTGGAGCGAAAAATACTGAAGCACATTTTAAGAAAATAAAAATCTTTATGAGAAGGGGATGAAACAGCAATATTCAGGTGAAAAGTAACCACTGATGCTTTCCCATCCTTATTACAACATTCTGGAATAGAACAACAAACTACTGGAAATAAGTTTCCAAAAGGCAAAGGAATAGAGCATTACTGACTTGGAATAATTGAAACATCTGTTAGTGTGCCATACTGGTAAGTCAGCACTTCTAGGGTGATGGACTGGATACTTCTTCCCTCTGTAAACAGTCATGTATTATTACAGTCTAGCAAAACATTGAAAGCTTGTATTTACCTGTCAGGGTTTATTAGGGACCGAATAGTAATGGCAGCCTTCAAGCGCTGCTTGACATCCAGGTAGCTGGAAGGTTCATCAAACATGAAGCTAGTCCCAAAAAAAGAGAATCAATTCTTAGTGGATTCAAGTTTTCTGCATATTCAAACATAACACTAACATTTCAACCATTAAGTATGTGGAAACAAAACACTGTCATTATTTATACTGAGACAGGGAGACAAAAAGCAAGAATTACAAACACCTGCCTTGAATCTCTGTAGAATGTCACGTGAAAGTGTTAAAACAGTTCAAGTTAAGTATTACTTTGCCCAAAGCTCTGACAAAATTATCAAAAGTTACAAGAAATCAGCAGTCAGGAATCCCATGCACTCATTCTAAGTCATCTTAAATTTAACAAGAACTGAAAAGGGCAAAAATACTTTAGGAGACTGCAAGAAGGACATCTTCCAGAAGAGAAAAACAAAGCAAACAAGAAAACCCACTTGAAACCCACACTAACAGCAAGAACCCCAGCCAAACAAAAAAAACCCCAAAAAATTAATGAAAGAAAAAAAACCCAAACCCCTGTAACTCCTGTGATCTTGCTTTCTTGGTCCCAAGGAGTCAGGGAACAGCACACACTAGACAGTAATTTCCTGGTTGCAAGACAGGGGAAAAGGGACAGAAGTTCCCAGAGGTGGGGAAACATCTGTACCTGTCTTATTCAGAGAGGCTAAGTGAGGTATGCTGTCAAACAGGAAACATTTATGAGGGACTGGGGAGAAGTTATGAAGTTGTGACACTGATATTTAACAGTGGTTTCTGAAATCAGCTATTTCCAATCAGATGGATTAAAGGATACAAACCCCAGAGAATATATCACTGGAGTAAATATGGATCTTAGCTGATGAGTTGGCAAAAGCATTTAAAAAAACCCCAACACTTTAAAATATTAATAATTATTAAATATGTTTCAATATTTCAAACAAATGTATTATTTTTAACAAGAAATGTACATTAGGGGACCATGTCCTGAGACAGATGATTAGAAGCAAGATGTAACACAAGTAAATTAAACATACATATCAGCCTTCTGAATGCAAACAACTGCACAAGCAAATCTCTGAAGTTCTCCTCCTGAAAGGTCCTCAACATTTCTTTCTTTCAGATGGGTTAAGTCTGCAAATAAGTGGTTTAGATGTTACAGCAAACACAACAATCCATACTTTTATTATCTACAGAAATGTATATAAATATGGCAGACATCCTACACAGAGGAAAAAACCAAACGTAGAATAAGCATCCAGTTCATGTAGTATCAGTGTCATAATGCTCACAGTAAGCCCCAGAAAGTTGTGGCTTCTCTGCAGCATTAACTGTATGGCTGCTTCTTACCATGCAAAAGGATTACATTTCTGTTTCTTTTTCAACCATATAATTGGTAAAGATTTCTGGCTGTAAAAAGAAACTATACCAGTTTTAGAAGGTTTTTTTTTTGCCAGACCTGGCTGAAGAGTTCAGATTTTCAGGAAAATCAAGTCCCTCAAACATTACAGCAAGTGGGTGAAGCCAGTATTTTCTAGTCAGCTTAATGAACAGCAAATTTCAAGAAAATATAATTTTATTAATAAATTAAGTGGGACTCAAAGCCCACATTCTTGATGGCACAATGCAGCCCCACCTTTTAAACCTAAATTTAGTAACAACTAAATTCAAAACACCTACAAAAAATTACCAGGCCAGGACTACACAGATGTTCTTATTAGCTGTGTTAATCTCAGAAGTCAGTGTTACTCCCATTAAAATCATAAATCTATGGGCTTTAAGGGGAGGAAGGGCTGTATTAGGATAACATTTTCTATATGCAGTGATTCTCCCAGGAGGGGATGCAAAGATTTTGCCACAGCTGTAAACAAGCAAGAGTAGCAGATGGTAAGTGGCATTTTTTCCATGTTTAAAAATAAGCACTTTCTACCATGAAGCAGAAACTACATTGGATTCTGTTAACTAAACTAACATGTGCCAATTAGTTTGCCTTTGCCACTAGAAAGTATTATTTGTGTTGGTTCAGATATGCTTACAGCATATGCCCTAGGCTTTAAACTAAAGCACCTTCCCTTTTTTCTCTTTTTCAAACTGGTATAATTTACATCTTCTACCACACTGCAGTAACTTTGTTCTGACAGTAAATACGAATTTTTCAAATGCTTTGAAATTTGACTTTACAAAATTTCTTACCAAGCTGCTGACATACAATGGTTTGTGTCTTAGTTTCATCCTTCCTATCCAGAATTGATCCCACTGTTCCCTGCATAATAATAATAAATAAAGATTTAAAAAAAATCAGAATACTGGATTTTGATACTGAATTATGCTGCTAAATAAAACCTTTAAACACAAGAGAAGTATTACTGAAGAGGCTCCCAGCCTTCTGTTAACTCATGACATTTCTCACCTTTGCAGCTTTAGGGATCTGGTCCACATACTGAGGTTTAATGATAGCTTTCAGGTCATCTTCTAGGATCTTGGTAAAGTAATTTTGTAATTCAGATCCTCGGAAGTAAGTCAAAATTTCTTGCCAGTCAGGGGGATCCTGTGACAAAAATCAAAGCCTGTGTTTACTTATACCGTTAAAACACATAATTTCCAAAATCTGATTTTAAAATTCCAATCAATATAGCAAATAGAATATGCTTGTAAGACATAAACCTCAAAACCCAAACCTGGATAAAAGCTAATTACCAAGGTGTTAAGGTGCTTCTGCAAAGTTTCTATCAAGAAAAAAAAAATAATGAAGAAATTGCAAAAATTAAGTTCAGGTATTTTTTCCAGGGGTCACTAGCCTTTTGGGGAAAAAAAAAAAAAAAAAAGACCATTTTAAATTTGCAGTTAAACTACTGAACTGAAACTACTTCATGGGGGAAATGATAGCAGGGATTAGGGTAACTACATTTATTAGGTATCTTGATACAGATAATCCAAAGAAAAAAGATCAGACTGATAAATACAATAAAATTTGGTAGTTTTCTCTGGAGTACGTTAATAAGGAAAGTGCTAATGTCCTCACAAATTCTGTTGTGTTCAGAGATATAAAAATTTAGTCAAAGTGTATAAACACAGCTATTTAGAATGCTAACTTTATTGCTGATACATACATCATATTTTCCAAGATTTGGCTTCTGTTTTCCTGCTAGAATTTTCAAGGCAGTTGATTTTCCAATACCATTGGTTCCAACCAATCCCAGCACTTCACCTGGACGAGGGATAGGCAACCTGTACACAACACAGATAACTTTGGATTATATTAATGCCATCAGGCACCACCATTTGGTGGCCAAGTAAATGTTATCACACATTTTCAGACTTTCTTATTTCAGCCTACTTTGTTAACTTTCCAATGTATAACTAAAATTAAATGAATATTCCTTAAAAATAGAAGATTACAAGAAATATGTAAGGTCAGTCTGATTTTTAAACACGGGCTCTGTCAAATGAACATAAACATTTATTCCATTACAATACTTTTCAATAAGAAAAATATAAAATTAACATTCCAAATGAAAGTTACTGAGGTAAGAACCAAGAACACTTTGATGTGCAATATGGTTAGACTATCAAAAACTTGCAGTTTTTTTGTCTCTCTTACATTGCTTTGAAAAACCAAATACCTGTGAAGTTTGAAGGCATTGGCACAATATCTATGTGTTGTTTCTTTCTCCAGGTTGCTAGGTAAGTTAACAATTGACAAGGCTCCAAAAGGACATTTCTGTAATTGAAATAAATTATAGATTACCAGTGCACAAACAATTTATTAACAAAAGACTACGCTCTCTACTGCACCCAGCTGTGCACTTACATTTTTAAATGAACTTCTATCAAATTTCATTTACATGGTCAACTTGCCAACAAATTCTATACCACATTTTAAAAATGAAGTAGTCAGTCTACAATACAAGTAAGGTACACTGTATATATTCTCCATCTCTATCACAAAAACATCTTTCTGCTGCTGGGTGTCTACAGACACAAACAAGCAAACCCAACCAAAGTCAATCAAAACCAAAATGTTACAACCCACACCCTGCAACCCAAGCAGTTCAGTAAACTGACACAGTTCTTCACTTTCTGTAAGGAGTCACAGTTAACTAGGTCTGATTGGTCTAGGAAAGAAAACTGCTTTTCAAATTACAGCATGCATCCCTAAATATACTAGCAAAGTAAGGAAAATGTAGCACTGTAAATAAAGCAGCCTTTTACCTTGATGCAAATACCACAACCAATACAAAGTGTTTCTGAGATCCATGCTATTTTGCTCTGTGATGTGACTTCTATGCACAGTTTTCCTGGTGAAGAAGAATTAAGATAAGGTCATTAAAGTTTCTGGTGAATCAGAATTCTTGCCAGTACTATTAAATTTCACAGACAAACATGTAACTGATGAACGTTCACTGAAGCTTCAGATCATTCAAACGCTAGAAAAGTGCCATTAATAGGAATTGTTCATGCTTTCAGTGGTATTTCTAAAGGTTCTATGAAACAGAAGCCTGAATAAAAATATAAAAAAATCTCATTCCTTCTATTAGAACTTGATTTAAAACTTCTCCGGTCGCTTAAATACTTTGTTTAATTATATCTCTTACCCATTCGAACCACAGGACAGCTCTTCTTGCATTCTTGACGACATTTCTTTGGCTTACACTTGTCATGGTTGACTATAGCAATTCTTGTTAATTTGTCTGCCATAATGCACAATTTAGGGTTAAACTCATACACCAATTATGAGGAGCAGAGGGAGTCTTCCAGATCTTAAGGAAAAAAAAAAAGAAAAAACCCAGAAGAGACCATATTACTGACAGCACAGAGAACACACATCCAAAATTATTATTAGCAGAGTTCAGAGATGAAAAATGCAAAATAATTTATTTCTCCCCCCTCTTTTAAGCAACATGGCAAACAGGGCAAAGTCTCAGACATGAGTAGAAAGGGTACTGACACATAAATAATTGCAACAAATATTTAATGCCAATTTTTCATCCTATTATTATTTCTCCAGTGTAAAAATTCGTGATTATATCTGAAAATGGATTTATTAGAAAAGCATGGCGTAATAAGAACAGAAGAAAATACACTGCTGCAAATTTCAGTTTCACAACCTGCCTTGTGTAAAACACACTTGCTCCCGCTACACTAACTGTTAAAGTCAAGTTGTGACTACAATTATTACTCCAATAACATGATTGTAATATTCATTTATAAACTGTATTTCAATATTCTGTATTAAAGGATTAAAATACTTTAAAATTTAAACCAGTTTTCAGAGGGAAAATTTGTAGTTGCATATGAAAAACTAAACCAGGCAATGTGAGCAGACACACATGATGATGTTTGATTCTTTTACCTTGAGCTTCATTGGTATTTGAATAACTACAGTTACATTATGCATTTCACAATATGCCATCGATGCATACAATGTATTTCAATAAAAATAAACAAGATTCTTTGCAAAGAGGGTAGAAAGGCTCCCTCGAGGGATCTGGACAATGATAAGATGTTCAATAAGGCCAAGGGCTGGGTCCTGCCCTTGGGTCATGACAGCCCCACACAGCACTACAGGCTGGGTGCAGGGTGGTTGGAAAGTGGCCCAGCAGAAAAAGACCCGGGGGTGCTCACTGACAGCAGCTGAACATGAGCCAGTGTGTGCCCAGGTGGCCAAGGCCAGTGGCATCGTGGACTGTATCAAAAATGGTGTGGCCAGCAAGACCAGGGCAGGGACTGTCCCTCTGTACTCAGCACCAGTGAGACCCCCATCTTGAGTACCTTGTCCAGTTCTGGGCCCCTCAGTTCAAGGAAGACACTGAGGTGCTGGAGCGAGTCCAGAGAAGGGCAGTGGACCCGAGGAAGGGTCTGGAACACAAGTCTGATGAGGAACGACTGAGGGAACTGGGGTTGTATAGCTTGGAGAAAAGGATGTTCAGGGGGTCCCTCATTGCTCCCTACAAGTACCTGAAAGGAGGCTGTAGCAAGGTGGGGGTGGGCCTCTTCTCCCAGGCAACCAACAACAGGACCAGAGGAAATGGCCTCAGGTTGCACCAGGAGAGGTTTAGATTGCGTATTAGGAGAAATTCATTCAAGAAAAGGGTTATCAAGCATTGGAACGGGCCACCCATGGAAGTGATGGAGTCACCATCCCTGGAGACATGAAGATGTGGCACTTGGGGGCACAGATTAGGGGGCACTGCTGGGTTAACAGTTGGACTTGATGATCTTGGAGGTATTTTCCAACACAAAAAATTCTGTAATTCCACAGAGTACCAGATAATTAAATATTCCTGAAGTCACAAATAAATGCATGCAGAGAGGTGAAATTACAACTTCTCTTGCTCTTTATTAACAGCCTCTTTCCTTGCTTAGCTGTTTGTAACATACACTAACAAGCACTGGATTGTACTGGGACTGTTGTGTACTTTGTGCTCAACAGCTGCAGCAAAGGGAGGGAAAGACAGAGAATTCTAAGTCCTGATAGATAAAAAAAAGGTAGGATATGTTTTATCATAGATTTATATTTCCTTTACGATATCCACTCATAATACTGAGAAGAATAATAATTTTATCTTCCTGTGAGCAACATACACCGAAGGACAACCCCCTCCACTCACTCCTGCCCTAGAACAAAGACTGAATTACAAGGATCTTGGAAGATTACAAGATATTACAGATGACAAACACATGCTTTTAGGTAAAAAGAGAGGCCATAAATAAAGTACAAAGCACTGCTGTTTCACCACCACTAAATCGAGGGATGGCAGCCCTACAGATCATGCAAATTCAAAATCATCCCAATGCAATATGTGTCAGTAGTTCAATGACATAACTGGGAAGGAGTCTTGAAATACTTCAGGTTTCCACACAGTCCAAAGGTGCAGTTTTGTCCAAGAAAAGGATTCCAACATTTTTTATTAAAAAATTTTTTATTCTGTTCAATGTCCAGTTCATCTTTGCTTCACCAAACTAAAGCATCCTGCAGTGGTTTACAGACTATATTTACTACATACAGCTATTATATGAAGACAGGTTGTGACTTTCAGACTTCTGAAGGAAGCAAGAATAAAATAGGTGTATGGCACATTGATCAGGTCAAACTTCATGCTTCCCTAAACTTCAGTTGTGGAACTACAGATACCACTGAAATATGAAAGAAAGGAAGACTGACATCTAACAGGGAGGAAAGGTCAGAAAATCAGATGTTACTGTATCTTTAAATCCACTACTACCATAATTATGGATATTTTAAGCAGTTCCTTTTAGAAGTGGTAGTCTTATTGCTCTTTTCAATTTCCAAAGTGACTCAATAAAAATCAAAAAGTGATTCAACAGTTCTGGCATCATCAAACCAGATTGACAAAGTAGGGCTGAACACTGAAATTACATCCCTAGGCATGCTAACAGGCATGCAATAATGGGTTTGCAGTTCTCACTTTGACAGATAAGAAAACAAGAAACTGAAAGCCTTAAAGAATATAAAGATGTTTGAGTCGAGGTCATTTTCTTGGGGACAGATATTCAATTTTGTCCTTACTTCAAATAAAGGCACACTCTTTTTGGGAAGAGATCCCAGTGCTTTTCACTGAAATCTAGCAGTTTAGAGTATTTGGGGGTGACTCACTCTCTGCTCTCCCAAAGGAAGTGCCTGATCTGGATCAGACCCCTTCTGCAACACGGAGCAGACAGACCCCTGCTCATCACCTGAGCTCTAACTAGCATAAACTAGTTCTGTGAGTTACAAAAGCAACCTCCAGGAGGCAAACCTGTCCCCAGCCCCCCAAACTCTGCTCGAGGCTCCTGCCTGAGCAGTGCTGATAGCAGCCCAGACAACCCCTCCCTTCAGTCACACACCGTTCCAGATGTGTTTAAAGCTCCAAAGCAGAAGAGTGGGATGGGGGCTGCTCTAAAACACCAAGGTAAACATGCTGTGAAACAATCAGTTCTTGCCACCTTCGTCAACAAGCTTTCCCACCCAGTCCTAGCGGGATGATCCCACTGAAGTTCACGCTCATTAATGAATCAACCCGTGGTTGGTAAGTAACAAACAGCTTAAGTTTAGGGGTTTTTTTAATTCTAACTTATTTACATGGGAAAATGCCCATCTGTAGTTAATAATTTTGAAGGGGCCACAGAAGTATGTCCGTACACCAAGCATTTATTAAAGTACTTGGTGGAGGGCAACAGAACAAATGAACCAGCAGGCAGATGTACACTCCTGCCTCCTTGCTCCCATCTACACAATGGGAGTGTCAGTTTATCCAAAACTCTCCAGTGCTGTTATACGACTCTCAGAAAAAAAAACATAGTGACTTCTGTCAGTCCTGCAATATTTCCAGGACTGTGCTGATGTCCACAATGACAACTGTCCACAACAGAAAACCAGTAATTTCTACTTAGAAGCAAAATAAACAAACTGTCCAAAACCAGACTGAACTCAAATTACATATTTATATGCAGTCAGTTGGGTGACATTTAAGTTACTATATCGAATGGGATGGGCTGGTTCCAAGGTGTAGACAGCAGAACTCTCAAGACACAACACAGGTCAGCAGTGCTACAGTAACTGTTCAGTGTAGTCAGCACTTACGGGGCAGGAGAAACCGGTACTCAGAAGCATTTAAGTTCATGACTGTATTTCTCCTTTTCAAATGAAGAACAACAGAATGAAAACCAATACGAAAATATTAATTTGTTACTAACTACGAGAGTAAAGCACTGTGTTGAGTAAGTGAATGATGATGGAGTGACAGCACAAAATCTTCCCAGAATGACAGACTGACATCACAGGTGAAAGAACGAGAGAGTGAGTAAAAACTTCTGGCAAAAGAAAGCATTCTATAAACCTTGACAGTATCATTTATTGAAGCCAAAAGCTGCCCATTATTTAATACAAAAAGTAAAACGTCTAAAAAGAAGGCACAGAACATGTTATCACAAGCATTCTAAGTCAGCATTCTCGGGCTGTCTGACACAGCTGCTGCATGCTCTGACACACCAGATTAAAAAAAAAGAAAAAAGAGCAGCATGTATGCAGACATTGCTATCTGTCACAAAAGGCAACAGAAATGTACAATCTGTAAAGTGTAATGCACTTGTATTAATTATATTTATTTCTTTCACAGGCACCGGAGTTAAGTTAGAATTTACTAAGTCAAGGCAATTCTGACCAAGAAGGATTTGTAATTGCATTTAACTATTCAAACTTAAACAAAGAAACATTAGAAAAAACCTAAACAAAAACTGAAACAGAAGCAGAGGTTATTCAATAAACAGATTTGAAGGCAAGGTCTGTGTTTGAATTATGCCATACTTAGGTTACTCTGCACAGAAACAGTGAACATTTTATAAAATTACATTGCATCAGACTTCAAAGATAAATGCTGTGGAAATAAGTGAGGATGAGCAGCATTTCCAGCTTCCTTCCTCAAGAATTACCTCTCAATTCCATTGCTAATGGACTACGTACAGTCAGTCCGGAACAAGAACAAGAAAGTTAAGAACCAGAATGCCCAAGGAATATTTAAATGAAAGACAAACCAGATTTTCAAATTGCATATGGGAAATCGCTTCACTGGTGTCAAAGCAGAAGCAATAGTAAATGTTACAAGAACAAACAAAACCTACCAAGAATTAAGAACTAGCCTATGCTTAAGGTTTTGACGTTTGTTTTATAAACCGAGACATTGTAAAAGAAAAAAAAAGTTTAGGCACGCCCCAAATTTACCTGCTGTATTAAATCATTTCGTTACTCATAAGACACGACACGAATATGAAAATACAATGTTAACATGAAAGCATATGGTCAAATATACTGACGCTGCAGAACCAGTGGGTGTGATGGGCTGGTGCAGAACAGTATTAATTATCGCTCAATCTTTAACATTTCCTTTTAACACGAAATGAAACGCATGAGAATGAACCCATAAATTAGCAATCCACCACAAGGAGCGTTTCACGACCACTTGCTTAGGACTGGAGCTTAGGAAACAGCAGCAGGGCAACTTAAATTAGGACTTGCAGGCTGTCACAGGAACTTGCAGGAGAAATAGCCAAGTGCATTCCAGAGAGGAAACGCCACCATGGTCCTCGAGAAAAGCCCTGCCGAGCTCTTCTTTAGTTTTCACCTCTACCTTGTAAAAACCAGCCCTACCCCTCCCACCTTATGGCACCTGCAGGAGGCCTCGGTCTCCTCTCCGCCCCACACGTGTGTGCCGGCCTCTCCCAAACCCAGGATAGACACGGCTTCCCACCCCCGGCACAAGAGGAAGCCCCCCCGCTTTCCCAGACGGAAAATGCCGGCGCTGCCTCTCCCGGAGCCGGGCGAGGAGCGGGCGCGGCATCCCCCGGGAAGCCATTCCCGCGGCTGGGAGCGGCGCTCCCTGGCCCCGGCCGGCACAGAACCCGGGGCACCGCGGCATGAGGAGCTGCCATTCCCGGGAGCCGCCGGCCCACAGGCCCGGGCGGGCCGACCCCTCTCCCGCGGTGGATGTGGCGAGGCCGTCGCCCAGGCCGAG
>VXBX01000899.1:47112-76490 GCA_013400415.1 Scytalopus superciliaris
TTTTTTTTTAAGTAGCTGAACTTTGATCCCCTGAAAAATATTGAGGAGGTGGTTTGGGAAGGAAGTTTGTCAGTAGGTAGAAGACAATTAAAACCAGTATGCAAACAGGAATATTTTAGTGCGGTTCAAGAGTGGTCTGGATCAAACTTCTTTTTTAAAGTAGCCAATACATTTAATGAGAAAGGAGTAGATGGAGTTTTTCTTGAATTCTGCAGGTTTTCTGCCAGTGTTCAAGCTACTGAAATGTGGTATAAAAGTAATTTTATTTTAAGATCTTGTACAGTTGTTTGAAAAACTGCTTTTGAAGCTGACTTGTAAAACCTCGCTTTTAAACAGGGATGTCACAAAGCATGCTTCTGGTGAGTTCAGCTTTGAATGTATTTTCATTGTATTTTGTGATGGTGAACACAAAATAAGTGTGCTGCCAAGTTGGAAGAACTGCAAGCCCTGTATTAGCTCAGGGTTGGAATTCAAAATGATCTTGAGAAGATTGGTAGCAGGTTGGAAATTAGTGTAACTAAGCTCAATTAAAAAGAACTGAGGGAGGAAGAGAAAAAGGGAGGAAAAAATCCAAGGCCTCATTAGTGGAAAGGGTATTAGTGAACAGCAAACAGTATCCAAAAAAAACCCAAAAAACGCTTGAGTGCTGTAGTGCATAGTAAATTAAATATAAACTGATAATATGATGTTCTTTCAAGTAGACAGGTATTATTTTGCCATGTTAACAAGTGTCATTAAAGAGAAAGTGATTACTCTGATGAATAAAGGCCTTGGCTAAAACATTGTGGTGTGGGGTTTTTTTGTGTGTGGGTTTTTTTTTTTGTTTGTTTTGTTTTGTTTTTTTAAACCAATAGTATTTAGGTGCCTAGACTGCAAGAATGTTAGGTTCATAAAACTTGGCTTGTGAGGGAAGCTGGAAAGACATTGGCACACTAGAAAAGAAGAAACTAAGAGCACATTTGATGAGTGCCCTCACATCTATAAAAGGGTTGCTACATAAAGACCAGTGATTAACTAGTCTTTGAATTCTCTGTAGAGCAGAAGAAATCATTCTTGTTTCTAGAAGGTGATAGTGTTAAAGACACTCTGGTCTCTTACGGGTCCTTACAAGTGCGTGTTTAAACATGGTGGAATTAGAAACTTTAGTTGGATAAAACTGCTTTGGAATCTGCAGGTTCCCTTAAGACTGGCTTTTTATGGAGCTTTAGTAGGAAAGGCCCACAGTGTCTCCTGTTCAGTGTGTTGTGGAGGAATGTGTGTGTGTGCTTAGAGAAGGGTTTGCTTTCACGTAAGAAGGACCCACGTGGCTTGGTTGTGAAAGGCAGACTGTGCAACCATTTAAATCCATTTCACTCTGTTTGTAAGCTGTATGCTTGCTAAAATGTCTTTAATGGCTGTCACTTCACAGAGATGGGATGTTCTCTGGAAAAGAGCAAACTTCTCTGAGCAAGATGGTGAGGGATAAAGAGTTAAAGGAGTAGTGAGAAAAAATGCTTATCCACTGCTTTGTCCTTATCACAGGATGTTCCTACCATACACTGGAAAGTGGCAAAATGGAAGTGTGGCCTTGGTCATGTCATTAAGACATTCATATATTAATGATAAAGAAACAGTGGCCTGCTAATGATCTTTTGGAATACCTGAACTGGAGAATTTGAGATGTTTCCAGCCAGTGCTTCTATAGATGTGGCGTGTCTTTCCATTTTTCGGCACATGTCAAGGAGAAGGGCTCCTAGAAAGTTTAGTTGTTTTACACAGCCTGAAAAAGCTGTGAAAAATTTTGTTAGGTGACTTAGGTTACTTTTAAAGCTAAGTATTTGTATCTTGTTCAAAATGAGGAGGTACTTCTGCTAGTAAAATGTCCAAAAGTGTTACTTGAGTGAGCTGTTGCTGCATTATTTTTCCTTAGCTATCCAGAATGTATTGTTCCTGAACTGCTTAAACAGGAGTTGTGTCATTAGTTCAATTAGTTCAACCATTAAGGGTTTTTAGTCTTTTTTATCACTAGTATGGAATATGAGGCTGATTGATTTGCCAGCAGTGGTTTGGAGGTGGAATTTGGATTTTAAGTAGCTTTGCCTGTTCGATAGAAGGAAACAAGCTTAGTTTAAAACAGGGGGAAACTTGGATGGTGTTTCTTGCTGTACGTTTCAGAGCCCCAAAACCTATTATCTCAAACTTCTGAGAACTGGCACAGTACAAATCATGGCAGTGTTAAATTATTTAGAACTTTTCTCTGTGCACTGAAGCTTAGGAGAAATCTCAACAGTGTTGTCTTAAGGGATTCTGCAGTCTTAAAAACTCCAGTAATGTTTTGTGGAAGCATCTGTAATCAACTTTCTGGATATAAGGAGGGAACAAGGTGATTTCTGTGACCTTATTTTGGTGAGTTTTGATAGGATGTTTGCATGCTTCTGGTGTCTCAATGGTGGGTATCTGACAGTAGCTGTTTCTAGGGTTGAACCTGTGAGTATCAGATTTGGAGTTTTTCATTCATTTTCTCTTGAAGTCAAAAGAGTTTGAAGGCTTGCTATTGATGATATTCAAGAGTTATTTGATGTATGATGTTTTTGAGATGTGATCACACCGGAGTTAAAAGTGAATAATTCAGCTTTACTTTGTGAGGTTGAATTTTCTATGTGTGTTTTCAGAGGTGGAAAGAACAGTATTATTGGTTTCTGTCTCAATCTGAGAGTTAAAACAAATGCAACTCAACCTCTCTTAATTCATTGTCACAAAAGTAAAAAAAAGCACTAGTAGGCCATTTGAGCTTTAAAATTCGTGAGTCCAGAAAGTTAGTCTCCCCAGTGGTTAATTAACATAATTTGAATTTTGATATAGAATGGGGGTTGGACTAGATGATTTTTGAAGGTCCCTTCCAAACCATTCTGTGATTCTGAGAAAAATGTTTGGTTTTGAAGTATCTATGAACTAAGTGTTTTGTAATTGTTTTCCAAGACTGTTTTGAATTCTTAGAAGATTAGAATACTTGTGACAGGGTGTTTTATTGAAAGTGCTATTTATTTAAAGTTGTATTAAGTAGCAACCAGAGGAATTTATTTATTTTCTATTCTACCCTTTTCTCGATATATACAGGTTTGTAGTGTAGGTAATTCGGTAAAGAATTATTATTAAAGCTGTGTTTTAAAGAGCCTACTGTAAGTACCTGATAAAAGTTTTAAGTCAGAAAATGCACAATTTAGGTATAGTGACTAGGGAAAATGTATATGCTAATGTATTGTACAGGAATGGCTAAATGCATTATCAATATTGGTTTTTTTAATAGTTTTGATGGGTTTTTTTGAACAAAACTTTTATGCATTGGCAAGGACTTTCAAACATCTTGTTGCATGAGTTTTTTTTTTTTATTTGGATGGCATTAGGATTGCTATATCTGTGAATATATATATGTGATATCTGTAGGATTAGCTTTGTAGGGTTCAACTTCTTTTCTGAGAGAATGGTGTTTGAATAAGGGTGTTTGAATATGGGTTTTGTTTGCAGCCTTTTGGGATGCTTGCTGTTGTCAGTATTTAGATTTTACTACATGTACACTTACTTATTCAGATTTTTTAATGGTAATTAGGGCTGCAGTTTTGTATATGAGAAAGTGGCAAAAAAAAGCTGGAAGTCTGTCTCAAGTCATGTGTTTGAAAATTAAAAAAAAATAAAAATAAATAGGCAAGGGCCAGTAGAAAGTGTTCGGTGCAGACAGTGATGTGCTCCTACAGAGTTCAGATTTCCTGTGTCTGACAAAGAGTTTTCAGCTTCAGAGTTATTTGTACATAGAAAATCTTGTCTCTGCCTTGTGTCAGTTTTGGAGTGGGTAGGGCCTGGATCCTGTGGATACCAGCCTAGTTCAGTACCTTATTTTTCTCTCTGGGCCGAGGTCCTGGAAGATTTTTTTTCTGAGATGAGCAGAGCATAACGTGATGTGATGCGTGTGAGCAAAGGATGAGGAGTCACCTCTAATTCCCTGACTCTTGGGTGCTCTACATTTCATTTTAAGCTTTAATGTAGTTCCTTTCATGGAACTGATATTTCTTTGGAGTGCTCTTGTTTTATTTTGTTTCAAATTGTTTTGACCTATTTTCTAGGAAGTAATAAGGTGCCCTGCACTATACAAGACCTGATGTGATTATGTTTCAGTGTATGTGGTGGCACTCTGGGTGTTGAGACTGTAGGTGGTTATTTGAGCAGTGCAAGTCACAGTTTAATGATTCCAGATAGATGGATAGATGTGGCTGTAACCGGTTGCTACAAATTGGAGACTATACAATTTGTTTGAACTCTTTTTTTCCTGTTTTTAAGGAGCAGTATCTCCAGGACAGGCTTGCTGTGGTTTCTGAGTAGGTTTCTGAATTTGCAGATGAAGAAAACTTTTAAGTGTATTTGGGAGGAGGGTGGAATGAAGTTGTATTGCTAATCTTTAAACCAATAAGGTCTGTTTTAATGTCTTAAAAAGTAACAGAAACATAAAAACCAAATCCTGAACCCCTGACTAACTCTGTATGTGTGAATTAGAATGACACAAGTAAAATATGTCTTATGAATGTTCCAAGTATGTATTGAATTTTTAAGGACACAAAACTTATGCATATGTGGAATCTCTTAGACTACTAAATATATTGTATATATTTATGCATGTTGCCTTATATGTATAAATAAGAGGTTCTACAGACATGGAAAAATGTATGTGTGTATGTATAAACCACATATTCTGTAGTCTATTATAGAAGTGTGAGGACAGAGAGTTACAGTGTCTATGTGAACAAACACAACCCTTTAATTTTCCCCCTCAAGCCAAAAATGTGTCAACTAACTCACTTGTTTTCTCTTACTAGAAATGACTACCCCAAACAAGACACCACCGGGTGCTGATCCAAAGCAGTTAGAGAGGACTGGTACTGTTAGAGAAATAGGCTCACAAGCAGTTTGGTCTCTTTCATCCTGTAAGCCAGGTAAAATCACAACAAATGATGGTTTATCTATCTTAGAAATTGTACTTCATTTTAGAAGATACAGTGGTTTATGTTTTGGTAAGAAGACATACATAGTAGTAAAACTGTTTTAGTGTAGGCTGTGTGGGCAGTCACTACAATTAATTTTGGCCTTGCCTATATGTGATACAATATGTAAGGTGTTACTATCTCATAGTAACAGATGTTTTGCCTATTTAATACTAAACTGAGGGTTTTTTTTTAACTTGTACAGTGAACATACTAAACTATGTGAGCAGAAATGCACTGACCACTGTGTGATTGTTTCTGTGCTTTGGCATTTTGCCTGGGTGTCTCTGATTTTTGACTAAGAACAACTGTGCAGTTGGGCAACCTAAATGTTCTGTCTAAACTTTGTGTGGGCTTGGCTGTTATGATGTAGCTCCCCAAAACCCTGTAAATAAAATAAAACTATTGTAAATGGTCCTGAGGTGCAGTTAATGATACCCACTCAAAATATCTGCAAATCTGTGCCTTTTCCCTTGGGGTGGTAGTTGCTATTTCAGAAATATCCATTAGGAATTTATCTTGTATCTTACTGCAGCCTAAAGTGAATGATCCCTTTATGTCACAATATTGTGCTCAGGCTCAATGTCTTTGGTCTGATATCCTGGAGCATTACTTGGAGAAAAGTACATGGTTTTATTGCTTAAATATTGCAGATTTTTATTGCAGATTAAACTTCAACTGCTTACATTAGAACTGCAATTAGTGTGGGCAGTCAAGAAAAGGCTGTGATTAGTAAAAGGACAGATAACGAGGGAATGGAAAAATACAGATTTGGAGTTGCTTCTTTACATGTGATGACATTAACTTTCAGAAATACTGTTTTTGCCATCTATTTCTTATTCTGGCTAGTAACTTGAAAAAGCAAAAATATTTCAGGAGTCTACTTGAAAAGATGATGTTATATTTGGCTAAAATTGTGTATTAAATGGATGGTCTCTGCTAATGATTTTCCTATAGTTTAGCAGTCAAATTATAGAATATGTGGGAAAATCTAACTGTTAATTAGTGTTCTTGCAATCAGTATGAATTACTACTTAATCATTTGAAATTCCAGGATGTGTTGACGTGGCTTCACACCCCACAGACTTCACAGTACTGAACTGTCACAGATTCCTTTATTTCAGTTTTGTGTCAGAAAAGCATAGGCACAACTGGGATATCTAGAAATATTTCTTTTCATGTTATGTTTTGGGCTACCTTAGCTTGTAACAGCTGAACAAAAGCTACATTTGCATCATGGAAATGGGATGTTCAAGAATATAATGTTTTCTTTTTCTTAGGATTTGGAGTGGATCAGTTACGAGATGATAATCTAGAAACTTACTGGCAGTCAGATGGATCACAGCCTCATTTGGTGAACATCCAATTTAGGTATTAAAAAATACTACCTATGAGTTAGGGTGTTCTATACAGCTTTGTATTGATTACTGTTCACCAAGATAGGAATTCTGGAAGTGCAAGGACTCCTGGGTTAATCCTGTTGCCCAACGGGTAATAAGCCAGTTAGATGGCATTTATAAAATGAGATTTTCAAATGTTGTGATTGCTAAATGCCTAAATAAGAACAAAAATGAATGTTTAATAGTCTGTCATTTGTAACAGCATCACTTTTACCTGCCTAAGGTGACTTTCATCCAGACTTTGTCTTTGAGTGCAATTTGAAGGGTAAATGACTGTTGTTAAAGTAATCCTGTATAACCTGACAACTGAGCTTGAAAAACCCCTTTTTATTCTATGCTGTGTAGGATGCTTTTGGTACTTTTCATTTAACTAAACTTAAGATGATGTCAGATGTTTGTCACCTTTTTTAATTTGCTTTTCTGAGAACTCTGTGGTATAACAAGAGAAACTGTATTTGATAAGCTAAACATAAGCATTGCATAGAAGTGCTTATTTGGCATCTTGGCCTATTTCTTGGTATTCTGACATTTCTGAAGGCAGACAAAAGAGAACAGTGAAAATCAACTGTGTCCATAAACTAATGTGGAAAACACACCTTGTTCTTTAACAGCAAGTTTCTTATAAATCAGTAGACACATATATTCATTTTTAGAACATTTAAATCCTTAATTATTGCAAGCTATCAACAAACTGATCCTGAATATTTTTCTTTATGATGCTTACATAGCTTGTGTTGCTTCTTACAGAAGAAAAACAACAGTGAAGACATTATGTATTTATGCAGACTATAAATCTGATGAAAGTTACACTCCAAGCAAAATCTCTGTCAGAGTAGGAAATAATTTTCATAATCTCCAGGAAATTCGGGTAGGTCAATGATGCTTTGCTTTCTGTCTTAAGATAGTTCTCTCTTATTGGGGCATCTGATGCAGTAAAATTGGTTTTGGAGATAAAATATGGCATTGTGCTTGAAGTGGAAAAATGCTTGGGTTCATTTTGATGTTTGCTTTTAGTGTTTGTTTTGTAAATTTGCTAGGCTGGCTTCTGGGCTTTTTTTTTAGCAGGCTCCATTACCATCATTGTTACAATGGACTTGATATGTGGATCCCATAATGGGATAGAGAGTGGAGCTTTCCAGAATTGGGCTAGTTAGAGTTGGTTAAACTATGGTCTCATGTAAAATACCTGCACATCTATGCATTGCATGCATCAAAAGGGAAACTTAGCTTTTAAATACTTGCATTTCTAGATTTAACTGAAATTCATGCCTTTTTTTTTTTTTACTTCTTCATGAGTGACTTGCTCAGCTATTGAGTTGCATCACCAGGACTCAGAATTTAAAACTGTGCTTTAATTTTGGCTGTGTATGGTGCATAAATATTTTGGAGTCGAGATTTCATGTTGGGAGGCTGCATGTGCTCCTACTAACTAGTAGCATCTGTTTCAAAGCTAACTTTGAGACTCTGGAAAGAGAAATTAGGACACAAAGGCAGATCACCAGTTCTGCAAAGGTTTCTTCATATTCTACTGGTTAGAGAACCTTTCTGTAGGGGAGAATCTGCTACACATGTGCTGATAGCTGACTCCAGCAACTGCTCATGGTGAGAGCTAGTGGAATTGCAACATCAACTTTTCTATAATCATGTACAAAGCAAGCAGGATACCAACTTAAATTGAAGGTCGTGTAAATTACAATCAGATATGTTCATAAGTGATGTTTTTGAGTACAGTTTCTAATCTTTTGCAAAGCTTTTTTTTAAATATATATATATATATTGGACAGGCAGCATGATACAAAAATTTTGAAAGAGATTGTTTTTTAACAATATGATGCAAAAGTCAATTTCCAATTTTGCGGATCCACTTAAGACTTTGAATGACACATGGACTTGTAGTGTTTTGTTAATGTTTTTATTTACAAAAGTGTAATAGTCAAACCAGGTATTTTTTTTTATGGTGATGCTTCTTCCCAGACCAACTGAGATCAGATTTGAGTTTCTTTAACTGCTTTGTTTTGCTTTAGCTTCAGGTAAATAGTAAAAGCAGAATTAAAATAACATATGATCTTACTAGATGTCCACCTTATAAACTACTCAGGTTACTCAAAACCAGGTATTTTTGCTAATTTTAAGTTACAGTGGCCTCATGTTTCAAATTCCTCTTGTCTGGAGCTCAGCAGCTACTGGCAGATATTTTGGGAAGGTTTAATTTACCAGCATTATATGGCAGGTATTACAATAACAGAAGGATTGGAATGACAAGAAAAGGGAGTTGCTAAATACTGGCTTAAATTTTTACTTCTGGGATTTTTACTGTTTTCACTTTGGTTTTCAGTTCCAACAGTTTGAAGTCCTAAGAGCAACTTATGACTAGAAGGTTGTAGATGCAGAAAATGTGTAGTAAAGATGTATGCCTCTTGTGTTAGCACTGTCTCTGTCTACATCCTTTCAATGATCTGTGATGTTCTCTCAAGTTTTGAGCTGTATTTTTATCCTAAATCTTGAATAGAAGGATCTTGATGTGTTTTATTTTTTTTAAAGAAAGCTATTTAATTAACTATTCTTTTAAAATAAATTAATCACCGCATTATTTTGATTTTCATCAGCCTGCAAATTTTGACTTTTAATCTTCCTAGCTGTATCGTAGCAATCTGGGAGCTGCTTACTGTATGTGGAACAGTAACACCCTTTGATCTTCTCCCCCTTATCTGCGGGTCAGTTTTCCGAGTGTCCACTAGATGTCATTGTTGTCCTTAATTACCAATTTGCTTTTGCACTTTTATCTACTCTTTCAGTAATTAAATGATTATCCTTTGTGTGATAATTTAGTACAGCATTATACTTATAACTACCTTAAGTTTCTCATGCAGTAGTAAACTTCCGTTCTCGAGTGTATATGTGTTATTAACATATTAAAGACCTGCAGAAACAATGAAATGCATAACAAATGTATTAGTCCTCTGTGGTTTCTCAGGCAATGTTTCCTTAGCTTTTTCTTCCTAAACATGGGATTCTAAACCTGATGCATTTGGTTAAAAACGACTCTTCTAAATGCAACAAATTACTAGTGTTTTTTATAGTATATGAATGGGACTGTAAAATGTTGAATGAGAAAGTATCTCTTATGCATACCACATGCTCATGTGCTTTTTAACTTCAAAACTAAGAAGAAAATGTGGTCATGCTTCTTAAGGAGATGCAGTTATTCAATGCTGTAAAGTGCTGGTGACTTTATCACCACCGTCATGTTACTTCTTGCTGTCAATTTTCTTATTTCCTAAACTGCTTGATACTCAGAATGTATTCTTTAACTTTTTCTTCAGTCCCAAAAATTTCTGTTTTCTTCAACTTCTCTGATACATAGGCAGGTTATTAAAGCAATGTGAACTATTATGAGCTCTTTAGACAAATTTACTTAATTATACAATGATTCCGTTGGCTTCAGGACTGATTACCTGTGTGGAAAATCAGGCTAAATAATTTTGTATTTTTCCATGGATGTTTGCCCAACTCTTAGTGTCTAATGAGTGTGTTTTCTTTCCTAATGGTCTAATTTTCAACACAATGCAATATGCTGTTAGGCTAAATTTTGCCACAAATGTAAGATTAGCTTTAGTTTGTGTTCTAGTATGTAGGCATATCTTTTTTGGAACCTAAGATGAAATTACTTTATGAATAAAAGGTTTTTTCCCCTCTGAGAAACAAGTCATTGTATGGGTGAGAACAGCCATCATAATCTGGCAATATTATTCCCTTGCTTAGCTGGAGGAACTGAAATGAAGATGTGTGCAGTCAGCCCTCTCCTCTAACTTAAGTGCCTTTTTATCACAGCTGTCAAACTTGGAAAGCAAGGATTTCCTTACTTCCAGTTGTGGAGCTCTCCCACATAATGGTTCAAATAAGGCTGGGTGAACAAGATAACCTGTAGGGGCATTTTTGGAATCGAATCCAGACTCTTCAGTATGTGATAGAAGTTATTACACTTTCTCATTATGTGAAAGTACACCCACTGCAAAGGATGTGAGTGAAACAGTGGCTGCAAGAGATTTCTGGTCTCTCCAAGCGATGCTGACTTGCTTGTTCCCTTCGTACCTCTCCAAGACATTTAAGTCTTCAGCAGTTCGTCTTGCCATAAAAAGAGATTAAGTTTTGTGATGCTTAGTGCAGGTAGGAATTCAGGTTATAGTCTAGATTCATATTTGTATTCACCTTGTAGTTTCAATGGCTTCTGCTGTCAGCCTGTAATGTAGGGTCTTCACAGAGCAAAGCAAGGCAAGGCACTTGTAAACTCTTCTGTTGGCCACTTCTCCATCTCTGGATACAAAGTACACTCTGGGAAGGTATGGATCAGATTTTTTGAAATTAGTTTCTTCTCATATTAGTTCACATCTGAAAAGCACTGGTGTTTCATCCCAAAATTAAAGATACCTTAAGAGGTAGAACCCCTCCTAAAAGAGACAGTCTTCTATTCTGTTGTGCCCTATACAGGACTCAGCAGCAGAATGTGGCATGCATGTCTTGGCTGTAACTAGGTAAGATGCACCTAGACAGGGATAATTTCTTTTCCATTCCAGTAGGAGTTACTTATTCCAGCATACTTTTTGAACTTTCCCATGGTTTTTGATTTGAAGTAGGATGTGAATTTCATTTTGGTTGTTCATAGTTGAGAAACTGGCAAGCTTTGTGATGGGAACAAACCATTGCTAATGCCTGACATTGCTGTGTGTACTTTGCTTTTCAAATTGTTTAAAGGTAGTAATCATCCATGTGGCAGATAAGATGTTTTAGTGTTCAGGCCTAGTGGGAAATGATCAGAAATACCCCATTGAAGAGGAGGGAGCCAGGAAACCTCTGGCTGTGGATGTGCTGTCTTTATGCAGTAGAGCAAATTTGCAACCAGTTAAGGTGGCTTTGTGTTATCAAGGTAAGCAAGGCCTTTGCTCTTTCATTTTTCTGAAGCTATTCAGCATGAAGCAATGCTTTGTGGGTGTGCAGTGCTCTGTCACTGGGCAGGGATGGATAGCCCTGGTGTAGGGAAAAGGCACATTGTCAGTTGAGGTCCCATGGAGCAGACTTTGCATCAGAGAATAATGCCAAGTATTATGCTTTGCAAGAGGCCAGCTTGAATTCTGGTGCTGTATGCTTTCCTCTTGGAACAAAAGCCTACTTAACCTTTTCAACAAGAGTCTGTTCTGAAGATGACTTTGAAGACTCAGGTGAAAGCCCCGTTATCTTCATACACCTTTGCTGGCAACAGTGCAAGGCCTTTGTTTCGGCTTTTTGTTGGTTTGGGTTTTTGTTTTGTTTTTTTGGTGGTGGTTTGTTTTGGTTTCTGGGGTTTTTTTGATTGCTGTCTGGTTTGTTTTCAATTTGTTGTATATCCCTTTTGGTCTTGCTTTGTGTTTTGTAACCAGGTGCAAGCACAGCAATATCCCTGATCGTGCAACATTGTGGCCAAGCACCACGGACAGGGCTCCTTCTTCACTGTTTTAAGAGCTTTTGCACTACAGCAGGGAATGCCCAAACTGGGGAGCTTTTCCAAGGAGTAGATTAAGGAAGTGTGATCCTATTGTAGTCTCTTTACTCCTACAGTGATTGTAGTGAGGAGGCTGGACTTACCTAGACATTTTCTGAAATTCAACAGCTAGCCATCTCAACCTGTTTTCTGTATATAAATTGTCATAGCATTGTTGTAAGGTAATGAATCAAGAAAATGTGTTCTTTTGAGTCTTTAATCAAAGATCTGTAAGGTGCATTTTAAACTGCCTTCCATTGAAGATGGAGTACTCGCTGTTAATCCTTTAGATTCTTGACTAGCTTCAAGTACTTTGGTTAGAGACCATTCCTCTGTGTTCTTTCTTCCATATAAGAAAAGAGGCATTTATGACCCTTAATTATTCCTCAAATTCAGAATGTTAATTAAAGGTCATCAGTCTGCTCTCTGCAAGCTACACTCGATGCTAAGAAAAGACTGAGTAAACATTAGTGTTAATAGAATTTCTTGACTGTCTCTAGGATGCTCTGTAGATTAGCTCGTCACATTCTCATGTTCATTTTGATTGTTATCCTTACAGTGATTGAGTGCAGATGTAGTTCATCAGGATGCAGGCTGTACCTGTTCCTTACATCTGAAATTTACTGGTGCTGGAAATCTGCAAAGCCGGGGAGTGGAATGGTCCACTGTTATTTGTTAGTTATTAAGCTTTGTGATTGATGTCAAGTAAAAGAATCAGGTTTAGGTAGCAGGGGTGTTTCCATTTGATGCAGTTGGCACTCCATATGTGTTTCCACCTTCCAGCAGAGGATATTTTGTGAGTTACCAACTGGGGTGTTCACATGAACTCATCTGTACAAAAGGCAGGCAAATTTAATGACATAATATCACCATTACCTGCCAATATCATCACACTCTAGATGATATGACTGTTTCATCATTCCTGTGCTTATGGAAATCAACTAATATGTGCTTCAAACTGTGGAAATTATGAAATTACAGTTTTCCTGCCCTTTTATGCTGTTGCATGGTAGAACATTAGAACAGAGCCTACTGTGTAATCATGAGAAAGGCAGTTATTGAAACAGCCTTCAATGCATATGATGGGGGTGTGTGTACAGAGATTCACATTAGGTCTAGAAGAATCCTGAAGAATGGAAGATGATTATGGTCCACACATCACAAAATTGTTAAAGCATTTTTATTGTTGTTCTGAAATGCTATTTCTAGAGAAATATCTCTTCTGTTGGATCTTAGAGGAAAACTAAAGGTAGGATTTTATACTGTGGTATGGGTTGCATGTAGAAAGATACTTCTTGCGTTTTGTAGCCCAGCATTCAAAAACAAATCTATGAAGGAATCTTTTCCCTGCCATGGAAGGGCTCAATTAGGCAAGAGTACCTTAAAGAGGCCCTGTATTTTTAATACTGTCAGTCTGACTTTACTTTCTGAAGCAGATGAAAAGCCATGTGAAACAAAGTGGCAACAGCTTTATGGAAGGTATATAGTTTTATACTTCATAAAGTATAGAACTATCCTCAAGGGAACTCAAGTATATAGAGACTAGGGACTGATTGATATGTTACATGTATGTGGAAGCTTTGCCTGGAATTATAACCTTTTTCATGATTATTTAATCTAAGTTCCACCATGGGAAAGAAATTGGAAAAAGTGTATTATTTTTCATGTAAAAGTGAAAGAGCTTTTCTTTTCACTGCCAATGACTAAAGGCAAGATAACTTATTAATCAATTATTTACATTAGGCTCTGGAATCGTGGAACTATAGAATGGTTTGGGTTGGAAGGGACCTCTAGTTCCAACCCCCTGCCATGGGCAGGGACACCTGCTGCTAGATCAGGTTGCTCGGAGCCCAATCCAACCTGGCCTTGAACACTTCAGGGATGTGGGACTCAGAGCTTCTCTGGGCAGCCTGTTTCAACTGCCTCACAACCCTCACAGGAAAGAATATCTTCCTAATATCTAATCTGAACCTTAGTTTAAAGCCATTCCCCCTTGCCCTGTCACTACAGGCTCTCATAAAATGTCCCTCTGTCTCATAGGCTCCCTCTGGGTACTGGAAGGCCCCAGTTAGATCACCCCTAAGCCTGCTCTTCCCATAGCAAGTGTTTGATTACATGATTTCTTCTCTTTTCTGTGAACAAAGTTCTAGTAGGAGGATTTAAAGAGATTTCCTAAAAAGTTTGTTTGTTAAGTATTTTACTTCTGTAAAAATCTTTCTGGGACCAGTGGCTTAAAAATTCAGCTTTTAAAAAACATGTTAACCATGCATCTAAACTGTCCTCTAAAATGATGGGGGGAATTTTCATTGGCTTTAATGCAAGCTTTTACTAATGTATTCTAATTATAATGCTATAAACAAATTTCAGTCCTTTGGGGGTCATGAGCAGGTTGCAAATAGTACTCTGTGTGTGAGAGGGAAAGAGCCAGATACTTGAACTTTTTGTATTAGTATTTTTTTAAATAAGCAAGGAGAGAATTTTGACCTTGTAGCAGATAATAGAATAGTGTAAGAAGCCAACTGCAAATTTAGATGAGCACTGTTTTGAAGTATGTAGGATAATACTACTGTTGGTAGGATGATGAAGTGGTTTGTTTGTAATGTATGCGGATTATCTCTGCTATTGAACCAGTATCCCAAACCAGAGTCCACATTGAGTTATGTCCAGTTTATACCTGACTGAAACTTGTAATTGTGTTCTTTGTTTTGGTACCAAATGAATTAGTTCTATCTAGAATCGCTGGTATAATTTTACCTAAATACTCCCCAGAAAAAGCACCATGCACAATTAAGTATTAAGTTCCTTCCTGTTAAGAACAGTCCTTTTACTGACTCAGGTTTTCTTGGTAAAGTTTTTCAGAAAAGCTGTTTGTTTTAAGTAGTGCTTTGTTATGAATGAAATGGCTGTTAGGGATTTAATATACTGTGTATACTTCTGTGTTGTTCACCAAGTTTATTACTTTATGGAATCTGTATTTTCATATTGATTATTTCTGTGATTGTTTCCTGTACTACAGACTTCACAGATGGTTTCAGTAGGCTTTTCAATCTTTGTAATAGCTCTGTAATACCCAAAGTAGTAGAATACACCCATGAAAGATTGCTGGCTTTCCGTGATAGTTTCTTACCATTTTTATATCCCTGAAGGATTTGTTCAGGAAAGACTTGAATAATGGAGATCAGTGTTATAATAGACTAGCCCCTTTACTATTCCTAATTAGTGAAAATGAAGAATCCCTGAAGAAGATTTTGTTATGAATGGTGAAGGGGAGTACTACATGTATGTGTTAATAAAAGTTCTGTAAAGACCTAGGGCATGTAATTTTTCCTCTTTGCACATGTTGTCTGTGGCATGGCCATGCTGCTGACCTACAAAAATTCTAGCTAGAGCTGTGGAATAGTGACCTTTTTTTCTAATTTTATTTTTAACGCTACCGTCTTCTGCAGCTGATTTACACTCATGCACACGCATGGTGCTTCTGGCTCTTGTGAAAGCATTTTATGTAGCCTTTAACCCTTAGTGCTACATGTAGCATCTCTTTGTTTCTTTTAAACCATGGCTTTTTCTGTTTAATGCCTGGATGGAGCAGAGATCCTGATCTGTCTCTGATAGCATTACCAAATTTTTGGAGCTCCTAGAGAGATCAGTCAGATGTTCTTTAGCTCCTAGGAATTGGTCCAAATATGTGTATTTATGTACAATAGATCATATATATTTAAAACAGTAGCCCCCACGCCCTTCGTTCCCCGAAATTCAGGTCGTAATCAAACTTATGTGCTATCAGGCTGAGGGAAGAAAAGCATGTTTTTCTTTTATATGCTCAAATGTAGTGAAAATCCCTGTGGACAGTCGTGTTTACAAGGGTAACTGTCTGCATTCAATTGTGGGTTATAAAAGTGCTTGCTTGAATAAATACACGGAGCTATCAGACAGAACAACCAATAGTTCGTTGGACTAATTGACCTTGTCAGTAGAATAGAAACACTTGCAAATAAAATTCCCATTGCCAGCAAAGTTGCAACTGAAAACCCCTGAAGAAACTGTGTATATCCTCTAACTATCTTGGAATGCAATGATTCAAGCAGCAGACATGTGTGGTGGGAGGGGGCAGGAGCGGGGAGTCATTAGCCGAGAAAGTTGTATGTTCCAGCATTTTTCAATGGTCTCTGTTTGCAGTGTGAGGCTGTATGCATTCCTAAAATCCTTAAGTAGTTCACTTTCCGTTTTCAGAGTTATGTTTTCTACCAGTTGTTACTACTTCCACTGTACCTCAGTTCCCCTTGTATTATTTGTTTTGCTGGTTTGCTTTTATTATAATGTAGCCTTTTCAGAAAAGGCAAAGATGTTTGGCTTAGTAACCACAGCATGTTGTAATGAGGGTGGAGTATGTTTGTCGTTCTACAGCAATGGTTGACTTACATGAATGCTGGTGTCTATAACCACACATGCTGTGGCAGTTTATCTTTTTCAATATATTCGAATTGCAAAACAGTGGAAAAGAATTACAGTAAATATCAGAATATCTGATCTTCCAATCAGAAGCATGATAGAACCATTTTTCACTTTACCAGTGATGAGTAATGTATCTTCTCATTAAAAAAAGGAAAATATTTCACTCCAGAAATAAGTCTTCACAAATGAATCAGACATTTCCTTTTAAAAGTTTGGATAATGTCACATAGGTGGAAGTAGTATTTAAAAAAAAAAAAAAAAAAAAAAAGGCAACAGTGAAAGACACAACAGGCTTCACTGTGTGCTATAAAAACATGATTTTATTTTGGTTAGAAAACAAAACAGGAAAAATGGCATTTGGAAAATAAAGTCTGAAAAACAGTCTCGTTAGCTGCTAAATAAACTTCAGAGATGAAGGTTTAAAAAAACCCACCAAGATTTGTAAAAGAAGGTGGTGGGGGGGGAATAGTGTATTTCACCTTAAGTAAGGGACAATGTGTAATAAGGGATTTTGTGGTTTTACAGCTCGGTGCATGTGTTTGAAAGCTGTTCTCTCAGCAACGTGGGTGGCAGGTTATGCTACCATATAATGTATTGTAGTTGGCTCTCCACACTTGTCAGGGTTAGTGTTCAACCATTCGGAAAATTTTCCCATTGTTCTATCATGTGAACCAAGGCTAGTGTTGAATTCCCAATAACCTTCTGCAGGAAAAAGAGGTTTAATTAGAAGGTTTGAAATTTGATTACTTCTGTTATTGTCTTAATGTACTTCTAATTTAGGTGCTTATCTGCAAATGCAATCAATTTTTGCTCAGAAAGATGAAAAACAAACCTAACTCCGCACTGCAGTTTCTTGAATGCTTTAAAAAAGAAAACTTGTATACTCAATCCTGTCTTTCTTCAGCATTAACACTCTATTTCCATCTTAAACATGTTTGCTTTAGATGGATCATAGCTTTTGGCAGCTACTGCATTTTTAGCAAATAATACTGTTTCTAGTAAGAGTTGCAAAAAAAAAAAAAACTTTGTGTGAGGTCCTTGTAAACTGAACCTTGGGAACGTTATGTTATTGCTGTATTTTCCCTTCTTTTGTGCTGCTTCTCTATTTGTGTCATGGTTATAAATTACATCGTTTGAACTAGAGACTTAAAAACATTTTATTTTGTGATTCCTGTAATTTAAAAAAGACAATGTTTGTTTTATGTGTAATTTTTTTTCTCTTTTTACCTGTTATTTCAGAGGCTGGCACACAGAGAAATAAGCAATTATGGTATTGAAATTCCATTGTGCCAGCACCTCCGGGGCATAATCCAAAAAACCCAGAAAAATCGCCTGCTGGGTTGTATGCAGTATGCTTGTGTGAACATCAGTGTCTGCTGTTCACACATCATTTTTTACTGGAAGTTCCTGTTGGAATAAAGGTTCTGTGTTTGGAGAGTGCACTGGGATATTTGTTGGTCAATGTTTTTTCATAGTTTGTGGGGATTTCTAATTGCAGTTGACCAGTGTAGGCTCACTAGGTACTTCTTGCAGATAATCATTAATGCTTCAGAAGTAAAAGAAGCAAGCAGGGATTTGCCAACATAAAAACTATGTCAAGAAAACTCCCCATGCTCTTATCTTCATTTAAGTATTCTCTTGAAGACTGAACATGGGAGTGAGGAGTAAGGTGGATTGGGTGGAGGTGGAGATGACAGCGTGGCAGAAGGCTTGTATACTTGGTTTCCCTACTTCAATATTTAACCCCTTAACTTCCTTTCCCCTTCCCCCTCCCTTTTGAATGCACATGTCAACATTGTTGACATCTAAAAACAGTACAAGTGCATCCAGAATTGCAGCTCATCTGGAATGTCTTCATGGTACTCAGTCAGATGACCCCCCCCACCCAGCTGATCAGAATTAATTTTAACTGTAGTTTACAAAACGTGTGTAATACTATTGTAATACTAATACTTGCAAACTGCAGCATGTAGCAACATCTATTTTATCATTTGTGTTTGATCCCTCTGCATTTGGGCATATTGTTGGAGACCCTGGTAGGCAAACTGTTTAATGCAGAGACAGGTGATTACAGTTTCGAGTCTTTTGCTGAATTCATAAAAGTTAAGAGAAAAGGAAGTGATTCTAAACCAGATTGTAAAGTTCAAGCTAGGTAAAGTGTGATAGTTTTCCTTGATACACAAGATGATTATCTACTTATGTGACTGAATAAACGCTGCTAGAGTCCTTCTACTATTATAATTGACAGTGATAAATGATGTCAGTGTATGCTTGCCAGCATGGAAAGTATGCTTTGGGTTATCTGTGTAAAAAAATACTTCAGACTGACTTCACCTGTGGGATTTTTTTTTGGTTCCTGCCCCCCTCAACTGTGGTTAAGATCATGTCATATGACCACAGAACTATAAACATATGTGTCTTTTCCTTCAGAGAAGTAATTGCAAAAGTGCATGTCTTTCCTTTTTAGCGTTACCATATGATAATGGTCTGGTTCTTAGGTATAGATTATCTTCATTTCCTTTTCAGATCAAAGTATAATGCTTTCCCACCCAGGTGTGATCTTCTATGGGAGACAGCAAATTACTTAAGAGTTTATATTACTTTTTTATAACTTCCTGTGAACAAATGTGCTACAAACTGTTGCAGAAATTAAGTCAACAGGTTGTTTGGGCACAGACTTAGATTTTTCTGATAATTGACTAGGGGAAAGCCTGCACTCTGAATTTCCATACAGTATTAATTGCTTGTACCAACATCGTGCATGTCTGTTTTTCTTGCTTGTAAAGATTTGAAGGGAAGCTTCTGGTACCAGTTTTAATTGTGTGTGTCCCAAGGAGAAACTGATGTGTGGATTGTCAGTTAAATTTCTTTCTTGGATGTTTGAAGAAGTTCCTGTATTTGAAAGAGAAATTATATTTTTATGTGGTAAATAGCCCTACATGCTGCATGGAGGTGTTTAAATAGAGCACTGTTTATCTATCTCCTTTTCTTCTTCCTCTCCCCCACCACATTCTGAAACTGTGCTCCTTTCTCCTTCTAGAATTTGCTCAGACCTGATAAATCCAAAATTATATCCACTGATTTTGGATCCATATGTGAAACACCATGGGAGTCCAGTGCTGTGCATCAGCATTTGCCTGGAAAGATTTAAAACAGAGTTGTCAAAGCTGACAGATGTCCTCACTCACTCCTATGTTTCTGGAGAGGTTACTAGCCAGTGGGAAACATCTTGCAGTGGCCTTTGAGCTATTTTTTTCTACATACTGTGAAATCGGATTGGGAGGATAAAGTCAATAAATTATAAACAATCATCTTTGATTTACTTGATTGCCTTCATAGACTTAATTGTGGAGAGTAATCCTTAGAGGAAGCACTAGATAATTTCAGACTCAATTGGTCTACCACTTATCTTCTAAATATGTGGTCTCCATGTTGTATTGTCTTTATTTGCATCAGTACAAACTCAATCAGATTTGATGATTCATAGTATATATTGCCTTGTGGCAAAGTTATCAGGAGCTGCTATTAATTAAGATATAAAAAACCCCTACAAAATAAATCCATAAATATGCTGTGCTTTATCAGGTCAGCACCAAAAGAAACTACCAAAAATGTTCATAAATTCAGGTAAAATAAAAGAACAAATGTATTTCATGAAGGTATACAAGAGACTTTTATCATTACAATCACCCTTTTTTTGTTGTTTTTTTGTGTGTGTGCATTTCTGTTTGTGGATTTGCTGGCTTTTTTTTGTATTTGTGAAGCCCAGCATTCTAGTGGGAAGCTGAGATTATTTACAGTGTCATTAGGAAAGTAGTTACAGAAAGGAATTTTCTTCACATGGTAAGTTATAGCAGTCTTTGATCAGAAGAAAATGCTACCTGGCAAGTGGTAGAGGAGATATCTAGACTAAATACAGGATTCTTCAGTGAGACATTCAGTCACTTCAGAGCTGTCACCTTGACAGTCCTTTCTAGAGTTAGGTTGTGGTCCCTTGAATGCTGAAATGTTGTTTTGGTCAGGGATCACATGTCTGCGTGGAGCTTTGATGAGAACACTGCTAGACAGACTATAAATTCAATTCTTTGCAAAGTTATTTTTTTGAGAGGGTGGGAAGGGTTTGAATATGGTGTCATGCTGTTCCTTATCTCAAGTTGTACATGGAAATGTTTCTTATAGATATGGAGTATAATTTATTTCTTTCTGAGAGCTGTTCTCTGTCTTAAATCTGTCATAAGATAACTGAGATCATGTGTTTGAATCGGAAAAACTTTTCCCAGGATTTTTCCATTTTCTGCACGAACACACAGGAGAGAGTGGAATGAGAATAATAACGTAGCATGTGTGTCTGGCTTGAGGGCCTGTGCTCTCTAGCTGCCTTCATCCAATTCCTAAACTAGGTTTATCTAACAGTCCTATTTTATTTCAGAATGGATTCTGGAGTGTTTTATGTCTCATGTTAAAGGAATGTTAACAAACACAGTTTTTATTGAGGCTTTTTGTGAACGCTGTTCTCAGTCACAGAGTGAACCATGAGAGTCTAGCCACTAATACTTATTATGCTTATTTTCTAATTACTATTTTTCCCCCTCTGTGTCTGTCAGAGGTCAAATTCAACTGTGGATATGAGGGATTTTTTGGTTTACTTCTACTAGCAAATGCAGAAAATCCTAATTTGTTTCTCTTATGTTGAGAGTAATTTCTTACTTCTTAGTAAGATGATATTACTGAGCAAGATTGTAAGATAAGGTTAAATCAAATCATGTTTTAAAAACAGCTGCAATTCCATATCAGGAGAAGTGATTTAGGAAAATTTGGAAGGAGGCTTCCCTCTGAACAGGTCTCTGTTGTGATCATGTTGGTGACCATGTTTAACTGGGAGGTTTTCATAAATCAGCTGTGGGTAAATCCAGCACTGCTAGGGTAAGAACTGCTATTGTGGAATTATTATTTTCTTCTTTTTCTGTTTGACTTTATAAATATGTCATGAAGAGATAAAGATTTACTTGCACAGGAGAAATAAACTAAGTAGAGGAGCATATCTATTTTTATTTACAGGACTTGTAGCTACACATATATATTTGTAATGCAATTCCATCAGCTTGTTACGGACTTCACTTCCCTAAGCAGTAAGATGGTATCCAACAGTAGCTCTGGATTAAAGGCTTAGTGGGCATGTTGGTAAACACGTTTTCATCAGTTGTATCACTCTTGTACCTGTTTTTTTCCCCACTGCTGCTCCCTCATGCGTTGGGAGCAAACTTAAACTGTATGAGAATCAAAACCAAACTCCAGTGTATGCTGAAGAGCTCATGTTCTTAGTCTGTAGAACGCAGCATTAAGGTTGTTCCAGACTGCTGTTCATAGCAGAGTTGCTGTTGCAGTGAGGTAGCCATTAGCCCAACATTGTATAGCACTGTCTGAATACCTTTATGAGCTGTAGATTCTTTGAGTGAATGGTCACTTGAGGAACCTTTGGCTCCCAGAAAGAAGTCAAGAAATAGAATTCATCTAAATTGAAAGAAGCAGAGTCCAGAGTCTGACCTCCATGTTAAAACAGTGAAACAAAGCCTTGCATTTTTTGGACACACTTACATATCAATTTGTAGGAAAACAGAAGAAAAAGGTAAAACCTCTACTGCATTTTTTTCTAGTACATTAAAAAAAATTGTGTTTAGATGTAAAATTAAATGCTTCCATTGGGCACCAGTCCTGATTCCAGCTTTGCAAATTTATGGACGTGTATTCTGGCTCTTATAAAACTACCCAGCTGAACCTCTGACACATACACTCGTATTTCTTCTCTTTTAAAGCTAATTCTTAGGAAAATATATCTGCAGAGAGAAATGTTTATGAATTTGGGATCTTTCTTAGATGAGACATTGCGTTGCATTTTAAATTTGCACAAATAGTTTTTACAATAGTCTTTTGCGTTTGTTTCCAGTGAGTGAATATTCCCTGAGTTGAGCATCATGTCTGCTCTGGATCCTGTGAAATGTTACTCTGCATTTGCTTATTGAAACCTGACACGGTACACTGCACTTGACTAATCTTAGTTTATCAGGTTTTGCCCCACTCGCCTTTACTGAGTGTCCACAGAGTCCTTATCCAGACACAGAAATGTTTTACTTGTTTGCATACTGTACTTCTGCAGGATTTGGGGATTGTTTACATAGGTTTAGCGTCTTTAAATGCCTTCATTTTAGGAGAGGCAACACCCTGTAATTCTCAGACAAGTCACTCCTGTGAAACCTGGAGAGATGCTTTCACTTAACCCCAGTTAACAACAACTTTGCTTTGCTGGTAAAGAATGAGTAGGTTTTTTTTAAAGTTTCATAGCACTCAGGTATAATGCTTTGCAGTCTTCTTCTAACAGCTAAAGTCACTCAGGAAATACAATTTTGTGTAATAGATAAAATGTTAGAGCCATGCAGCTTTGTGGGCCTTCTGGTAGATCAGAAGTCTAGTTCTCTTCAGTGTGTAATAATAGCCCCTTTCAGTGAGGGGAATGTTTTTTCTTTTGGTTTAGCTGTACTTTCTTCCCCTCACCTATAAAGAGTGCTTGAGAGCTAGTAGCTGACTGCTACTACAACTACTGCTTTTTAAAATATCTTGATATTCCCATTTTCTTACATTGTTATTAATTTCCTGTATTAAATTTCTGCATTCTCTGGGATGCAAAGTGCATGGCATGAAGTGTAGTCACCAGGTTATTGCTGCTAAGATACTGAGATGATGTGATAGAAGGTTAACTCAGTGTAGCTGATTTTCAGACACTTAAACCTTTAATATTCATTGCATTATTTTTTTTTTCAAATACTTTCTTTGTATAATTTAACTGTAGCTATGTCTAGACATATTTCCTGGATATGGCTAAACAATTTTGAAGGTAAATTATGACCTGGGATTTTTTTTTTTTGCACTTTCACACAAACATAATATCATTCCATTATATATGTTAGAAGAAATGGAAACTGGAGACATTGGCAGTGCAATTTTCATCCAATTTGCAAACTTCTGCCCCTTTGTAGGATTAATTATTTCCCAGAAATGTTTTCAGTCATTTAACTTCCATTTGCAATGCATTTGTGCAGTGCATTCATATAATCAACTTGTATTGTTTCTCTTTGTACCCAGCAGTTCTAGTTAAAAAAAAAAAAAAATTGATAGGACCTTTTACTTTATATTTTACTGTCTTCTGGTTTCTAATGTCTTCATTCCATTTGTCTGAAGGTTCTCTTCTGTAAGGCCATTGCCTAAGAAGTAATTATTGGTGGATTTTCTTTTAAAGTACTTCTTTCTTTGCTTACAGGAAATTCTCTTTATTCTGTCCTTGCTTGAAAGATTCTGTGATGTTAACTCATAGAATTATTTAGGTTGGAAAAGACCTCTGAGATCATTGAGTCCAACCTGTTCTCTTATCTTTCATAAAATGGAGCTGCCTGTGTTAACACCTTGTCCTGCTCTTCAGTCATCAGTTCCACCTGTAATGCAAATTCACCTGAACTTTAGAATGTTGGGGCTTTTTAAAATTTATTTTCAGACTTCTTTGCTGTAGCATATTTCACGGCCCTTGTTCAATCTGATTTCTGTTCTTTTTATATGGCATCATGCTCTTTCTTTACTGGTTTCCCCTACCTCGCTTCATAGATGATTGAAGTGTTACTCTTTTCCCAGAGAGCAGCCTGACTCACCTGGAAATTGTAGGAGACTGTCTTTATTTTGGATGGATGCTGCTTTGAAGAGGGACTAAGGTTTTAAGATCCTAGTACAGGAGAATCTTAGGGCTTTTCAGTCCTTGGAGGGGGAGAACTTAGTTTTATGACTAAAGTAAAAACTAAATAAAAGGGCTAGTAATGTATCTTCTTAAGTAGTTTTTAAGAACTTTGTGCCCTCTTTCCTTTCTTACAAAAACCTTTGTCCACATACTTAACCAGTTTTTTGATAGACTTGTAACTATATTTTGTGTTATGACTAAAAGGTTTGAATGCAGATGGTGCCATTTGTTGGAACGCATGTGGGAAATTGTAGTGACTTCTGTTTTTTGACAGTTGTGTTTTTCAAAGTCTTCTCATCAGTTAAAAGTTACTGGGGGTTTTCAATAGAACAAGTTTTATGAATCACTGTTGCCACATTTATGCCATCATTTGCTCCATTTTTACAACAGTTGATCCTTTAAACATATAATTAGAGAATCTTCTGGTTCTATTCTGTTGTCACACAGCATTCCAAAAGAAGCTGGTCATCATCTGCCAGATTCCTACTCAGTAATATACTTACCAGTTAGTAAATCTGTTAGTAGTGTGCTTACAGTTATCTTGTGTATATGGGGCCTCCTCCTTAGTTACTTGTCCATAAAATGAAAAAATATTGCAGTGAGATAAACTTTTATGATTTGAAATGCTTCCCAAAAGATACAAACATTTGTTTTCATTAAATGAGTTATGCCCTTCTTTCTAAATGTGCGATGTTGCCGTGCTGGCTACATATTTTATAGTATTTTTGTTTGTTTATTTGTTTTTAAATGTACTGTTTCTTTTCTCACATCTGCATTTATAATCATCTGAGCTACTGATAGTTTGAGTGATATAGTACCCTGGTGTAAAAAAATGAATAATAATAAAAATCCCTCATTCTTCTTTCAGAATGCTGGAATTTTGAAAAATTTAAAGACTTGCAGTGAGCCATAGATTTTCTACTATTCCTTTTTAAGGCCAGGCTGTCCAGATGCAGTCTGTTCCAGTATGTCTGCAACTTAAACAACTTAGGTACTAGAAACAAACTGAAGCAGAAGGTTTGTTTTGGGCTGCATTACCTACTTTTTGATACTGTCAGCCAGGCCACCACTCTTGAGCATAAGCTCAAGAATTTTTTTTTGGTAGCTTTTTCATCTTCAGCATACTGTCTGCCAAGCTCGAGGGAAGTAACTGAGATGCACACTGGAGCCAAAACCCTGTAGGTCTGAAGGATTTCCCCTGATACCAGGAGCCTTCTCAAGGTTTACTAAGCAGTGCACCTGCAAAGGTATGGCATTCCTGTGGATTGTGACAGCTGGGTAATGAGATATAGGTCCCCACAGGAAAATGCTAATGCACTTAGGATATATTTGCTTTCCCTTTCTCCACTCTTGACTGATCCTTAAATGAATTATGAAACCCATTTTTCATTAAATCAGAGATCCAAAATTTCACAGCTGTTATGACTGATTTCATAAGAGTTGGAGAAAGTATTTGTTCTGGAGCAACAGGTTCCTGTTAAGATGGAATCTGTTTTATCTGAAACCAAACTGAACTTAGATGACTTCCTGCTGTGACTAGATGATGTGCTTTGGAGTTTTAAGCCTTATTGCCATACTTGCACATGTGAAACTCCATTCTAGAGTTTCTGCACTGTCTTTCTCTATTTGCTGATTTGATCACTCTGATTTTCAGAGGGACAGGGAGAAGGGTTTTATATTTTTTTCTGAAGTTCCAGTGGATAGGATGGTTGCCACTGAATACATACACAGAATGGCAGTTCTTCTCTTTGGAGATTCAATTTATGGATGTGTTCAGCAGAAACTATTATGTGAAAGTTCAAGTGATCTCCCTTAACAACAGAACTTTAAGAATGTGGGTCTGAAAATCAAACTGTCTAAGACTGTTTAACATTTTTGCCCTTCTCTGAAAGAAAATATACCTCGAGACATATTTTTTTGAAATAAGTGTTGTGCTGCCTATGCATCACCCCTCACAGAACATATTAAAAAAGGTGTATTTGGCACAACAAAAACTGAAAACCACTGAAAACAGCGTTCCTTTGTTTCCAGAGAGATTTTTCTAGCAAAAAAACCTGTGACAAATTCCTGATGGTTCCTGCAGGTAACTTTTCTAGAATGAAGAGTTGTTTTCAGCCACATTCTGGAGACTGAAGTATTCAAAGTCTGTTGTGTATTTTTTTCTTTCCTTTTGCTTGCTTTTTTTTTTTCTGCCGCCCAGAATTAAGAAGACAGTATTTTCTGAAACTAAAATTGAGCAAGACAGTTGTGGCTGACAAGTTCAGAGTAGTTGAGCATTTGGCAGGCTGTTTATTTGTCTCTGAGGCTGCATGTACCTGATTGTGCAAGTGATACATGCAAGTGCGGTAAGCAGCTGCAGAGGTGGGAGTGTGATGGGCATGGTGGTGGTGCTTAAGTACCACGGACAGGGGTCCCTCCACACGTGTCCAGACCATCCCTGTGTCAACTTGTGGGACTTCCACCATCAGGACTTCATCTGTTGGGATTTTTTTATGTGGGGAGTTCAGCATTGCCTTGACCCTTTTGCAGGCATCAGTACTTCTGAGTCTTCATTGCTTGATACTTTTGAGACAGCTGTTTTTCCTGTGAATCCATGTCATAAAACTCTTGGCAGTCTACAGCACGTGCAGTTGTACCCTATTTTCTCCATTTAACAATAGGTTTATGTGCATGGTTACTCATCAGATGCTCCCCATCATGTGTGACTTAATTGTTGTCCTCTTACGTGTTCATCATCTTCAGAAGATTTCAAAGACAAACTATGAGAGCAATAATAATACAAAAGCTGACTTTTCCTGTTAACATGTCGTGAATTAAATTTCAATGCTATATTCTTCCTAACTTTATTCTTGTTACAGGATTGGAATTATATCTGAATCAGTTATGTACGTCTGGGAAGAGATTGCATTGTTTCATCAGCAGAATCAAATAAAATTGCTCCCTGCTTTTTTACTATATAGGGAAATTTTAATCAGGACACCTAAGGAATATCAAATTCTAAAGAGTATCAAAATGGACCAGTCAATGAAACCATTTCTTGAGCTGGCTGGTGAATCACTTCTGCCAAATGAAGTTTAGGTTGTATCATAAATAGCTCAATTGGCATTATCTGCTTACTTCAGAAACAGGGCTGTTTCTGTCTTCTGTGAAGTGGCGATGAGGTACAACCCTGGTATTGACCTTGTCCAAGGTGTGGTGTGCTGCTTATGTAATCCAAAAATGACATTTGGAAAGGCACTGTAAGAATCTGTATTTGAGCATTATAGTTGCTAATCCTTGACCCACTAAGCATTTGTTTTTCTAGCTTTACTGTTCTTCCTTTTCTAGATTTTCTTTCTAGCTTGGTTTGGCCGTTTAGGTGTCTTTATTTTAATTGGATACAACTTTGTAACACTTAGGCATTGATTAATTTTTACTGGTTTAATGTGGAGCAGAATGGTCTGAAGAAGAAGCTTGTGTAAAACTTTTTGCAAGGATTTTTTTGATCTTTGTTTTTCAACCTTTCCAGTCTTACCAAAAGCTTTTTCTTTCAGCTTATATCAATGAAGATCTTGTATATGATAGGAATTTTTAGTGCTTGCAGGTTTCACTCTCTAATACAGCTTATTTGGCAGCTAGTCTCTTGTCTGCCTAAATCCATAGTTGAATCTTCCTGAGGGATGGACTGTACTCCACTAGGCTCTTCAGGAACTGCTGTTTGAAAGAATGGAAAACTTCCCTTGCCTAATGGACTGAAGTTGGATTTCTCGACCGTTTCAGGAGGTGGCTGATTAAGACCACAGAGCCACCTCCTTAGGTGGTCGTTGCTTCGTTAGAGCAAAGAAGTGTGCTTTTCACAGAGGGTCCTTTGAGCGTGTTTCTGTGTTCCTTGTTAAGCTGCTAATGTGGTGTCCCTCCTTTGGCTCACTTGGAACTCGCGAAGTTTCTTTTGGACGTGCTTCATTTTTTCTGCTGGAACTGGTGCATCACTGCTATTAACCGGTTCTCTTCCTTCCTAAGTGAAGCGATGGCTGAAGCCCAAGCTTTGCTACTTCGTGTGTTGACAGTTCCAATAGTTGGAAGTACTCAGAGGCCTACTGATTCTGAATCCTGGTAACTATACTGTAGGACATGGCAGTTATGGAGACAGAATTCTGAAAGTTGAGCCAGTCTTCTTTTTCCTTGCCAGTTGTTGTGAGAACATATTTGGATAGCTGTGAAAAACAATGGCTAAACAGGGAAAAGCCTTTCCCAACATGGGAAAGTTTGTGTATTGATAAATGCTGTGTTCACAAACAAAGTATTTGTTTTCCCTGGAACATAGTTTTATAATCTGCTTGGAAGAAGAACATTATTTATTGAGAACACCTGCTTTGAGAAGCTTAGTTTTTTTATATAACTCTATTGTAAGAACTAGTTAAGCTCAGATAAAGGCAAAATTATGTGTGTGAAGAAGAGTCTAGCCACTACTTTTAATTTCATAGTTGGCTAAGTCAATAAAACAAAAAGCAGCTTGAACAGTTTTATGAGAAAAATAGAAAGAATAAAATCAAATGCTGTTTGGTTTCACAGCCACTTGAATCTAGTAGTATGAGTGATAAAATGGAAATTTGATAAGGTACCAACGTCACAGAATTATGTTGTGTATCATGCTGAAGCTGTGATGGCAGCAATAATTCTCAGCTTTCTGGTAGTATGTGTGTGCAAAAAAGGATTTTTTTTTTCTCCAGAGGAAGTAAACAGGCAGCTTTTTCTTCATGTGTATATTTATTTCCCTGAAATCTGGGAGCCTTGTCTAGCGTACATCTGATGACTCTGGAAATTAAACTACTTACAGTGGGGTTTTTTTCCTTTCTGTATCTTCACAAAAGATATCTTCACTGAGCAACAACAAACATGCATTATTTCAAGGATGTTAGCCTACTGTAAATATAGCAAACAACTTGGGTTGTGTTTATAAGGCTAGTAGAAGTAGCAGTTAGTTATATGCCACTTTGAAGACACCACAGAATTTAAGCAGAATGTCACTGTGTATGAAGACAAGGTCAATATTCAATTTAAGTAGGTTTGAATATGATAGAAAAGCCTTCTTTGGATAAGTAACTTTCTCCTGTAAGGAGGCCAGCAACTGTAGAACACGCTTCCTCTTAAAAGCTCTGGTTTTGTGTTCAGTCATCTATCTGATGTGTAGCCTCAAGTTACTTTGGCCTTGTTTTTTTGGGTTTATTTTTTTCTTTTTTTTTTCT
>VXBX01000899.1:76585-139392 GCA_013400415.1 Scytalopus superciliaris
TTTTTTTTTTTTGGTTGTTTTTTTTTAAAGTTTGTTGTATGTGTTTTGTGTCTTAGGTGGTAGGAGACCCATTAGTTCCAATAGTAGCCTTGTCAAACATGTATGTAGTTCTGTAAACCTCTGGACTGTACAATAAAGGGAAAAAAGAGAACTATTAAATTGACTGGGGAGGAGATTTCTGTTGAGAACTTGAATTTTTCTTTGGCTTTCAAAATGATGAGGATTGCTGGAGTTGGGAGTATATGCCCATAGGTAAAGCTGTAGCAGCAGAGGACAGGAAAAATAAGAAAGCAACGGAGAGAAAGCAGAAGAGCTAGAGTTTGACAGCAGCAAAGGACAAGTGAGTGATTTCTCCATTTCAATTTTTATCCCTTTGTTCTTTTATTTTGACTTTCATGCTCTTCTTGTTTACCAATTTTCACAAAATTTATAGTTTTAGAAGCTAATTTAAAAAAAGCCACAAACCCTGGGCTTTTAGTGCATTGTATGTAAGATTAGTCTAAAGCCTGCAGGAACTGACCTGAGTTACTCATACTGAACTTGCATTGATTCATTCCTTTGTTTCCCTTTTTAAAAAAAAAAAAAAAAGAAAAGAAAAAAAGAACAAGACTTTAAAACTTTTCTGGAAAAACACAGCAAGAAACTTCCAATTTTTAATTTCACTCAGGTAATTAGCAATATAGCTGATTTTTAGAACTTTCCTGGAAGAGAGTTGTGACTGAGTCTTAATGACTTTAATGATCTACCAAGGAGGAAAAAGTACAGTAGGAGACTTAATCTGGTGTTTGCTCATAGTGGACTGGTGCTGTAGAGTTGGGGTGAAATGTGTGTGTGTACATACAGTGGCTTATAAAGAACAAGCTTGACAGCAGAGCCCACTGAAATGGATTTAAAGTATAGTATTTCCTATAGGTGGAGCTGCTAGTGCCACCTGTATTTAAGATTGTGTGACCCTTTACATTTTAAGGCTTAACTCTTAGTTACTTTCTAAGTTTTGCTGAAGTTCAGTTCAGACAGATTTTTCCATGCCAGATATCTGCTTTGGGTTGAACTTCTTGAAAGTTTCAGCCAAAGAAGTTCTGTTCCAAGAATAAGGCCAGTGAAAAGTATGCTGTTTTGCTTGTGTGAGAATATTCTGGTGTCCTTCTTTGATGCTCCAGTGCCCCCAAGCTCTGAAGCAAGGATTTGAAATTTGGCAATAGTTCAGCCTTTGTGTTGAGGATGTGCCTTTTGCCTCCCTGTAAAAATCCACCCAAATTTCCAGACCGGTTTACAAGGCTTTGAAAGATTGCCATTTGCATGGGCTTAATAGGAATTTCTTGAACTTCACAATAAGCTTCCTTTAGATTCTGTTCACACTGGGAATGCTCCAGGCAGAGTAGAGCTGCGTATTTCATCCCACTTCTGCTCGGAATTGTAATGGCTGGAGCTGCGTGCTGACACTGAACTAAGAGTGGGCAGCATTGTGTCTTGTATCATCACTGCCTATTCCCATGTCCTGTTCCTTTTCCCTGGTGATGGACCTGGGGCCTCTCGAAAAGAAGCCATCTCACTCATCTGAAAGAGCCTGACAGACGTGGAGGAGAATTTAGGACTTGTGTGTGTGTCTGGTTGATACCATTCTTTTGGTCAGAGGAAAAGTTTGTATCAGACTGGCAAAATACTGCTTCCTTTTCTGCTGGATGTTCAGATAGCTGTAGTTAGGGGTTTTTGCATTTAAACTTCAGTAGCTGAGTGGGTATCAAGGTTTTAATGAACTGTGTAGGCATCAACTTAAAAAAAAACCACCTCAAATGTCACAGTGCAGGAATGTTATTTAGAGGGCAGAAATTAAGAGCTCACTTTCCCCCAAACATTTAAGTCTAACGCTGACCTCTTGCATTTAGTACATTGCAGTGCAGCCTCCAACTTCATCACAAGCATCATGTGCTTTGTCCAACAGGCAACTATTTGATTGGAATGGGTGAAGGGGTTTATTCTGAGGATGAGTCCAGGTTTTGTACAGTAAATGATGTGTATTCATCTGTTACAGAAGTTGAAAAATGTGGAGTAAGTAAAGCCAAGATTTTGGGAATAATAAAAAAAAGGGCTTTGTGGCTAAGACAACTGAATGCTGCTTGATGGATTATGTGCAATTTGTGCTTAGCTGTGGTGTTTCTACATGATGTGCTCAATTGTTCCTAGGTGGCTGCTCATATTATGTGTTCTAGTGGCTGGTTTGAGAAGTCCTATGAATTTGCAGAAATTCAGACACTTAGAATTGCAAATGAACTCAGTGGGAGCTAAACCTCCTGTAAAAGCCTGTGTTTTACTAAGGACAGTAAAAACTAGCTCAGTCTGGAGCCAGAGAATCTTTGAATCTAATTAACCTAATGCCTCAGTTACCAGTTTTACAGGTGCAGAAATGGCTTGTCCCATCTTTCCCAATAGAGCATGAAAACCCAAATTATATTGGCTCTGTCTGAAACCAATGTTGTCAACCTATAGAAAGTGTTTTTTTGTTTTGTTTTGCTTTTTTACTGTGTTAAAAATCTATTTATGCTGGTCCGAGCATAAAAATCCCAAGACCATAGCTCTGGAACTCAAATTTTTGACTTTGGATTAGCAGTCAAAATTTCTGAAGTCTGAGAATTGAATTAGAAATAACCTTTTAATTCTCTTCCAAATCACAGCCACTTTACCTTAGTACTAGTTGAATAAAATGTTAATAGGATCCTCATCCTTCCTGTTCCCTGTAGAGATGGAAACATACTTGCTCAGGCTGTTTACTGCTATGTCACCATGATAAATTTTTCCTTTGTAAAGCTGCTTCAACAGTACATCATTTTTTTTATCACTTTGTAGAGTCAGCCATTACCTGAAGTTTCCTATGAGGGAAAAAAAAGGTTTTGTAGGTCTTTAAAAAAGGGACAGGTTACAAGAAATGTGACTGTGTGTTTGTGGAAGTGTCTAGCTCCCCGAATGAAATGATTTGCTGCTCAGGCTTAGTGAATTTAATACTTCGGAAATTATTTGTTGGAGAGTCTGCAGCAGTGGAGAGTTTTGGGTTGTGGTTTTTTGGTTTGGGTTTTGGGGTTTTTTTCCCTTCTTTATTTTTAAGGTGGAGGTGTGAGAGAATTTTGTTTGTTTGTTTCTTTAAGCTTCAAGTAGTCATCAAATTGTTTTACTTGCTTCTTAGGTCATTCTCTCAGGGTGTTTGCTGCCTCTGAACCAGTAGCTCTCAGATGGGTCTTTTGAAAGCTTCAGCATAAACAGGGCGTTTGACAGGATGTGTGTCATGCAGTATTTTCAGGAGGAAGATGGGGATTTTGAGCTGATCAAAACACATGCATCCTCCTTGGAGGAATTCTGCTGCAAAGAACTGCAGTCTTATTTGCTTAGCTCTGTGAAACCCACTTTCTTGTGGACAATTGTTTTGTGTTTTGTTTTTCTTCCCCCCGCCCCCCCAAGACTTCCATTTACTTGTGTGCTCTTCCATATGTGTTTTGAGCTGTACTTTGAAGTTGGGCAAGTAGCTTTAAACAAAAGCTGTTAGCATGCTTCTGCATAGCATCCAGCTTGATTTCAGCAATCTGATGTGTCAGTGATGTGGTTTAGAATTAACTAAATGCTATTCTTTGCTTGCTTTTACGTTGGTTTGTGTAGGATTAAAATTAAAAAAGAAAAAAATAATCATATCACACTGGGTATGTTGTATAAAAGCCAAGTCAAAATGTGATTAGAATAAGATCACTCCATTTGGCTGTGCAGCAATTATTAATTGGCCAGGCATCTGTCTTTACACATGGGTGACATGAATTTTGTGATGTATCCTATGTTTTTTTTCTCTGTCACCTTCTTTTTCTCTTCCCCAGTCCCCTTGATAATCTAAGGAATTTCTGAAAACCCAGACTTGGTGTGCTTTTTGTTTCCTACGTAAGTCATTGTAGTATATTTTAGTTCAGGGTGCCTAGATAAAACAATTTAAGGTGCATGTTTTCTGTCATCTTTGAGCAGTGAGCTTCAGTAACAAGATCCAAATAGTACTGCTTACTTTCTTGAATTTATTCTGAAGTCTGTATTTTTTCATACTGATTTTTATTTTAAGGCTAGAGCCCAAAATGCAAAGTAGATTCCGAAAAGTAAAAGCAAACCAAGTCAACCAAATTAATTTATATCCAATTGCACAAGCAGTAAATTAGCTATGAGTATTCAACTGTACTATTTCAAATTAATTTGAGAAAGCAACTAAAATCTGATTTGCAAGGCTCAGCTTTATTAAACAGGTTTATATGTGATCATTTATAGTAAGTATGTTAACTATTTCTAAATGTTTTGCTTTTCTGTCTTGTTTTTGGCAGCAACTGGAATTAGTGGAACCAAGTGGCTGGATTCATGTGCCTTTAACAGACACTCACAAGAAGCCCATTCGCACGTTTATGATTCAGATTGCTGTTCTGGCTAATCACCAGAATGGAAGAGACACTCACATGAGACAAATCAAAGTGTACACCCCTGTGGAAGAGAGTTCCATTGGTAAATTTCCTCGCTGTACAACAATTGATTTCATGATGTATCGCTCCATAAGGTAGAGTTTCCTAAGGAGAAACAATAAAGGCATTTTTATGATGACAGTATCATTGCGGAAGTATTCAGATACTTGAAAAGCAGGGTTTACTTCAGTGTAATTATATCTTTGCTTATACTTTGTACAATTTTGAAATAAAGATAACACTGTGTTACAATATATTGTAGTCTGTAATTTTGTATTACTTGTCCTTGGAGTCTTGAGTGCTCTTGTACTATGTGAGAGAAAAAAGTCCTCAGGCACTTCTTTTAAAAGAACATATTTGAGTGGGAATCAATAATTGGTTTCAAAGTTATTTTTGGAGGGTTATTTCTTCCTCTAATGATCATGCCTGGAGATAGCTTGTTTTACAGTGTTCCTGTTCACTGTTTTACCTAATAGGTGCTCATTTTAGAGAGCATTCTTCTTGAACAGACATGGTTTAAAGACACTGCCAGTAGTATTTTTCCATCATTGTTAATGCTAATATGTTGTACCCTTTTCTATATAGCATTACTTTCTGCTTAATGGCTGTGTGGCTGGACTTAGCTTTCTTTGTACATGCAAAATAGATCATAGAATCATACAATATCTCAAGTTGATAGGGACTTGAGTCCAACCCCCTACTTCCTGCAGAATGACCTAAAACAACCATATAACTAAGAGTGTTTTCTAGGTGCTGCTTGAACTGACAGACTTGGTGCCATCCAACTTCTCTGGGGAGCCTGTTCCAGTGACTGATAACACAGTGAAGATGACAATGATATGGAGAAAACCAGACTTTTCCAAATCAGTCAGTATAGTATATACATTAATATAGATACAAGTATAGGTCATCTAAATGTGATAACTGTTCAAAACAGGAGGAGAGATAAGAATGTTCTGACATGCTACAATAATGTAGGAATGAATTTGAAGGCCCAATGAACCTCTAAAGTACCAAGAACTCAAGTATCTAACACAGGGTAACCTCAGACTCATAGCACAGAATTTTTTTAATGTGTTTTAAAGCAAAGAGCATTGCAGGGGAAAATGCGGGCTTTGGCCACTTGCTGTGAGAAGGAATATTTAACACCTGTGCTAATGTCTCATAATCTAATTACTGGTTATTTAGTATCTTAAAAAATTAAATAGATTTTAGAAAGAGGGATTGTTGAAGCACAAGGGTTTCTTTTGAAACCTTTCTGATCAAACCTGTTCCTCTTATCACCACAAAAGTTGATGGTCAATCCAGACTAACCTCAGCCAAGGAAAACTTTTGAGACTTCTTAATTGTAAGCAAGGAAAGCTATTAATATTGGAGGCCATCGAGCAATGATGAGGTTGTCAAAGAAGGATAAAGATTTAGCTGTTGAAATCCTTTATGTACATCATGAAGCTGTTTACTGAAAAGTTTTGTCTCTGGCTGAATTCTGCAGTCTTTAGGAGGGTCATTAAACAGCATTTCCTGCTAATGAACCTTGTAGAGAAGTGCATGACTAAAGTTTGAGTTGTCTATTTAAAAGTGGATTCAACCATTTCACTAAGACCTTAATGGTACTTTACCTTTCCATGTAAAGGATGTATCAACTGCAGCATTCCTGCTCAGCAGAGTCTGGTTAAACTCGTGCCTTTCACCAAGTATGTCAGTTCAGTGGATTTTATTTTACATGGTGTAAGGACTGGTACATTGCTATTCACTTAATTGAAGCAAAATATATACTTTTGTTGTACCACTTCATATTTTCCCGTTAAAAAACCAGCAACAACACAACTCCTCTGATTTTATCTAGTTATTTTTTTTATAAGTTATGGATAGATTTTTAAGAAAAGAAATTTTTTACTGTGAAATTTTCCTGTTTTCCCCTCAAAGTTAAGATGGCAGTTATCCATCCTAGCTTTATATTGTCAAGCCACTGTCTCCTACTTAATGATTCTACCAGAGGTAATTCTGTGGTAGTTCTGATCTTTGATCAGTAAAATTTATCTTTTAATTCAAAGAAACTTTAGAGTATTCATTTCTCTTACAATTCATGATACTTTAGATATATACTTGTAATACCGCTCTGTGACAGATATTATCTAGTAAACTAGGAGCAAGTATGTCAGCACAGTCTTGCTCTGCTTATTTCTGCCCTGCCTTCAGTAGACATCCTTTTTGGATCTTTACAGAGCTATTCTTGCTTTTATTGATTTTTTTTTTTTCATGGTTCTGATTTAGATAGTTTCTAAATTGTTACTTCTGACAGTGTAGTTGAATAAGCTGAGACCTAGCTTGAGTACTCATCCTGCTGTTCTGAAAACATAGATGGTGTTCAAGTGGTTTTAAGAACCTATGATGTCCATGTTAGACTGGATTATGTTAAGCTTTACTGTTGAGGAGGGAATCTCCACTTACAAATTAAATTTGATGTAGTTTTTTTTAGTAGATGTTAAAGTGTACAAGGCTTTGCAAAGGTTAAGGCTGTAGTTAGGCTTTATTCTTCTGTCAACAGCAGATCCAGTCTGAAGCTGCACATACCCATGTTTTGTTTCTACTTTTTTGCCAGAAATTACCATCTCCATGGTTGAACCTCCTCAGGTGCTTCCATTGCTGTTCACTGAACAGTTGGGTCCTTGGTCCTTCCTTGGCCCTTTAAAATAAATATTCTTAGTATTGGGTGAAAGCAAGTAATCTGTGGTAATAAGTAATAGTGAAATAAATGGCAGATAATGGAAGATGTATTTGCCCTAAGAAATCACAACTTGTCAGTGATCAGAATCATCACTTCAAATAGGAGTGATTTAGCATTTTAAAACTTTTTTTGGAAGATAAAATACTAGGCCTTTCTACCTCGCAGAACAGAAATTTGATTCCTAGTACAAATGAGAAAACCTTTCTTTTTATTAAACTTCAGCTTACTCCTTTTGTAGAGAAGAGGAAGGTAACTGAGTGCCCAGGATCTTGAGGAACTCCTGTTGAAATGAACAAGAGTAACTGTGTTTTGAGTAAGTCATGTCTGTGTGTCTTCTTAGCACCACAGTGTAAACAAAAAAGGCAGTTGACAGGAGAGGAAGAAAAGAGTTATTTGCTGCTCCTGGTTCCTAAAATGGAGAACAGCAAAACATTTATGTTTTGTTTAAGCTCACATAGGGAATCTCTGGCAGAGCTGGAAGTTGAAGCCCTATCACCATTGTCCATCTTCTCTTTCACTGCAAAGCTGATGATCAGATAATGGTACTGTTTTAAATACAAATTTTTCAGTAATGCAATTTCTGTATGTAATTCCATTCTAAAGTTTAAACTATATTTTGGGTTTTGCTGTTCTAGTTTAGTCTGTAGGGGAGATACTTTTGCCGACACACTGACTATAGATGCACAACTGAAATTCCTCAGCTGCTGCCTTGGTGCTTGCTCTTACCAAAAAGGCTTAGTGTACTTTTCGGTGAAAGAGGGATAAGCTGCATTATATTTTATATGGGACACTTGACACAAGATTGATAGTAGCTTGCAGTCTGGTTTGAGGAGCTGTGTACATCCTTTATTTGGTGTAAATGTAGAATATTGTACTTTTATTGAATTTTATTTGTTTTATAACTGCCCTGTATATTAGACTTATGAAGTTTCTCAGGCAGGCGCTCAGTCACTTAGACATGAATGAGTGATCTGAGTAAAGCATCACTTGCTCAATTCAGTAGTTGCCCTAGTCTTCACAAATAGGTGTGCTGCTAGGCTGTGGGGTGCTTGGAGCTATAATTCAAGCTCAAGTTAATGATAACCCAATATGAAGACTATCAGACTAAATGTTTACTGAACAGCTGACACTAGGTACATTTCTGAGAGTCAAAGGCTTAATCTGACATGAATGCAGTATGAGAGATGAAGAACTGAAGTGAGTCTTACTGTTCATTTGTTTTTCTTCATCTGTGTTAAAACAGTTTAAGGGAAGTAATTGAAACATTTAGGCTTGAAATCCATTTACACATTAGAGAGAGAGAGAGAGCACCAGATGTTCAGATCACCAGCTCTGATTGGCAAAAACATGTGAACTTGTGTGTAATAAATGAAGTGATGGAAGAGATTGAAGGACCATGGAGAGCTACTGGTTATTGGGAAGGCAAACCATCACTTCACATAACAGAGCAAGCCCCACCTCTAGACAGCAGGCCATTGCCTGAAAACTCCCCACCTTTCTCAAAGCAATAGCCAGCAATAATTGTCACTGTTGGGACTCAAGAACTGAAAGTGAAACAGGTGCTCAGGCAATTTATGCCTCCACTGGTATAGTAAGTTGGGTGCTACAACACCAAAGTGCCTCTTCAGGAAAGTCAGGATGACAAGATTGGATCTAGTAATGAGACCTGAATTGCATTACATCCTATAAAGATAGGTGAGTCAGAAGTGAGTGTAGTGAACTTCTCAGGAAGTCATGAGACTTTAGACATTTGCCAGCTATAAATATGTGTCTTTGTCCCATCCTCCTCTGCACTGTTATGGCCTCACTTTGAGTACTGTGTGCAGTTTTGGACACCACAGTGTAAGAAATGTATTAAGCTGTTAGGGAGTGTCCAAAGGAGGGCAGTGACGATGGTGAAGGGCCTCGAGGGGAAGCCCCATGAGGAGCAGCTGAGGACACTTGGTCTGTTCAGCCTGGAGAGGAGGAGACTGAGGGGAGACCTCATTGCAGTTACAACTTCCTTGTGAGAGGAAGAGGAGGGGCAGGCACTGGTCTTGTCTCTGTGGTGTGAGCAGTGACAGGACCCAGGGAAACGGTATGAGGCTGAGTCAGGGAAGGTTTAGGTTGGATATCAGTAAAAGGTTCTTCACCTAGAGGATGGCTCAACACTGGAACAGGCTCCCCAGGGAAGTGGTCACAGCACCAAGCCTGTCTGAGTTCAGGAAGCATTTGGACAATGCTCTCAGGTACATGGTGTGACTCTTAGGATGGCCTGTGCAGGGCCAGGAGTTGGCCTTGATGATCCTGATGGGTCCCTTTCAACTTGTCATAATCTATGATTCTTTGTTTCAAAATGGCTGGTGGGTTTTTCTATAATCCATATTTTCAGAATGGATCTGGGTTAATAATATACAAAGCGAGAGTTCTTTGCTCTGCCATGTCTAAATGTAAGAATAAATGGTCATCGTACTGTTACTGTGTTTTGGTATGTGAATGAATTACAGAGATAATTTTTAGTGGATATTTCTCTTGAATTTGCCAACTACCTCTGCAGCTTTAGTAGAATGCATCTGAATTCTTGAGGATCGTTGGAGTGACCCAGGCTGACATGAGCACGTGCTTGCCTACAGGGGTGAAATCCAGGTTTGGGGCTCTGAAGAGTACATGGTTGTTATAACATGCAGTGGAGTGCTGTGCTTCAAGAGCCTGACCTGTTTAATTAGTGGTAACTTTTTGAGTCTTATTCCTGCATTTTGTCATTATGTGTTAATGGTTAATTAACACTGATGCATTGATTACAAGAATGCTTTGCATTCCTTTGCATGTATACACAAAAATAACTGTTTATTTAATGTTTAACTACCACATTATTTTACTTCTTTAATTAAATGCAATAGGTTTTTGCTGGAGCATGAGATAGTAATCTAAATGCAATTAAAATGTTCATAGTATTAAGAGTATGTCCCTCCAAAGATGAGATTGCTGAGGCTTCCAGGCAAAGGTATTGGGTGGTCTGCTGTTGGTTTGGAATACTTAAGTGTTCTGTTTTAGATCAGAAAGGTGTTAAGGTGCTTTTATAAAGCTGCATAAACCATCATTAAACATTGTTCATGGAAGCAAATTTTAAGTAATCCTTCACGTGACATATTTGCTGTAGTTCGGGCTGACATTTCAATGAGCTGTTTTACGTCAGCCTAACAATTACCTGTGACAGTTTCTCCATTTGCACCGAAGAATAAACATCTCTTGCAGCCAGTCAACAGTATTAGCCTGGTTTAGTTTAATGGAAGAGTGAAAAAAAAACCCCAGTAATGAAAATTATGCTAATACGTGATGCTGCTAGAGGATATAATCCAGACATAATTATATATGAAATGAGAAAGTAAGTTTGGGGTCACTGAAAACATTAAATACCTGAACTCTGATCCCACTGAAGTGAATTACCACTGTTAATTATAGTAGGGAACAGTTTAGCCAATATTTAATACTTTAATTCAAGTAAATTAAATGGGATCAGTGACTTCCCAGTTATATAGATAAAACCAGGCCGACCTGGTGCAGATTTGAAAATTTCTTTCTCAAATGCTTCTTTCAATATATGAAACTCCTTTAGGAGTAAATTCCTGACACATGCAATGTAGCATTGAACATGTAATTTTGAAATTGGAAGGTAAAAATCCTTTGCCTAAGATGAAAGCATCAGAGTTCTGCAACACGTAAGTGTCGTGACAGTTCATGGCTAGAGAGTCAGTTCTAGCATGGACTGAAGAGGCCAACCATCAGCACACCATTGACTGGTGATCTTGCCCATCTTTAGGAAAGCCCAGTGATGACTTAGATTTGGCAGCTGAGCCAAGTGTGCTTTCCACACACCCCCACCCAGCATGACAGGCTGCAAACACAATTTATCTAAGCTATTGCTTGCTTTTGATCGAGTTAGGGATGGATCTCTGATGTATGGGATGCTTCAAGTGTAACTGGAATGTCTGAAGGGCAGGGCAGTAACTGCTGGTGGGCTGGGCTGTGATGAGTGACTTGGCTGATGGGTGAGGCTGGGCTTGGATGCAGTTGTCTCACTATCACTCTGAGGTGTGTTTTAGCATTAGCAGTGCTTAGATTTTTCACTGCTACCTGCTTAAAGTTTGGCAGCTCAAGTAATGCAACTTGAGAAGGAAAAGCATTGTGTTTGGGCTCTACAGAGAGCCAGATCAGTAATATCATACACACCAACAAAAAGCTCACTGAGAGATCTATATGGGATTTCACACAATTCATTGAATTGATTTTGGTTACTGAAACCAAGCTAGTAAGAACAATTTAATTCTCTAGTTTTCATCAACTTATTCCCTAATAATTAAGGGAAATAATCTCAAAAGACATGATGTCTGTAATGTGAGTAAAAACTTTTAAAGCTAATATAAATTCAAACAAAATGAGATTTGTAATGAATAACTCACGATCTTCTAACTGAAGGTGCTAGGAAACTATAAGGGTTATTTAACATTCTTGAGCATTTAACTTTCTTGAATATTTAATATTATTCATGGGTATAAGACTGATATTGCCTGATCAACAAAATAGACCAAACAAAATACCTAATGGCTATTTTGTTTCAATCTTTGCCATATTTTTGTACTGGAGTATCATCTCATCTGTAATCTGAAGCAGGAGAGGAGAAAGCATCTATGAACAATTTTCCTTCACCCTCAAGAAAGCACTATCACTACCAGCAGTGAATTTATGAAAAAGTAATGTCTAGGCATTTTAATTAGAAAACACCTTATGAAATGAAGTGTCTTGTTTCTTTGCATTTCCTTTAAAATGTGTTTCTCACTTTGTTTGAACTGATTGAGAAGTTCGAGTAAAAGATGAGCTATGAACTCTTACTACTCTTTCACATTATTTATCTGTTTTTCTACACAGCTACTTCAGGTTGCTCTCCTGCTGCCATTAAAAATCAGTGTAAACTAAATTGGTGTTAGTTCTGGTGCTTCAGAATAGAATCTTTAATCTGGGACACATCTCTAAAGACAACTTCCTTTCTGAGGAACAAATAAGCCCACACAATCTAATCCTTCCACTGTCTTTGAATTTACCCTTATGTTTTGTTTCGTGCAATTTTTAATTTTTTTAAAAATGTTTTTATCTTTAAACCTGGTGTACTTTTAAATATAAGACCTATCACTAGGCCAGAATCTTGTGACAGCTTGTATTCAATATTAAAGCTTTTAGTTAAGACTAGTCTTAAATATTTCAAATGTTATATTTTATCTGTTCTCTCTGTTGCAGATACTATTTCCCATTATTTGGCAGTTGACAGTGTAGAATCTACAGCACTTGCTAAAGGTACATTTTTCCACTGGAAAACCATCAGTGTGATTGCTGTTTTAAAGGACAAAGATTTAAACCAAAATCTTAGTGTGTGGCAAAGCTTAACAGGCTATGTTAATTTTTTAGCAGAGCTAGCTAATCTTTCAATACAAGTTATATATATATATCTTCATTATGTTTGATTTTCTATCATTTAATTTATTGAAAAAACACAGGAGAAAGTCTTCATATTTTGTTGCTTCTCAACTAAGTCTCAAGTTATTCTAAATCTTCCCAGTGTGTAGATATGTGAATATCAGTGGAAGCACATATAGCACACGTGCTTAGATTTTGCTGTATCCTACACACTCAATCCTAGTGTATTGTCACACTTTTATTCTTTGTGTTTTTTGAAGCCCCACAATAAAGCAGTAATGTAGATAGTCCAAAAATAATTTTTCTTTTAATTTTTGCCTGCTTCCCTAACCTTGGGTTTTTTTACCTCCAGTAGCCATTTATTTTTAATTCTTCCCTGTTTGTGTTGGGGTTTTTTTGTTTGTTTCCTTCTTTCCTTTATATTCAGATTTTATGAAGACTTGTTATCAAGTAGTTGTTCTTCTACAAGGAGTTTATCTGGATATACCTGAAAAAAAGCAAATTGTTTGTCTATGGTATTTGTCAAAAAAAAAAAAAAAAAACCAAAAAACAAACAAAAAAAAACAAACCCACACAAAACAAACCCAAAAAACAAAACATCCCTAGATCTCTCAGAAGTATTATTTTCTGAGTATACAATTTCTTTCAAATGTCTGTTTAGATTGCTTTCCTCCAGATACTGTAGTTTTGATTTCTCCCAGGTAGAAGAATTAATTGTGTTTTCATGTTTACTTAAAGCAATGACAACCTCATTAGACCAGTGGAACTGTGTAAGCGAGGAGAGAGTCAGGTCTTGCATATGAAATGAAAATGAGATTGATACACGTCTTGGAAAGTTTGCAATGACAAGTAGGTTTATCTATGTTGTCAAAAATCAGGATTATCTAAATTGTTCGTCTGATCCTCCTGTTCCCATAAATGATGATATCCTTTTTATATAATTATCTTTTGCCCCCACCTTATTGTAGGAATGAATCAAAATAGCATAGTGAAAGGAGTCTGTTACTTCTGGGTCATCTGGAAATTTGAAGAATATAGAGTGAACAAGGTAAAGTCTTGCAGAAAGGGAGGACATGGTTTTTTGACTAAGACAAACTGCTGTTCTGGAAAGTTGGACTCCATCTTTATTTTCTCACACAATGACTCTAACAAAGTCACTTGAACATTTTCTTAGGTGATCACTAATTGTCTGTTTCTTGGAGGATGGCAGATTACATTTTTTGCAGTAGAAGTCGTTACCTCTGTACCCAGCTTCGCTCATTTGCTGTGCTTGTTTCCTCCACAGTCTTCAAACTGTGCTCTGTCTCATCTCCATGTCTGAGTGCTTTCCCACCCTAGCCTTTAGTTCTCCCCTCACTCCCATTCTCCTTCCCCAGAGCTCTCATCTGGCTCTGACCCTATAGTCACATCATCTGACCCTATAGTCACTGTAGCAGAATTTTGTATCCTGCTTAGTAATAAATTTTCTCACCCAATACATTTCCTCTATTTCCCCCCTGAATCCCCTAATATTTCCATGTCCTCCCCACCAATCCTGAAGATTATCCCTTCTCTCCCAGCTAGTCCCAACTAATATCACATGCTTCCTCCTCACATTGCATGATACATACTCTGTCAGCTCTCTTGCCATCCTGCTGCAGTAGCCAGATGATGAGATTACTGAGAGTGCAGAGGAGAGATTTTTCTGCATTTGGTTGTAGTAGTCAACCCAGCCCAAGGATACAATACCTGGAAGCAGCTGTTACAGCAAAAGGTTGACTTTGCCCTGTAGCTTCACACCAAATCATGTTCAGGGTTCTTCTGTGGAGTGTACATTTTTAGGCTTGGCCAAAATTGGGCAGACTTTCATGAATGGCTCTATGTATCTCTCTTACTCTCTCTCTATTCCCATCTCATTTCAGAAAGTCTACTGTAAAGCATTTGAGTGCTAAAAGTTTCCAAATAAAAGATTGTGAGAGTATTTCTCTGAAATGGCTGAATAGTTTTGGCTGGAGTTTTCAAAAATAAATTCAGCCTGAGGCAGACAGCTGGTATGGGAAATTTCAGCTAACAGAGTTGCAATTTGGCGAAGTTTTGAGAAACTCGGAAGAGATTTCCGAGGGAATTAACCCTGGGTAATGTTTCACATTTCACCAAATAGCACCTCCTGGGCAATATGCTTTGTCACTTTCTGTGGGCCTTCCCATTTGGTTTAAAATTCACTCCCTATAGAAACTAAGCTTCAGTTCTTTAGAAGAGCTATTTTTATTTGGAGTTTATGGAGTCAAAGAGTTTTAAAAATAATTTATTTGCTTCCCCAGACTAGTCGAAGCAGCTTTCTATATAGGTGCAGACTGCCAGGAGCATTTGTACTGAAAACATCTCTGTTCTTTTATACTTGTTTATAACTTCCACCAGGGGTTTGTGCTAGAGCAGCACTGTCCCAGAGTTAGCTCTCTTAGAGGGTTTTAACCTACCACTGTCTGTAGCACCATGCTGTGAATTTGCTTCCCTAGCGTGCAGTCTGTGTGGTAATAAAAAAAGCAAAGTACACTCCTCCTGCCCAGTTCTCCTTAACTGCTTGTGTGAGCCAGACTTATTCACACTCTTGTTTTTCAAGCTCTGTCATTATTAAAGTTTTCTTTCTTCTTTCTTACCCCCTCCCCCCAGCTTTGCACTGGATTTCAACTCGGGCTTACCTTCATTACTGGAGGGCTTTTTTTGGGCTAATTGATGGTTCTTGATTCCTGGTGTATGGCTGTGACCTGCTCAATCTATTCAAAACTATTAAAAAGCCAGTTTCTTCTGTCATGCAAGGTTCTCTTTGCTAGACAGATGTTCCAGCCATCTATACTGTCTCAAAGTACAAATACCCACCTGGCCTTCAAATACAAGACTTAGTACTGCACATCAGGGCTATCAGGAGTTTCTAAACTGAATCTCCTAAGTCCTAAAGCTCTGCTGAAGGCAAAAGAGTACTTGACAAAGACAATTCTGATCATATGGAGCCTTTTTGTGCTCTGGTGGTCCTGAAGCACTCAAGCCAAAAAANACCTCCCAGTCTGTTCATCCTGAGAGACAATTAAAGCATAGAAAGTTTCCCCCCACCTAATTCACATTAGCTCCTATTACCATCTGGATGGGTGAGTTGGGATAGAGAGGAGGAAAATCTCTTCATTGAATGTAATTTCTAGTTTCACACACCTGTTAAGAAGCAGTCTGCTAAAAACTGAGCACTGTTGAATTAACTGATTAAAGTCAAGAATACCACAGGGACTGATTTTATTCCCCCTCCCCATGTCTTTTCAGTACAAGAAAGAGAGCATATCAAGTTATGTAGCAGATGAGAAGTTCAAAATAAAGAATATTGCTCTCAAAGCTGTGTTTAAGTTGTGTGGCTGCTGACTGAAGCAGGTTGTAGGCATTTAAAACTTTTGCATGGCTTCTAAACAGGACTGAAGAAATTAATGGAAGAAAAGTCACTTCAAGATTATGAAATCCAAAAGACAGGCCATAAATTGTTGGAGATTTTTGTAGTACTGGGTCAAATACCATTAAACTCTTCCCTAGGCAATTGCTTGCTGGCACTGGTTTATACCAGTTCCTTTTTAGGAACAGGATGGTGTCAAGCCCTAACAAGACCGAACAGCTTTAGCTTGGAAAGGGATAAGGAAAACAAAAGTTTGGAGAGACAGAGTGACTACAGAGGACAATAAATGTGGTATAAAGAAGGCCTGTTAAACTCAAAGTGTCAAAGATGAAAAAACAAGGTTTTTCTCTGCTGTTGAGAGCCCCCTCCAATGCACTAGAAAGTGCTTTTCATTGAAGGACCTGGTGGATACTTCCCTGGGCTCCTGTCAGGGACAGGTTGTTGAACTAAACGGACCTTGTGGTTTTGCTTGTTGCTGCCATTTGTACATTCTTCAGTGGTTAAGTTCTTGAACATTTGGCTGTTGGCAAAATTTGTGTAGAATGTGAAGCCAACTGAGAGTAGAAACATTGTGATTTGATAATTAAGCACTGCATTCCTCTAACCCCCAAAAAGCAGGGAGGACTGTGTTTAAGAAAGAAGGAGAGGGAAAGACACCAACTGTTTTCTCATCACAGTACACTGAAAAAATATTTAGACTGATATATAACCTTGTAGTGTTATGTTCTATAAAATTGGCAAGAGCTTAGTTCGTAGTCTGAATGCTATGCTTGTTTTGAAATTTAAATAATAAACAATTTATATATGTATGTATTTTAGCTTTAAAATCACATTTTGTCGGATTTGGCTGTTAATAAAAGCTTATGGTGGAATCAGCACTCTGTCCATCCAGTGAAAATATGAACAGGACCACACAAAATGCTTCCACTGTGTCATTCCTTTTACGGCTGTTCCATTAAAATAAACTCCTTGCCACAGAACTTACTTGTCATTTCCCGCTTCTCAAAAATATCACAAATACTGTAGTTTCTAATGCTTTTCCACTTCTAGCTGTGGTATCTACTTGACTGTATTTGCAGAAGATCCCTTTATATTCCTTCCTGCTATTCCTTTTCCACCACATACAATACTGGATCTTAAGTATACTTAAGTATACTTAAGTATTAAATTATTATTATTAAATTATTAAATATTAAGTATTAAATGCACTTTTTGGCCAGTGCTGCTTACAACTAAACGTAGCTAGTCAGACAGTGTCACATTCATCGTGGTTTCTCTCATCAGAGATCCCAAAAAAGAAAGTCCTTTAGGTCGTAATGGATGTATTCTTCTGTTCATGCCTACTTTAGCTTTTATTGAGATACATTCTTGCATTGTATGTGCTTGTGGTTACAGTATGCTTTTCCTTTTTCTCTTGGATTTTATAGCTTGCTGAGCTCCACTGAAGTAAAAAGATTTTATGAGGATTTGTTGGACCAGATAATTAGCTTGTCTTGCTTTTATGTTTGTTCTATCACCTATAATGTCATCCTGTGTCATTATCAGGTCCGCTGGGCTTTCTTAAATCAAAAAACTTATGTATATTCTGATTCGACTTCCTTGATTCAAAACTATTTTTTGTTTCATCTGACAACAGAATTTTCCCCCATTTTTCACAAAGGGTGAGAATAATTCTTTAACATGTGTTTTCAGTACTGAGGTTTTTCTAAGTTACTTTTCTAGAGGCAAGTGCGTAACTGGGATTTATTTAGAAAGCAGAGGAACCAGTTTATCAGATAGGTATTTTACTATTTCTGTTTCATATGTTCAAATGAAAATACACAAAATTTGAGTGTCATCTTAAAACTCAGATTGTAGGTAGTGACACCTTCAAATCACTAATGCCCAGCAAGTAGTGAATTGTAACTCTGGAGATTCAAGATGAGCTGTTGTCATACAAACTTATTATTTAGTACCACCAACTTCAGTATTTCCTTTGGCATTATAACATCTGGTAGTCTATCACCAGAGAGAATTACTAAGATGCTCTCCCTAAGACTCAACTACAACATTGTGATTCAAAGATGATCTCCCAGATGTTAAGAATACATCAGGTTGGTGTCCTAATAGGACTTTAATTCTGTTTTGGTAACAGTACACAATAAAACATTACATGTGCTGTTAACACCCTTAACAGTTTTGTGTTAAGCATGATACAAGGTGCATTTTAGTTTGCAAATCAACTTCACCTCTTAAAATCCCGGGATCAAGTAACAGCACTCACTTCCCCATACAATTGATGAATAATTAGAATATTTTGTTATGTTTTTCTATGCAGTTAGTTACCAACACCTTCTCTCAGTCCATGAGGGTGTGAATAATCTTCATTTATGTGCACTGCCAGTAGTGTTCACAAGCTGGCAGGCAGGTAATATTAACTCACAGGGCTGTGCTTGAATGCATCACTTCTGCTATGCTCTTACCCTCCACTGTGCCAGCAGCTGAGAGAGCTGTGAGTTTTCCCTACTCTCAACATCTTTCTGGCTCATTGTCAGTCCAGCCATGCCAACTGCACCAGCCAGTAAAAGCATATAGGAAAAATAAATTTGTCATAGGAAAAGTACAGAAAAATTATTACTTTCATGCAAGACTACAGTAAAGGCACTGTTAGGCTACACTTTGCTAATGAGAAAAAAATAGCTTTCAAAATCAGGGGGTTTTGTCAATGACACTGTGCTTGAGGACACTTCTACTCAAAGGCTTGGGACCAAACCTTTGTTTTTTAAAAAAATGCTGTCATGTAGATGTTTTTATTAACTCTATGAGTGGATGAGATAACTAGATATCATTGTGGTATATCATTCCAAAGGATTCTGTATAAATAATAGTAAAGGCTTGTGCTGGCTGATACACAAGAAGATACAAGAGATGTTTGTAGCAAAAATTGTGTTTGATGCTGAACTGCACTTTCTATAGTGGTTTATTCATTAAGCCTCCAAACACAGCATTTTTTTTAAAATTTATAATGTAATATAAAGTAATAGAAAGTAAAATAGTTGTTGAAATACCTTTGTGACTGTTAAAGAAACTCAGCAGACTTTTGGTTTTTAATCTTCCCTAACCACACACTTGCCATTTCCTCTTGTTATTATAGGGAGGACAAATCAAACAGGCTCCTTTGTTTGGGAGAATTTCACTTCTAATTACAAATTACAACCTCGGGATTTGTGTGATTATTTTGTGTCTAATTTTTCTGAAGAACTTTGCAGGACCATGCAGAAAGCATTGTGTTACTAAAGGCTTCAGCTTAAAACTTCTAAGTCTTGGCATACTAATCTAAATAATGACAGTTTGCATTTTTTATTACTCATGCATGTTGAGCAGAATCAATTTCATAAAAGTCAGTAGGGCAACTAAAATTAACATTAAATAATGCACACAATATTTGTCAGAACTGTTGTTAAAGAACTGTTGCAAGTGCATCAATTATATTACTTAAAGACTAAGGTCAAGCTCATTAATCTGTATTTAATACCTCCTATTGACATATCAGAGACTTACTTTCTAGCCTTTGCTCAAGACTTACTCCACGTGTCAGAAATGGCTATTGAGTAGAAAAATATATTTATTGCTCTGGAAATACTGCATGTCATAGGATGGTGTCAGGTTTTCTGAAGGTGAAATGTTGAGAGAGTATAAAATGTGCAGAATGTTACAGGTGCTCAGCTTTGATAATTATGGACAATCTTGTCAAAACCTGCAGAAACAAATCCCTACCCAAACCAAAGACTGCATTTTCCATCCTGCTGAGGAGGCTTTCAGTACCCAGAATGCTTAGGAACAGGGGTTTTCATGGGAAAAGTATTCCCTGCATGGCAGAAAGCTAACAATGCCTACTCTTATACCTGCTATCTCCCTGATCCTGAAACAAGGCGAGGAAGGGACGATGATGGCAAACTCCAAGTAAGACAAGAGACTGGTGTTGGTAAATTGCACGGTATCAGCTCCTTTCCTGACATGAAATGCAGAATTGGTTTTAATCTAATGACAGAAAAAGTGAGTCACCTGTTGTCTGCTTAGTTGAATGCTCACAGCACTTATGAATCCATAAATCACTTACAGAAAATTAGAGGGAGTAAGAAGCCAAGAGAAAAATACAATTTCTGCAGTGCAACATATTAAAGTAATACAAAAAGTAATATTAATATGTTTAATGTAAGATAATCTGATAAAGTCAGTCTAGTTTATGACTGTCTTTCTTGAGGAGAGGAGACAATGCTCTTTTGTCTTCAGAAGGTAGAAAAAAGAGTTTCTATTAATGCCATATGAATTTTTGTTCAGTTTATTGGAGGCTCTTTTCTAGGTGTACTTGTGCAAAGCAGGTGAACCTAAGAATGCCAGAAAAATGCTCTGTTTTGCTAGATTTTTGATAGCCCTTAAGGTACTTTAGTTAAAACTCTCTCTTCTTCTGTGGCAATTTAGCACTTGGCAAAACTGCTACATAAAGTAGGTGTAACAGCAGTGGATCAATTTCTCCATCTTTTGGAATGTAGTTTTGGTGAGCAAAATTCCAAGAGATACCCATACCAGAAAACCTGCAATAGTTTTTCACTGAGCTCATCTGAGCCCTCAGAAGTCCTGGGAACTTCATTTATTCCCATGTCTACGTGAAAGCTCTGGCCTAGATCACAAAGTCAATTTAAAGGCTAAAATGCTATAGAAGAGCCATCCTCCATTTCCTAATACACTTTTTGAACCTCCATAATGCCCATTCTGTTATCTGACCATGTCAGAAAACCATAGAACTTGTATTTTCCCTGGTTCGTTTCCTGTGGATATCTATGGAATTACCCACATCTGATTTTAATTAGCAATTTGAGTCACCGGTGTGTGTATTTATGAAAGAGCAGAGGAAAATACTCTAGTCTGGTTGTTTGGGCACCTTTGCAGGAAATTGGGAAAAATTGTCTTCTCTTTCCTCTGCTGGCCCGGTGAATGTTTCCTTCAAGTGGGTCAGTTTAACACTAAAAATCAATAAACTATTCCCCTCCCTTTGCTTTCCTCGTTCTTGCAACCTCTCTGACCTGCCCTGCAAGTGATAGCTGTGAGTTGAAATCGCCCTGGCTCGGAGAGGTTGGTGAACTCTGGCCCTGCACATTGGTGGTGGGTGAGGGAGAGGGAATTCCGCTGTCACTCAAAGCCTGGTCAAGGTCTCTCTCCAGGAGTGCTCCTTCCTGTGGCCCAGTCCTGGAGCCATTGGTGCTGGAAACCACAGTACGTGTATTGGTCTTGTACTGTCTGGGATTCTCTTAGTGTTGTGTAAACAGGCTCTAGTTTCAGGAGAAAAGCAAATTCATCTCCGAGGCCTTTGCTGTAGACAAGTCCTACGCAGCTCCAAGCTGGACTTGCTCCCTCTGAGGACTCTTTCCTGAAGTGCCTGTCGCTCCCCAAGCATTGCCAAGGGAACTGAGATAGTCTGTGGGACTGTTGTTTCCACTGGCTGGGGAAACAAGGTTTTGGGAGCTGTTGCAGTGAGTACCTTCTTTGATATTTCTCTGATAGCATCTTTATGTTTATTGTGACTCAGGCTTAACGTTGTTGCCCTGCAAGTTCTGGTAAGCTCGGAAAGGAATTTTTTGGCCCTTCTTTGGTTTAAAGCCCTGAGGAAAGGGGATGTTACTACAGTGACAGGTGAGACCTTATCTGTAAATGAGCAAAAGACTAAGCATAAAAGATCCTCCTCAAGGATGGATCTTGGGGATAGTTCCCAGGCCTTATGTGTAGGAGAAAGATAAGTCAAAAGGGAAGAAGGAAAGCCCCATTGTAACATGTCTCTGTATAAGATTGTGCTGTGGAGTAGTAATTTAGGGCTGTGCTACTGAAATGTGTTTGAATAGAATTCATGTATTTCTGACATTACAGTAAGTTTGGCTGCTTCTCCTGAAAGGTAAGCAAAATACATTCCTAACATGAAATCCCACACAAATGGACTCAACACAGATTGTAACTTTCACTTAAATTCCCTGTGTTTGGAAATAATTCTAATTTTTCTTTTGAATTTTGCATAAACTGTACTTGAGCCCCTAACAACTTCTTCCTATTTTCCTGGATTTCTCATGCTTCTAAAGGGCAGTGGGAATAGAGTTAATAATGTAATCATTAACTAAAGGCTTTTTAAGTTTGTTGCTAGATAAATTTTTTTGTGCAGACAGGGTTTTCTTGGACCATATGGGCCAAATAAGCCTGTACTTACCACCTTATCATTGGTCCTGTATCTTTTAAGTAAAAATAGAACAAGTCTCTCAATAATTTAAAAAAGTCTCACCTTTTTGCCAAAGAGGACCAAGCTGACATTTTCAGCTTGAGTCAGTGGGGATTTAGCTGCATCACTCACACAGAATTTGGTGTGCCGATACTATTAGTCTAATTGATATGGATGAAGAAGTCAGAACATGGACTTACTCGGTTTTTTTTCATTCACAAGTTTATCTAATACCAGTGAAGTTTTAGGCTTAATTGACGTTTCGCTAAGCTTCTGTAGTTGCTGACTGTTCTCATTCTCACTTTCAGAACAATGGTTCTGAATCTAGTCAAGCCTCCTCTTCATAGAGGAGTAATATTACTAATAGCTGGAGAATTTTCAAATGTTAATGTCCTTACATACTCAGCAGACATCAGGCCTGCTGATAAGCTGCCAGGCACTACGGTGGCATGCTTTATGCAGGCATAAAAGCTAGATAGATACTGTCCTGTGTGTGTACCAGAGTGGCCTCTGCCTCACCTCTTCTCGAATTCCGGTAAGATTGGTGAAAAATGAGATGTTGTGGCACACAGGCACAGCAGTCACCAGCTGCCGAAACAGCTCCAATTACTGCTGGTAGCTGGAGTGAGGTTGAATACTTTTTATTTAAAACTGAACTTTCTTCTTTCCTTCAGTTGTGTGAAGTGCTGTTCTCTAGCAGTTCAGAATTCAGGATCTGGATTAAGTGGAGTAATGAACAGTTGTTGAAATGGTAAGACTTAGCTGGTGATGTTTCCAGAACTCATCTTCTCCCAAAAGGACATGTCCTCAACTAATATAGATTGACATACTGTCATTAAGTCTATAATTTCTAATGTTTCTACTGCTTAGAAATAAGAAGGCAAAAAGGTGTTAAAAAAATTCCAACAAACAACTTCAGTAGAAATAGCTAATATTTTACAGCCTTTTTTTCAAGCTGTAAAACTTATTAGACTTGTGTTATTCTACGGGATACTTACTTTTCTTCCATACTCGTGGAGGAATAGCATTATCCATTTTAAATATAATTTCAGAGCTACTTTTGTAGAATTGTTCCAATTGTCTGGTTCTCAAGCAGACAGACCATAGACTAGAATTAATAATTAATTTTGTTCCTATTTTTTGTCATTATTTCTGAACACAAACAAACCAACATCGTTAAATATTAATTTGCAATTTCTTTTGACAATACTAGTCATGGAAACTTTTTTGAGAGGTAGTGATAGATACACAGGGGGTTGGAGACAGCTTTTAAGTCCTCACCTTGAGTCCTCACTCAAGAGTATGTTCCTATAGAAGTATGTTAATATTGTATATACTGGTTTAGGTAATATCAATTCTTATGTACTTGAACTTTTCATAATTGATACTAGATTTACACTGGTGTAATTGTATTAACTGAAGAGGCTTCATTAGCTGCAGCAGAATTAGTTATTTGCAATAGCCAAGGAGATCAGGTGCAGCAGCCATTCATTGTTGTGCTCCTTATTGCACATCAGTGGAATAAGATGGGGTACTGAAAAGAGGGATCTATTTCCTCCAATACTGTAAAACATCCTTTAAACTACATTGTGTGATTTCTACAATTAGTAAAATATGGTCTTGCAAATGGCATTTACTTTAATGGTAAGACACCAGTATTTGTGCATGGTCTCTCTTTGCTCTTGAATGCACAATAAAAAACACAGCTGATCAATTTCTATATGTGGTTTAGTTACTTTGAAAGAAAGGGCTGGATAGCCTGTGCTCTGCCATTAGGACTTCTGCAGTCTTAATAAGGTGCAAAATCTCTCACTTAAAGGAGATGCCAAAGATGATGAAGGGCCTTGAGGGGAAGCTGTGTGAGGAGCAGCTGAGGGCACTTGGTCTGTTCAGCTGGAGGAGACTGAGGGGAGACATCACTGCAGTTACAACGTCCCCGTGAGAGGAAGAGGAGTGGCAGGCACTGATCTCTTCTCTGAGGTGAGCAGTGACGGGACCCGAGGGAATGGCCTGAAGTTGTGTCAGGGGAGGTTTAAGTTGGATATTAGAAAAAGGTTCCTCACCCAGAGGGTGGCTGGGCACTGGAACAGGCTCCCCAGGGCAGTGGTCACAGCACCAAGGCTGACAGAGTTCAATAAGTGTTTGGACAATGCTCTCAGGCACATGGTGTGACTTGGGGATGGTCCTGTGCAGGGCCAGGAGTTGGATTCGAACTTTGTGGGTCCCTTCCAACTTGGCATATTCTTGGCATATGTCTTACACTGAAGCTAACACAACATTTAGCTCACATCAGATTTTAAATTGAGTCCTATGAGTTAAAAGTTTTGATCTATACATCTCATATTTTTTTTTAATTCAAACCTCTTTCTTTTATGGGATCATCATACGTTGATGATCTCCACTGAATTCAGAGGCTGGAGGATAACATGCACAGCCCATAAGCTCTGTTAAGTCACTTCTGCTTGCCTGTTTCTTTAATTTTTTTTTTTCCATTAACCTGCACCGTGATTGCTCATAGATAGAGCACTGAGCTACATGTATGTGCATGCATATGACTTAGTTTATTCTGTACTTTAGAAAGCTAACAATGATGCGTTTCAAATTTTCAGTACAGAAAAATTACATGGACCCTAGGAAGCATCTAATTCATCACCGGCATTTTAGATCTCCTAATGTCAACAAAGGTAATTTAAATGTTTTGTATACATATAGCCTTCCTTTTGGACAGAAACTTAATTTAGAACTGCTGGACTGTGGAGAGACAGTCATAAAATACTGACATAAAGCACTGTCTTAGCAGCCATACCAAGAGGTGATTAGGAAAGATGGCAACAGTGCTGCTGGTTCCTTGAACGCCCTTATGAGCAAGTGAAGCTATCTATGACTAGTCCTGAACTATTTGAAATTCTTGTGGGAACCATGCTGGCAGTGATTTGCCTAAAGGATTAAGCAGAGATAACACATTCCCTGCAGAGTCCAGCTAGGCTAGCTCCCAAAATTGTAAGACCAGGAGCTTATTTTATGAGGTCTTACACTGTAATTTTGAAGTGCACGTTGATCTTTCAAAACCACTGAAAGAGAAATTGAGCTTTACCAGTAACAGACATTGAAAAGTCTTCAGTAAGAACTCCCAAAAGTAGATACTGTTAATACTTCTCATACTTGAACACTATTGCACTTAGCACTATGTGGTGTCATGGAGGCATTTTGTTCCAAATATCTCAAATAGATGGTTCTTCCCAAAGTCAGATGGGCTGTGTGCTTCACTGAGCAGCTCTCCATTAAAAAATATGGGGTTACACTATGTGGGATTTAAGAGGAAGAGTCTCAAAGAGCTAAGCTGGTTTCATTAGATGAGCTGATAAAATTAGAGCTTCTTTCAAGGTTTCTTTCAAAATAAAAAGAGCAGAGCTCCTTCATCCATGGTCACAACATTATTTTAGGGTAGGTTGGTAAACAAGAGATACTGCATGATTCTATCCTTTCATATATTATTCAAATTGATCTGGTAGCTGAGAGAGACATAGGTAAGTTATTTAAAATTTAGATGTTTTCAGCAGCTCTTTTAATACATGGCTGGTTTTATCTCACAATGACTGTGAAAAATGTTTTGCAAGTGGGAAGAGATGTGTTTGAATTGTTCTTCAGGAGCAAGTTAGCACCCTAGGAATCACCATTATAGGTAGGGGTTTTTTTCAGGCATTCATCCCTTTCTCTTTATCCTGTGCTAAATACTCTCTTATGGCATGTTGCTAGGAGGGGAAGATGAAACACATAATGCTACTTAGAGTGGCTTTACTGCTGGCAGAGTTTGGGCTGTGGATGCTGTTGATCTGCACCTTTATAAGTGAAAATGTGGTTTTTAAGTTAAAAAAATAAGAGCTGAAGAGGAAAGAAATGAATTAACAAAAAATTACATGGAAGTTTTCAGTATTCTAAGATAATATCTGTTCATATAAACCACCAGCCTACAAAGGATTTCAGAGTTTCACAAAGCTTCTGCTCAGCTTCCAGCTGGCAAAAATAGTGATATTTTCAACAGTAGGAAAGGTGGTGGTTATGCTGTTTTGCATTGCAGAGTGTTCCATATCCCATGTTGTGTCATGTCTCAGAGTAGGTCAGTACAAAATCAAGAATGAAAGAAATGAAACTTTGAAGATATTTGTTTTTTCCAGCTAAGTAACTTAATATTTCATCAAGGGCCTTCTGGGAGCTGATCTGAATATGTTGCAGTGAAGAGAGCAGCCAGGGAGGAACTCTAATGAGTCCTCAGTATACATTCCTGACTGCCTTCAAACAATTTGGCGGCCATAATTTTTAAAAACATTCCAAGCACTCATCTCTCTTTGTCTTTTGTGGTTTGGACGGAGTATTGTTGATTGTTGGACTGTTTTTGAGGTAGTCCCTTGAGTGAAATTGTGGATCCTACCTCACACATTATCATCTGCGTTTGCATATAATTGAGACATAAGCTTTCTGGCAATCTGCAAAAGGAATGCTATAGAGCCGTTGTTACATTTTCTAAGAACAAACACAATAGGGATGCCAGCGTGGGATGTAGGTCAAGAATCCATCCACAGAATATTCTTTTTTAAATCCAGTGAAATCCTCTGGAAGTTGTTAGATATGAGTTATAGGAAAGACCTGTATCCAAGACTTCCTTACTATGGGGAGTAAGTTGAAATGAGATTTGGAACTCCTTTGCCTCTACACTTGTTTGTTTGAAACTAAAATAATTCCAGATTTGTTAATTTTTTTATTTTCAACCTTTTTTTTATTATTATTTTTTAAAAAAGCACCAACCTACACTCAAACCCAGGGTGTCCCTTTTGTAAATAACATCCATGCATGGGAGAGAGTGTGTGTATTGGGGGTGGGAATGAGTGAGACAGAGAGTGAGAAACCACAGAGGTACTTTATACAGAACGTTGCTCCTGCAGCAGCTCGTAGGGTGAGAGGTGACTTTAGCAATGACTTACATTACATAATACCTCCCATCTCTCTGCAGATGTGTGAGTTTGTTTAAATGTTTTATGAGGTTTTTATTACACTGTAATACAGTCCCAACCCCTCTGCAGTTGCCAGTTTGGTCACAAAATATAATAAATTTTAAAATACCTAATGCTTTAGCTATTCAATAATTTTCTGACAGGCCCCCTGATGCAATTATGGTACCACTGTGTCGCTGAGCTACTTTTGTTTGGGATGTGTAGAATAGCAGATTTAGTTCTCTACTTCTGTTCTACAAAATCCCTGCGTTGAAATAGAATGTTCTGTACCCTTGTAAAAAAAATAGTGTTCTCTGCCCCTACCTTTCACATACTGGGATGCAACAGCAGGCTGTGTAATGATAACCAATGCTTTCATGCTCTTTCAGGGTTGCCAGGCCTGGGTGATTTGTGGTGCAAGTAGCAATCTCAGCTATGGTGTTTTTTTCGAGGTTCTGAAAAACTGAGTTCATGGGGAACATCTCTACTGTATGCTGGTAGCCTCCTTTTCACCCATACATTAAGGTCTACATTGGACACCAATTCATGAGAGACCTTGAGTACAGGCCAGCGGAGTCTTCACTTTGTATTAGAGCACTGATCCTCTGTAGCCCACTCCCTCAGTAAAGTTTATTTACTTTTTTTAAAGGGGGGAAGTTAAATTTCTTAAAAAAAAAGCTCATCCCCATGCTTGAAAGTAATCTTAATATACAAGCAGACAGCAATTTTAAAGTAAGTAATTCAAACAGTACTAAGGGAAGAAAGATATGCATAAGGAAAGTGGCTCCCTATTTCCAGTTTTCACTTTGTAGTTCAAACGAGGCAACTTCCTGCCAGGCTCTGAGCATTGTATGGAGGGCCCAGGCATCAGATCTTGACTGAGAAAGGCAATTTTCCAGCTTGAAATCCTTCTCAAAAGGGATGGCTCCTGAGATGCAGAAGCAGGCAAATAGAGCTTGAGTGTTTGAGCAGGGTTATGGTTCTAAGGAACTGCTGAGCAGGAGATAGACTGTGGAAAAGAGCAGCCTTAACTTTTATGTGAAGTCTCTCAATTTAGGAAGATGAAAGTGGCTGCATTTACAGAAATATGAGGAATATAAAAATTCTGTACGATTTTTCTTTTTTTCTATGATTGGTTCTTTAACAGTAAGAACAGAAACCTTTGGTTTCTGGCATTCAGGCCCAAATGGAACCCCAGAATTCTAGAAAAGGAAAGTTGTGTGGTTTTTCATAATTACTCTTCAACGGACTGTCTTCCATACTAAAGTACATTTGGTGTGGTTCCTTGTTAAGACAACTTCTATTAAAAAGTACACTGACAAGATGCAATTAAAAGTTCCATATTGAAACACATTTAGATTTTATCTGTGAAGTGTCCAATTATCAAAGACATTTGTCATATAAAACAAATGGCCTTACTTTGGTCTACAGCTTTCTGAAGGGTCTTTGTGGTGATAGGATGCTCAGAGAAGGCATTTGGGCCTCAATATGTCTAATCTATACATTCTCTATAAATATCTGTTTGCTGTTTGGAAATATAAAAGTTGTTTCCCTAATGCAGCTCTGTCAATTTTAAGCTTTTCTGTAATTTCCTTAGGTCACCTCAACAATGACGGTATCTTACATTTCATTCAGAGATGATAGAAGGTGGTTTTTACTATCAGGGATTACCACAGGGATTAATAGACTTTGCTGATTTCACACAATTAGCTGATGACTCAGTAGGGATAAAACCTAAATCCCTAGACCAAGCTGGATGTTCTGGGCTGTAAAAAATTAGAAAGTAGCAAGCTATCATTTCTTATGGTGTGGCACTTTGTATGTCAGGGATCTCAAATTCAGCAGAGCAATGTCAGAGCAGGAGTGGGGTGGAATGTTCCAAAGAACTGCAAGAGTTTACTTGAAACAGTGCAGTGCTGTTTTTTCCTCTGGATCAATAATCACATGCCCATGCCACTCATGGTATCAGTGATATATGAGAGCAATGTTCACATATTTCAAATCTTTTATAAATATTGTGTGTATGTATCTGTGTCAACTGAAATGGTATTTTGAATAATTAAATTATCCTTGTGAAACTTAGGTATACTATATTTCCATTTCTGTTCTGCTCCTCTGTGAGGTGTTTTTTGTGTGTGCAGGTAGTCGTTTTCCATTGGTTTGTGGCTAGCTGTGTTGGTTGAATGCCTGCATGTTTGTACAATGCTCTACTTTCTGCGGCCCTGAAGGGAAGGTGGGGGAGGGAAAGAAAGGGACACACTCCGGGGAGCGAGGTTGATGCTGCCGAGGCGAGCACGAGGAAGAGAGAGCTTTATTCAAAACGCTACAACTTAAATAGGGTCGGGGGGCTGGGTCCTGACCCCAGGAGCACCCTGGGAAGGTTTCTGGGAAGGGTCTGGGGCAGACCCAGCCATACAAGGCAAGATTCTTCCAAACTGGGAACAGAGAGGCAGGTGATACCATATAAGGGAATGGTACCCTGCTGCAGACACGGACCAGTCAGGGATGGGTTATACAGCATGAGGGACAGAAACTTCCAGCAGGGACACACAGTGAAATAAAGAGAATGATAAAATCCTCAAACTTCGTACAGATTTCAAACTGCAAAACAGTCCTTAACATAGCAAGAGTCCATACAAACACAGCAAACAGTTCTTAGCACAGATCTGTGCTGCTTTCCACAGCCAATTTCTCTTCTCTCCTCCAACAAGTTTCGGGATAAAAGATGACATATAATTACACTTTTTTAGTGTTAATGAATAAAACACAATTATCCTTACATGGATAGGAGTCAGTGAGATGTTCAGTTCAACAGAGAGCGTAACATAATATTAAACACTTTGGTATTTTGCTGTTTTTTCCCCCCTCTGGAGATGAAGTATTAGAAATATCAATCTAAGCTGAGAAGAAAGAATTTTAACTTAATTTTAGCCAGATGGAAAGAGTTTATCAGCAAGGGTGAGGTGGGAGAGATTTTTCCTCTAATTATGGCTTTTGTGGCTTGGGTGAAGAGTGCATGTGCTACCTACAAGGAAAAGAGCTAAAGCCAACACATCTCACTTCTAAGGTGTCAGGATTGAAGGTACTGAAAGAAGGTTGTGAAGGCACAGTCAGTACCTCCGGGCAGATGCTGCTTTGTGAAACAGATGTGAAGGGAGCGAGATATGCCAGTCCTTAGCTGGTATATAGTTCAGTGGGAGTTAAACTCCAATTGACATTGGGGCTCGGAGAAAGCAAGGGCAGAGATTTTTGGCTGTTGCTTTATTTCCTTCTGTGTAGCTTTGCGAAGGAAGGAGCCTAATTTTGCTAGAAGCTTTCCTCAATTCAGAAGGAGCCAGCCATCTCCTGTGCTGCTTTCCACCATCTGAATAGGAGTCGGGCAGAAGGCCCAGGAGCCACATTCTCTACCTTAACCCAGTGACGCCTGAAGAAGCCAAGAGTCCTTCCGAGCAGTTGCAGTGGGAAAGGGCCAACAGCTACTTAAGAGTGCCCCTTACTCACATCACAGATACTTTGGGGGCTAGAAGGGAAGTAGTAGAAGGCAGCTGGGAGAGATGCCAAGTGTCACACTTTTGGCAGCTTTGTCACACATTCCTTTAATTTTGAGTTTGGCTCTGCCGCAGGAAGACTTGCAGGTTTCTGCTTGAAGTTTTTCTTCTTTACCACTTGGGGCCACTGTGGCACTCTTGAGCAGGAAACATGGAGCATTTCCTCCCTGTTGTATCCCAGGCAGGAAGGAGCTCTTGGGAAGTAGAGGTTGCAGCAGTGTAAGGCAGGACAATTTCCTATTGTCCCTATTGCCTTTGCTTGACTCCAGGTGACTGAACCAAGCTCGAGCATCCCGGGAGCTTCCTATCACTCAGCTGAGGAGGTTCCCTGGCAGCCCTGGACTAGCGTTGATGGGTCCCCATCCCAGTTCCTGTTCATCTCAGAACAGGTGCCAGGGTTTTATTGTTCTTTCCTTTGCCCTTACCCTCTTCAGGTTGGGGTGTGTTGGCAACAGGATTAGGAATTTGGTCATTAAAAATAACACCAGGGAGCAAGATTCTACAGATTTGTTAAACAGTGAGGGAAAGCCAGCACAGTGACAAAAATGGAAAGAGTCATCACTGTTGAAGATACATATCCTGAGGTAGTAAGTTCTCTGATAGTTGCAAAACCATTGGATTTTTTTTGTTTAAAACATGATGGAAACAGCATGTTAACTCTTAATTTGTTAGGCAAATGCTTTGCTATTAAATCCAATAAACCATTGTTTTTCCTATAGCAGTATCTGAAGAAAATACCACTTTATTTCTGCCTTACAGCACTACTCTTTCAATCTATAGTTAGGACCATAGTTTTCTTGTTCACTTGCACTTGAAATATGGTGGAGTTCATGCTAAATAACATTCCTTTTTCTACCTGGATGGATGCTGGTAGGGTGGTTATTTAATTTTCTGTGTTATTAGAGTAACACTAAACTGGAATGCTGGGGGATTTTATACAGTTCATCATATATTTAATACAAATTAAAAAATACTTTGAGAGACTTCACATTGACTCTCACTTTTGTCACAAGCGTTAATGTAACTTCTCTCAGAGGGAACAGGCAGTGGAGGTCACTTCTTTGAAGGGGTTGAAGGGCAAGATAAACTTGCCATTCTGTCTCATTTCAGTGATAGTGAGTGACCTGCTTAGCCCCAAGCAGCAAGTCCCTGGGGTCCAGCTATCCACTGGAAGCAAAGCTGCCCAGAGTGACCCACCACAGCTCTGCTTCTCGGTCGCAGGGGTGTGGATTGGTGTTGGTTTTCAATTTAGACAAGATGTTGTGTGAGTCACCCTGCCCCCTGCCCTCCCACCAGTGCTATGAATAATAAACTCAGGGAGAAGTTGCAAGCCAACTGATGTGCTGCCAGGGCACGGCTCCTTCTCCCTGTGGTCCTTTCCCTCTCTGCACTTTGCTGGACCTGCAGGGCCTGTTGTGGGTGGAGGTGAAACACATCTGGAAGGGACTGATTCAAATGGCACTCATAAGTGAAGAAGGAGGTTCTAAATCTGACCCACCCTGGGGAAAAGGGGCTGAGGTCATAAGAGGGCAGAATGCAGAGTATTATTATAGTGAAAAAGTGAAAAAAATTACATCAAATGTTTGTTTAAGGATCAGGAGTCCTGACCCAGCCCCTTATGTTTGCCAAATATTACATGAAGCTACATAAAAAACCAACTCTAACCTCTTACAGCTCTCCCATTAGGTCACATTAAGCTTTGGCAGGGAGGATGGTCCTACTTGGTGGTTTTTTGATTTGTGGTTTTGAATTTGGCCAACCTGACTTATTTAAATTTATTTTATTTTGTAAATGCTCAATGATAGAGTAAAACTCTAGAGTAAATTTGTTCTGGCCAACATTTATTGTGGAAACATTCTGTATTATCAAGAGATCTTTGCAGAACAGCTAACAAATTAAAACAAAGCATTTCAAGCACATATTGAAGTTCTTTTTGTAAATGAAGGAAAGGTACTGATGGCTTCAAGCCATTACTTTAGGTTGTTATCCACTTTTAGCCCTCTGGGCTTTTAAAAGACTGGTGTCTTTTCACTCTGTGCATGAGGACAGCAGTCCCTCTGGCTGTGGTGCAACCAGGGAAATGAATCAAAATATTCTCTCTTCCTTTTAATTCTGTTAACTTTTTAACAAGTTTATCTTTCCTGCCTTTATGAGTAACTCGGTGAGCCTGTTTACTTCACATGGAGGAGGCTCACTTTGGCTGTTGCCATTGAACTAGGAAGACATGATTTCAAGTAGGGATTTTCCTAATCAAAAAGAAAATTAAGTACACTGTATGTAAACTGTATTTTGCACACTAAAAATAGAATTTAAAATAATGTGGAGAATGACATACCATTTCTTTGTCTTCTGAATGAAAAATTTGTTTTCTCTATCCATGTTTTCTTTACATAAAATATCTTAACAAGAAAATACATTAAAAAAATCAGTTGCATTTTCCTTAAAAGGGCATTTTTATTTGTTCAAAATAATAGCAGTAATTTATTTTGTCATTAAATTGGTAGGTGACTACTTGTGGTAAAGTAATAGTCCTCTTCTTTCTGAGGACTACGGTTCTGTGACATACCTTCTTACCTTTGTAACTTTTCTCCTCATATAGTTGCCAAGCTGTGTCATTGAAATATAACCTCATCACAAATAAAAATTTGTACTGCATGGAACACAAACAGCTAGAGCTATGAAGCACTTGAAGAAGCCTTCAAGTGACCTTACTGCCCTTTAACTTTTACAGTTTGGGAATGTTGAAAATTTCATTTAGATGAAAAACATCCAAAGACACCATTTGAAATGTTTGTAATATTTTTCAGAACTTTCTCAGTCTGAAAGGTAAAAATGGTACATTGCTTCTCTCTTTGAAAAGAAATCTTGCAGCTGTTTTAAAAACAAGTAAAAGTAATGCAGAGAGAGCAATAGCTTGATTATGATTTTATGTATAAACTATATGTCAAAAATATGTCTCCTACATGGTTTTAAGAAGTATGACTACAGATTTGACTCAGCAATTACAATTATGTCCTGCCAACATTCATTATTTTGTTGTGTGCACTTATATTGTGTAGACCAGCTTTTCCACTATTTTGCATAGGAATTTAGACTCCTGTGGTGGGCTGACCCTGACTGGATGCCAGGACCCCACTCAAGCCACTCCATCACACCCCTCAGCAGGACAGGGGACAGAAAACACAATGAAAGGCTCATGGTTGACGTCAGGACAGGGGGAGATCACTCACCTGTTACTGTCACAGGGAAACCAGACTTGTGATAGCTCATTCGATTTATTGCCAATCAAATCAGAGTAGAATAAGGAAAATCAAATCTTAGAAACACCTTCTACCCAGCTTTCCCTCCTTATTTCCAATTCCCTCCTTCCTCCCCACCCAGTGGTGCAGGGAGACAGGGAATGGGCAGTTGTGGTCAGTTCATCACACGTTGCCTCTGCCACTCCTTCCTCTTCAGTGGGAGGATTCCTCACACTCCTCCTCTGCTCCAGCATGGGACCCCTCCTACAGGGGACAGTTCTTCACAGACTTCTCCAGTGTGACTCCTTCCCACAGGCTGTGTTTCTTCACAGACTGCTCCAGCATGGGTCCCTTTCCATGGGGTGCAGTCTTTCAGGAGCAGGCTGCTACCAGTGTGGGTCCCCCACAGAGTCACAAGTCCTGCCAGCAAACCTGTTCCAGCTTGGTCTTCTCTTTCCATGAGTCCACAGGTCCTGCCCAGAGCCTGCTCTAGTGCAGGCTTCCCATGGGGTCACAACCTCCTCAGGGCATCCACCCTCTCCAGTGTGGGATCCCATACAGGCTGCAGGTGGATCTCTGCTCCACCACGGACCTCTATGTGCTGCAGGGGCACAGCTGCCTCTCCATGGTCTTCGTCACAGTCCACAGGGGAACCTCTGCTCTGGTGCCTGGAGCAGCTCTGCCCCCTCCTTCCCTGGCCTGGGTGTCAGCAGAGCTGTTTCTCTCACATACCCTCACTCCTCTCTTCTCTGGCCACAGTTTGCTTCTGCGCAGTAACTCTTTCCCCTTCTTACACACCTTATCCCAGAGGCATTACCAGCATAACTGATGGGCTCAACCTTGGCCAGTGGCTGGTCTGTCCTGGCACCAGCTGGCATTGGCTCCACTGGGCACGGGAGAAGGTTCTGGCAGCTTCTCACAGAAGCCACCCCTGTAGCCCCCTTGCTACTCAGACCTTGCCACACGAGCCCCATAGAGTTCTGCACATAGCAGACTGACAGCCCTGTGCTCTGGTGGTTATGCAGAACAGGTTCAATACATGTAGCAGTGTTTGTGCAATGTTCCCTACATTTGGCACTTGGCTCATTTAATCACTCTGCTTTTTGGCAGGGTAATTAACCAAGTACCATGCTCACTGATACCTCAACAGAATTGTTGCTCATCCTGGAGTTAGCTTGTTGAAACAAGTTTAAATGTTCTTACACTTAGGCTGGAGTGCTGTCAGCAGTGAAGATTTAAAATATATTATAAAAGTCATTTGAAGAAATACAACATCTGGTGGGGTTTTTTATGTCAATATAATTTTTGAACTCTTGACTGGCTTTTTCACAAATGCTGGCAACTATAGCAATAATTTCATTGATATGGTTGCTTATCTGATAGTGTTCAAACACCAATCTGTTCTATGGGAGTCACTGTCACACCAGTGAGGGATGGCCTGACTGCAGGTGAAGGGTGATCTAAAGATGAAAATTCCTGTATTGTCTTAGACTCTTGAAATGTTTTTTTCAGTTGAACACTTTCGATAGCAAAAACACCTTTAAATGCCAAAGCTGTATTGCCACAGCTGTCCCTGACTCAATAATAAGGAGTTGGAGACACTTTTTTTACAAGGAGACTTGTCAATGGCATTTGTATTGTTGTTGAGAATGATGCTGAATTATTAAAAAATTGCAAAGCTGAAGATTGTTGCAGGGAGAGTTTTCCATATCTACATATAATCTGTACAAATTAGGTGCCATATGCCAACATTATTTCCATTTGTTTTTAAATTATCTAGATAAAATTGGCTATGAGAAAACCTGTACAAAATCTCAATAATTTGTTGGATGGAAAGGACCTGTCTTGTTCATTAACAGTAATCTTCTATCATAGTTTATGACTTTGCATTTATGAGTTTAGAAATTTTCATAAGTGTCAGAAGAGGTAGCATATGATGTTTCTTATTGCAAGGTCAGCCTGTTCCTCCAGTTTGTGATTTGCTGTGCTTACTAGCTTGCCAGAGGTTTGGGTTAAATGCTTAATCACCATTATGCTAAAGCTAAGAATAGATCATTACTTCCAGTTGTATGAATTAATAAAACCAAGGAATCTAAAAAGAGGTTGTTTGTGTCAGTACTGGGTCAGTACTGGTGACCGCTCTCCAAAACTGCTACCCAAAATAAGTATCTTGTCAATCTGCTTGTATTTGATGTATTTTTGGCATAGAAAAATGTATACTTACCTCCCTCCAAAATTTAAACAGAAATCAACTAAGGAATTGCACAGGTTTTCCTCACAAATCACATTACCTGTTTACATTAATATGCTGTATTTTGATTTGTCAAAAAGCTTCTGTGATAGCATTTATACTCATCTTGGCTATTGTTGTACACTGGCTGGTTTAGACACTCTTACTTTATTTAGTACAGATTGCCTGAGGTCACAAACAGCCGGCAGGATGTATAATGTCAGTATCCTGAATTTAGATTTACTGTCACTCTTCATCTGTGATATTTCCCAGTTATGAAGAGGTGCTGTGTCTTTGCCTGATCCCCTAAAATTCCCTATAGCTAACCTCTGTGTTACAGTTTCTTGGTGTATAGGTATGTAAGAAATGCTTTGTAGAGGGAAATCTGACCAATAGTATGCTGCAATACCAGAGCCTCCTTTTCTTATTTGACTCCAGACTGAATAATGATATGCAAGTTATAGTGATATAAACATGTAGTCGGTATGTTAAAGTTCATGGTGATGAGTGCAGTATGAATAATTCACTGACAGAAGCTAACAGAAGACAAAGAGAGCAGTTCTACAGAGAGGATGGTGCCAGACTCTTTTTGGTGGTGCCCAGCAACTGGATGAGGACCAACGGCTATAAACTGAAACACAGACAGTTTTACCTCAACATGAGGAAGGAATTCTTTACACTGAGGGTGGCAGAGATCTGGAACAGGCTGCCCAAGGAGGTCCTGGAGTCTCCATCTCTGGAGACATTCTGAACCCACCTGGACACAATCCTTTGTAACTTGCTCTGGATGACTCTCCCTTGGCAGACGGGTTGGACTGGATGATCTCCAGAGGTCCCTTCCAACCCTAATGATTCTGGGATTCTGTGAAAGAAGTCTTCCTAAATTACCATTAATGTGAAAAATACAAAAGAAATGCAATTAATAGAGCAGGTTGAATAGTGTTGAATTTGGGGAAAAGGATTCAAAAAGTTCACCACAAAAATGTTGAAATGCTCCTTATTAATGCCAAATACTACATTGGCATTAAGATAGGCACAGAAGTATTAAACCCATTAAACGGATATGTTGCTGTGATGATAAGCATTCATGACTTGAGAATGGTCACAATAGGTGCTGGTTTGCTTGCTCTGGAACACTTTTTCCTGCCTTTAGACCTCAGGTACATGTATATTACAGTTCATGTCACGTGTATGCTTTTGAAACAAACCTCACAGTAGTCTCCTCTTGCTCCATTTTTGATTTGTATCACAGTGAAGTCCCAGAGGACAAAAACTGGATTCCTTTCAAGGGAAACTTGTCCTCCAGGAGCACACACTTCAGGAGTGCACTCTACTGGCGTTCCATTCACAGCCCCAAACTAGAGCTATTCTGGAACAGAAAGTCTCAAAAGGCACATGTATATGCAGGGGTGTCGGGTTCTGGATGCTGTCAGTGTGGTAACTGCTCTGTCAGTAGATGCTTCAATGTTAGTTACCTTAGCAGACCCCCTCTGTTGTGCTACCTCTTGCTAGCATAGGTGTAGTTGTTGTATCTCTTACCTTTCTGTCATGGTGTATCTGGTTTATTCAGGGTATGCTCAGTGAGGCAGATAAGCCAACAAATGCACTTTCCTGGGCAATAATAATATTTATTCTATGTCTGCTATCATTCTCAAGCAACAATGAGATACCAGCACAATGCTAAGAAACAGCTTGAAATTCTGCTGAGAAACATTCTACTTTTATATGAGTTACGTATGGTAGTATTTGCTTTTTCTTTGAATGTCAGAGCTACCACTTTTCTCTTTTAAGACTCCCCTGTGGTGACAGTAAGCATTGCCAGTCACATGGCTAAGATTCAGAGCTGGGAGAACTGCCATAGTAAACTGAATTTGAACTCTGGTCTTCCCATGCCTCCACTGGGATCTATAACTGTCTAAAAGGCAGGTCTGGCCAGAAAAGTTTTGTGTTGCAAAATGACTTTTGATGTGCAGCTGGCTATGTGAAATGGTTCTTATTTGTTTGTCCAAATTCCATAGCTGATTTAAACCACACAGTCTAATCAATAGTGCAAGTTCTTTCTTTCTTTTTTTTTTAATAAATTTATTTTTTATTAGTTGATTTGATGATAATTGAACCCAAGTGTTTTTGAAAACTGGATGCAACTGACGGTCTCTAATTCATTGTAGATTGGCCAGCAGGTTGGTGAATCACTGTAAAGCCATGTTGGGGCACTGACAAACCTCAGGTAAGTGGCACATGTCAGGGTTTCTTATGTAATCCTAAAAATTGCATATAGTTTCTGTATTACTAAATGTTAATTTAATTGTAAGAGCATTACTTTTTAAAGCACAATATTTTGTGCACAGTCTCACCAAATCTGCTGGTGCAATGCAATGGACTTTCACTGCCTTCAAATGTTCATCAATTTAAACGCCGTCCAAGTTCCTTGTTTTCAGGATTTGTATTAGAAACCTGGCAACACAGCAAGAGAAAGAAAAAGTGTGTAGGAAAATTTAAATCAATGACATGTGTACTTGTTTTGATAGTGCACTTGTTGGCCTGATTTCATAATATATATTCTTAGAGGAAATGTAAATAAAATCTGTTGTTGAAACAGATGAAAACAAATGAGATTAACTTATTTTCACTTCGCATGAGTTTTGGTATTCAGCTATAAGTTGGTTAGTATGCTGTCATTTAAAAATTGTGAAAAGGCTGCCAATAGAGTCTCACAGTTAAAAGAGTGTAAGATTTGGAGTAAGTGGCATCATTCTTCTATTAGACATGAAAAGCCTGCTTACTCTCCAGTGTCTATTAAGGCCATCAGAATGTGAAATGCAGCTTGAATGTATAAGAAATGAATTTTTCTAGCCCTGGAGACAGTAATTTGTACATACTGCATTTTTTACTATTTCCACAATTTAACATATGTGATACTTTTAAAAAAACCCACTAATTTAAATTCTGTTTGGCAGAAGGATAGAGATTTATGGGATACCTTGTTCCTACTGTCTTTGTGGATAATTGGTAGTTGAATGGAGACCACCATTAGTGCTTCACGGAAGGGGTGATTGACATTGGAATGAGCTGCCCAGGGAGTTGGTGGAGTCACTGTCCCTGGAGCTGGTCTGGTTGACATGGTGGTTGTGGCCACAGGCTGGGCTTGATGATCTCAGAGGTCTTTTCCAACCTAATTGTTTCTGTGATCCCCTGAGAGACCAGAGTGCTCCGGAGCAGCAGGAAAGAGCAGCAGGGACAGAGGACACAGACCTTGAAGTGAGCAAAGTTTCCTTTGCTTCACTGATTCTAATTTTCTCTTCTCAGGTACTTTCTTCTTACTGATTTTGTAGAGCAAGTACAAAGAAACAGAATATCTTTTCTGAAATGATTTTGTCAGGACTCAAAGATACTGAACAGATTCAGAGTTTTATTTTGGCATGCTATATACTACTTCTAGGCCTTATTCATATTTTCTTTGAATAATTTCAGGATTTTGTTTTTAATTTATGAGACCGTATTATAAAGTGAACTGTAGAAATTAATACTGTAATTTTAAGGTAACCTAAATTATTTTATAAATAATTGTTTTCTAAACTATGTAAATTGAATTGATTCTAAATAAAACTAGAAATGTTCCTTATTAGCAGGGCTAATAAAACTCTTTGCCCATGCTCATGCTACCTTACTTTTTTGCCAGACAACCTCATGGCTCACATTTTTTAAAGCTCTTTTTTCATTAATGTTTTTTTGCATTTAGCACACAGGAAATAATTGATGAGCTACCCATGATAGCATGACGTATTCGAGCATGCAATGCATAAATCAGTTTTCCTTATAAGCTTCCAGTAGAATTCTCTTCCATTTGAATACTGTACAAAATAATTACAAATGTGTCCCTGCCAGGACCCCTGAAAGGTACCAGCAGGACTATTGAACTGGTGTTGGAACCAGATGAGATTTGGTTTAGTATAAAATTTGTCCAAAGAAGGTAAAAAAGACACACGCCCCCCAAGCCCTGTAAGTATGTGGTCTTAAGAAATGCACACAGCTGCAGGAAAGAACTGCCAATTAATGTAATTTACAACAGGTTTCAAAATCTTGACTTAGATTGTGAGTTGAACAGTGAGGGGAAACACAGAAAGGAATGGTGTAGAAGTTCAGGCAAAGGATGCAGTGTGGCAGGGAAAAAATGGGTAAGCAACATTTGGAAACTAACTTGAAAGAGGAAACAACCGAAATTGCAACGAGCAAGAGAGAATCCAGACTACAATAGATTGGAAAAGAACAGAAGTAGCCAAGAGGAGAGGCTTGTGGTAACATGTCACGCAGCAGGACACAAACACGATTGTTCCTCTTGACTTGGAAAGTTCTATCACTTTCTCTAAGCATGATACCTGCGTAATTAGTTTGGCATGTTGGGCTGCAGGGTCTGAGATTAAGAGAGATTTGTTTCCAGAAGTGAGAAGCGAGTCCACTCTCTACTTTCTTCACAGTTCTGCTATCTGCAATTGCCTTGTGGCTGCAAAAGTTCTTTCCTTACATGAGTATTGAGGTGATTTTCTAATCACCTTACTAAATGGTGTGTTTAACTACCGTGTGATGTGCCTCTAGAGGAGCATCTTTGCTTGTGTACACCTCATATATCGCAAGATAAATACTTTTTGTGGCAGGTTGCTCGTAAGTCATGTTATCATCACCTTTGCCAGTCATATGGAGCCAATCACAGTTTTCCCTGTTCATTGCTAAAGAATGCAGAGCAACCCATTCAAAGCGGCCCGAGAACACTTGCCTTAACTGTTCCCAGTTGCCTTTTTCATCCCTTGTTAATTACTGGGGGATGCTCTGGTCCACACTGCAGTGTAAATGCACATGTCTCACAGCATATGCTCACTGTGGGGACTGACAGTGCTGGACAACTCAGGGCAAATGTGTGTGGGGAAACCATTAGAGTTGTGGTGATTAATTTGCCAATTCTTTCTCATTAAAAATGGCTCTTCATTTGAGATTAGATGGGTTTTTTTTCCAGCTTGCAAAAACTTGAGGAGTCTGTTGTTTGTCATGAGAGAAAATTGAGATGCACAAACTTCTAAAAATACTGTGGATCTGCTTATACTTATCAAACTACTGAATATTCTTACAAGAAGAGAAAATCACCATTTGACAGTCTGGAAGCAAAGGAAATATATCTTTATGAGGCTAGTCAGGTAATTTTACAGCTGTCATGATATTATAGAATACCTTATTCATCTGTGCACTTGCCTAAGGTGAAAGCATTTTACCTTCCAATCTGCAAGTTAGGGTCCCAGCAGCAAAAGCACATCGGCTTTTGCAGGTAGGAGAAAAAAAAAAATATAACCATCTGAATTTAATTTTTACCAGAAATTGCAAATATAGCCTATTTTTGTCCCCCAGAACATGCTGTATCTTGAGGTGGGGAGGTGTGCTTGTGTGTCTCACCTAACAAAACCAAACTTCTTTTGCAGGGGCTTTTATTCAGAGTGTGAAAGCATTCCCCAGCTTTTCACCCAGTTGAGTCTTTTAGGCCGTCTGGCTGCATGGCAAGGTTTTACCCTTTTTGTTTATTTGTTTGTTTGAATAAAGCAGCTGCAAATCAAATGGAATTTTTGGGCTCTACTGTAGTATAGATGGCAACATGATAAAAATTTAGCTTATATTCATTCAGCTGTTTAATATCCATGCCTGCAGTTTTAACACATGGATGTTTCCTCACATGCCTGTATTGCCCTGTTATCACCAAACCTAACCTGTTTTCTCTGGACAGACTACTCAAAGCACAAATGATATTGCCAGAGCACTGATGGGGCCTGTCTTGGATCTGTGCTAAAAACCTGTGCACTGCCATGAATCTCTGACTGGTAAAGCCATGTCTGTACTCAGGTAAATGTATGGATGCACATGAGAATGCACACCCACACACTCATATGTGTACATACTTGCACATCTTCCAAACTTGTAATAGTAGGGTTGTTGGACTAGAGTCCCAAATGGTTTCATGCAGTGCCTTGTGGGGAGTGGGTTATGTTCCTTTGCTTCTTTACTGCTCCGTTTGCTTACAACTAATTTTGAAGGAGAAGGGGAAAAAAGGTCTATAAGTGATTCTTCTAAGGACTATATAGATCTTCTCTTGTTAGAAATGCACAGTGGTGCAGCTGTCAGAGAATCTCAATATGTGTAGTTGTATTTTATATTTCTCTGAACCTTTTTCTACTTCTAGTGAAGGTTCTCATGTTTATTACATACTGTACCTTCCACTAGATGAAAAAATGGTACCTAAACTCAGAAAATTTTATGCTAAAGGAAAGCATACAGTGAAATTACACCTCACCATCAGTTATTTCTGGCATCTTCAAGTTTTCTTGCACTTAGGAAATAGGTAAGGGCACATAACAGCTTTCAGAGTATTTTACATCTATGAACATGTCTTATATGTATTCTTCTGAGAAATTCACCAATGAGAACTTCATACTTTTAGTAGAATATCATTTAAAACTCATAACTTGCATGTTTTTGAACTCATGCAATTTTTGTTTGTTCCTATAGTGCTTTCTGTGCCAGACTATTCCTATAACTAATACAGTTATGTTTCATAAAAAACATATATAATTCCACTCTGTGAAATTATAACATAAAATTGAAAGAATCAATGTGATTTTTTGGTATTCAGGAAAAAAATCGTTAGTTTTTGAAGAAAGGTGAGGGTAATTGGGTTTGTGCTATGAATTTATTGGAGCAGTTAGCTAGTATTGCTGTCAGAAATTCTGTGAGTCTTTGGAAAATAAAACCATCCTGTGGAAAATCCTGTATGAAAGTAGTCTTTGGACTCAGAAATTACTGTTTTCTAGATATCTGAAATTAGATGTTATTTGGTCTCATCTCTCTTCTTTGATGTCCAGATGAATTGTCCCAGCTGTTTCCTAAGGCATGTGAGTTGTGTGTGTGTCAGTCTTGCTGTTTAACAGTGAGAAGCTCTTTTTTCAGAGTCTCAATCATCTGCTGGTAAGGGAAAAATAATCATGAATATCTTATATTGCAATAATGCCTCATGCAGATTCCATTTTTAGATAGCAGAGAAATTGCCATGTTTGATTTTACCTGTTGCCACCTTTTTCTGTGGTCAGCTCATTTTGGTATTGGCTTGGGGTGTAGGTGTTTTCAGTCATGAGTACTAGATATTCTAAAAATCTCTCAGTTAAATTCTGAGCAGAGCAACGTTTGCAAGGTGGGCTAAAGGTGATGTGCAGTGTGAGGAATGGTAAATGCCAAGCATTCTCCCAGCTGGAAGGGAGCTGAAGGCTACACAACAGAGCTGGCTGCTTCTAGCTTGGAGAACTTGGGCACAGGCTCCACTAGGTGGCACGTTTCAGGAGACTTGGTGACATGGTGTTGACCACACATCAATAAAACTGGATGGAAATTTTCTTCTTTAATCAATATATAGCATGTGTTGTGTGCTTTTACAAGCTGTAAATTTTGCTCTGGGACCCAACTTTATTAATCCCATATTTCCTTCCCTCCAATGGAGTCTGCATTTTCAAGGCACTCATGCATTCAGAATGTGTTCATATTCTTTAGACTATAGTATGTTATCCAAGTCAGCTATTTTAATATCTGGTCTTTAATGCAAACCTCTTTTTCCTAAACAATCTTCTGAGGCTTCATAGAACTTTAGCAGTGCTCCATGGTAGCTTTCCTTCCCTTGGAATTTGTTTGAAACAAATAGCACATGCAGTGTAGGATAAAGAGATACAACACTTGTTCTTGGGGGTTTCTTTTTCCCTCAAAACTTTTACAAATAGAATCATAGGACCATTCACATTGGAAAAGATCCTTAAGATCATCAAGTTCAAGCATTAACATAACACTACCAAGTCCACCACAAACAGTCCTCTCACACTCCTTTAGGTTTAGGTAATCCAGTAAATCTTGTATATTGCATAGGAATTATTTTTTAATCACATCAAGTTATGTTTTCAAATTTTAGAGAGGATGAATTTTTTATAGAAATTCTAAAGGTAAAAAATTTGAGGATTACTGGTTGCAAACTAATCTGAGTAGAACTACTTGGTATTAAGTGTCCTGTTGAATCAAATCTGTGTCCCACCGTCTTAAACATGAACTTATATCCACTGTATTTTTTGGAGTATTTATATAAAAAAATCAAGTTGAATTATGCTTGATATAAGAATGTAATTAAATAATTACCTTATACATCTTTTTAGGAAGTTATACCTCACTGCAATTGTTGATCAGATAACTGGGCAGTAAGTTTTGTTTGGCAGGTTAGCTGATGGGTGGTCTTAAGAATATTAATATTAAAAGATAAAATCAAAGAATAGAAGCAGATAGAGTGAAATCAGTTAACCTCCCACTCTGTTTAGAGAAGGATTCTGTTTCAGTAGAAGCTGACTTTTTTTAAAGACCGTGACAGCTTTTGGATATCTCAACAGGCAAATAGTTTGTGGGCATAGGTATGACAGACCTTCACAGATGTTTAGAAAAGCCCTCTGGTTCACCTGAGGTTTTGTATTAAATTTACTGAGAAGTGCAGTGAGGTGTGCCAGCACAAAATGAATACATATCTCAGACTTCTTTCTGGAAGTCATGCAGCTGTGCTCTGGGGAACCTGCAGAGCTGAGTGGGACAGGCTTCTGCAAAGAAGGTTTGTTTTCAGGAGAAGGGGAGGGATGCCACAAAGTGTGTCTGTCAGTTCATCCAGTGATTAACTTAATGCAGAGAATGAGGCACTTATTGGATATTGCCAATCATGGTCTTTTCCAGATCGATTGAGCACCATTTTATAGTGTATGTTTTTCAAACCTAGAGGTTGTTATTCAGTATCCATGTTCATAATCTTGCTGAAACAGAAATGGTGTGATTTCAGAGCTTAGTCTAGTCAGCATTGAAAATTAGGTTCAGATTTGTTGTGCCAGCATATTTTTTAGCTCCTTTTCTGTGAGATGTAACTAATATTTAATATCTATTTAGAGAATTAATTGGCCCCTTCAAAGTTATCTGAAACTTTGGGTGGAAATTGATATCAAGGTACAAATTTTGAGTGTCAATATTTAATTTTAGAACACAAAATTTGGCCCAGAACTTTTAGCCAAGAGCCAAGAAGAAATAAAATAGAGACAGGCTAGTTTTAATGCCAATAGTCTTAGGGACTATTGTTTATTGTTTATTTCTGGTATTAGCCATAGATTTTATGTGCAGGAGGCAGTGTTGACTTGCTATTAGCTTATCTGAATAATTGACAACAGTTCTAGTAGCTATTGAGAGGTAATCAGTTAAATCTCAATTTCCATCTGTACCTGAGCTTTAGGTTTCTTGGCCAATAATACTGAAAACACTGTAACATTGAAAAGATTTTAACAGAACTCTTGTCACTTGCTCTTGCAAGAGATGTGTATTTCATATGGATTTTGTCTTCTTGCTTCTGGAATCTGGGGCAGCAGTCACTTCTTTAAGTGATGAAGGGAATTTCTGACAGTCTCCAACACCATCGAGAGTGAATCTATTTCCTGAACTGTTACAATAGTATGTTGTATTGTGAGTTAGTGCTGAATTATTTATTTTTAGATAGTTGATGTAAAATACACAATCATTAGAACATGCAGGGGAGGCATCAAGATGTGGAAATACACAATACGAGTGGCAGATTTCATTCTCCATATATTAATGAACTTTTGAGAGTAAAACGTGGCTCAGAATAGCTCTTGCATTATTTTTATGTGCGTAATTTGATGGGGTTTAACAAACATATAAATCTTAATGGTTTTAAAATATTTAAAAGAGTCTAAGCTTTCAATTCCTGCAGTATCATTTGACATTGGTTATTGGCAAATGAAATTATACAAAATCCCTTCTAATAGATAAGAACATCTATGATAAATTGAAAAAACTTTGTATCCAATTCATGTGAACTTGTTATCGTTGTACTGGACATCAGCTTAACATCTGAAGGATAACAGACATATTAGCTTAAAAAATCTACAGTCTAACAAATGAAATTGAAATGGTATGGACTGGAATCATCGAATCATTAATAATCATAAGGAAACTTACAGTATCACCTGGTTCAAACCCCCCTGCCATGGGCAGGGTCACCTTCTGCTAGACCAGGTTGCTCAGAACCCCATCCAACTTGGCCTCGAACACTTCCAGGGATGGGGCATCCACAACTGCTCTGGACATCCTGTTCCAGTGTCTCACCACCCCCACAGTTAAGGATTTCCCCCTAATATCTAACCTAAACCTACTCTTTTTCCATTTGAAACCATAACTGGTTCCTGATTATTGCAACCAAGGCTACAGCCAGTTTTGGTAATTTTCATTCTCGTGGACAAAATTTTTGGTTTAATATTTTTTGGATGTAAAGGATGAGTGTGTATCCTTGAATCTAAATATTTTTTCATTATTTTTGTGCTGGAAGCAAGCTTGTACAGAGCCTGGGATTACATACCTAGTTTTCAAATGATTTTGGGTCCACTTTTACCTTGAAATGATGGATCACATCATGCTTTGGTCTAATGAGCTTTTTAATGAATTTAGCATTAGTATAGAAGGAGGCCTACAGGGTTCAGTAGTTTAATGAAGATTGTTGGCTAGGCATCAAGAGAATTCAAATTTCATTCTTAGTCTTAAAATGTGATAAATCTGGATATTGCTAAAAAAAAAAGTCAAAGTATGGTGTCAGTTTTGGAGTACTTTTGTTTCACAATTATTGCTTTCTTAAATATTTATCTAACAAGAAATATTTCTTTCTTGGCCAAATGCCTTTTCTGTAATAGAAAACACTCTGGTGAAAGGCTGAGATAGCTCTGTATAAAGTGTTGGCTAACTGCACCTGAGTGGGACACCTCTAGTAAAAGCAAGAACTCTTGTGTCAAATTTTTTTACAAGGCAGGAATTGATCCAGAATTGATGTAATGCTAACTTAGGGCAAGAATGCAACATTAGCTGAGGAAATTGCAACATACCTTGACCATTGCTGAATGAATTCTTCTTATGGGGTATTTAATTTGATGTACATCACCTTTTTGTCTGTTTGTGAATGAGTTCAAAGTAATTCTGAAGATTTAAGATTTTCTCAGTCTTAGTGGTTGGAGTGAGTAATTTAATATTTTTATATGTTTAATTCAATTAATGCAGTTAAATAAGAGATATGTAATTACATTAAATACGAGAGTTGGGGCTATTCAGTCTGGGGAAGTCTCCAGGGAGACGTTAGAGCACCTTCCAGTACCTAAAAGGGCTGTAAGACAGCTGGAAAGGGACTTCTCACAAGGGTCTTTAGTGAATGGGACAAGGGGGAGTGGCTTCAAACTGAAAGAAGGCAGGTTTAGATTAGATATGAAGAAAAAATTGTTTACTGTAAGGGTGGTGAGGCACTGGAACAGGTTGCCCACGGAATTTCTGGATGCCCCATCCCTGGAAGGGTTCAAGGTCAGGTTGGATGTAGCTTTGAACAACCTGCTCTAGTGAAAGGTGTCCCTGCCTGTGGCAGAATGATCTTTAAGGTCCCTTCCAACCCAAACCATTCCTTAATTCCTTGATAATCAACCAACAAATCAGTGCAGTACTTATTTGGTATCATATGCAAACTTGGCTTGATAGATAACATAGCCAAAAGAGGAATTTCTAATCTCATGGATGAATACAATTCCAAAAAATCTGGTTTCTTGTTAAATACATGATTCCCTTTCTGGGAATGTTCATCAGTGTCTGCTTAATCATGTCTGCAAGTAAAATGCCAGAATAGCTGCAAAAATAGTTGAAAGTCCGGAGCATAAACACAGTAAATCCATTACACATCTAAGTTCTTAGGTACAATATTCTTCTTGAGACTAATTCCAGTGTATTCATATCTATCTAATGATGTAATTTCTCTTTTAAAGATAGCATTCAGTGTCTGGGGCCATGCATGGTAGGATACAACCAGCTGAGAGAGGAAGGCATTCATTTTAATAATTGACACAGAAGAGTCATCTTGTACTTAGATTTGGATTCTGATATGAAGGAGTGGATAGTCTTATCCAAGGACCTGGGTAGCTCTGTGCAAACTGGACTTTGTCCATGGATGAGGAGCTCAGGAAAAGCTAGCAGGAAACTCCTCTAAAAAAAAAAAAAAAAAAACCAAAACAAAACAAAAAAAGGAGAAAATTTAATATAATAATAATAATAATGGCAATTACAAAAACTAGAAAGACAAGTTAAAAAGTGCAGCCTTCTCCTGGTAACTTTTCCATGGTCAGAAGAGAATGCAAGGGCTAGTCTTGCTCTGCATTCTTTCCTTGAAATTTTGAAAGGTAGTACAAATGTAGCCCAAGCTCTTCTTCTTTTTCTGGGAAGATCTGCCTTTTGTTCCCAGGGTAGATGTAGTAGGACCTTTCCTTGTACTCAAAATTTATCTTGTGGAGCTGGATAAAATTGATTAATCCAGTAACCTGTGAAAATCAATCAGTTTTGCACTGTTCCAGTAACGAGCTTGGTTATTATTTGCAGAGAGCAAAGCTACTTAATGGTCATAACTTGTTTTAGGATGTGGACTTCAATGTTTTGTGGACACAAAATGCTAAATCATGGAGTTTATAAGAACTTATTTTCCCATTTTACTTCCATATTTGAAAAATGTCTCTTTGGTTTTCCACTCCAGAGTATGAGTTTTGTTCAGAAAGTCTCGTCTGTTACTGTGACAGGGATGAGTTTCAGTCTTAATTTTACTCAATACCTATTCCACATGCCCTGTTAATGAAGAAAAACTGGGTAAATAACATTTATTAATTTATTTTGAAGTCTGAATTAATGATGTGCAAATGTCAAGCTTTTCCTTATATTTAGTCTCTTCTGATTTTGCCCTCTTTTGTATTGAAATGATACAGTTACTCATTAAAAAATAAAAAAGAGTGAATTGTCACATGAAAGCCTTGTTTTGATCAAGGTACAATGCATGTGTAAATTATAGCACGTGCTGTTTTGTGTTCCAAGCCTGACGTTGCTTTCTCCACTGGTCGAGACTCCGGTATTTAAAATGCTCCCTTTTTTTCATACGTAAAAATGTACCTCCAGCCCATCAAACCACATCCTTGGGAAGCTGTGGTTCATGACAGCATGACCAAGTTAGTGTTCTAACCTGGAAATGAAAGGAAAGCAGAAGCTGAGCCGTTTGAGAAACATTGGCACGGCAAGGAATTACCCTGTCTCATTTTCCCCAAACCACATTTTTCTGGAATTACGCTTCCAGTGAGAGTCCCCACCCAGGCAGTCCTGCTCCCAGATGAGGTAAAGGAAGCCACCATCAAGCTGGGCTAGGAGCTGTGTTAGGCTGCTCTGAGCTGGAAGCCTCTCTTCATTACATCACACCTGGCCATATTTCAGAGATTAATGAACAGCATCTTGTCAGGTTTAATATATCACAGTGCTTTGGTTTACGTTGCCGATGTAATCATAAATTCCCTGAGCTGTGAACTACACCTTAAGGACTCGCATGGAGTTCTGAGGAGGCAAGGAGAAGAAATGACTAGAAACTACAGAGTGTGCCAGTTTTGAGAAAAACCTGCAGATTTTCTAGGACATTAGGTTTCAAAAGAAGGATTACACACAGACTAAACAGAGTAGAAGTCATAAAAATTTAAAGACATCACAAAAATAAGATCCTTTTTAGGTATGACAGAATACTAAAGGAAATTTATACTGAATTATGCCACCCAAGCAGACCCATTAATTAATGTAATGAGAAAATATGTTCCATTTCCATGGACCCAAGCATGTCAGGAAGCATTTGACACTTTTAAAAGGGGGAGAGGTGAAAGCATGCACTTCACTGCTCTTGAAATTCTCAGGTTTTAGCTTATCTATTCACATTCATGTCTGGGCTGCTGAGGCATTTGGATATGTACTAATCAAGAGAGAGAAAGAAAAAATTACTGTAAGGGACTGATACGTCTAAAAAAAATATAAACACATTTGTGCTATATAACTTTTAAAGTTCTATGTTGTATCTTTAACATTGGAGAGATTATCATATCATATCATAGGAAATCGTGAGTGAAAAGAAGCTTTTTATTCTCAAGATATGATTCTGAAAATATTATATATGTGAAACTTTAAAATCCCTAAGCAGATACTCTGTTGTCATTCCAATGGCTTAGGCTCCTAAAGCTGGCAAGTAGGACAATTTGCAGCATCAGGAAAAAAAGCCAGACTTTCAAGGTTGTTCAGACATCAATTTTCTGTGCAAAGGATTTAAAAAATCAGGTTCTAATTCCTTTTCTGGGAGTATTACTCCATTCCTGTTCTTAAAATATTCCCCAACATATTGCTTGGGAATTCTTATGGCCATTCCTTGACAGAAGCAAGCAGAAATAACTAGTTTGAGCCTTCATTTTTCCAGGATGCAAACTCCCCCTGGTACATGTTCCTTTGTTTCATATGTCATGATCAGAAGGCCAGTTGATCTTAAGAATGGGACATTGTAGGGCAGCATCTTCTGCAATGTGTCATGTAATTTTCCAGTTTGAATAGCAATTCCCAGATGTTTTCATCCCTATTTACTTGAAGAATTTTTGATAGATGGGACTACCCCATGCAGATATATTCTTAGATATGTTGATTCATCTGTATAAAAGTGATGCACCCGTTTAGTATATTTTAACAAATGAATATTTTGTACATATATAGCTGATGCTTTAGAATTCTTTAGTTTGCAAATAACTAAAATTTTTATGCATGCAAAATTTCAAGAGTTAATTACACTTGTGTACATAAGTGTGCACATCTGATACAGCTGAGTCAATTTTATGATTTTTTGGATTAAACTTTGTTTCTTTTCACCCAGTGGCAGGAAATGGGCCTGCAGATCCCCCTTCTCTTGTGCTGTGCACTTTACATGCTGTGTGTGCAAAACTGTGCCGTAGCCAAAATAATACTTGAACTATTTGGTCACTGAGAATTAGCAGAAAGAAGGCCAAACCTCATACTTTTATGACCACATAAAAAGCAGGAGGTAAATAATATTACCTAACCTGTCTGTGCAGTTGAAATGCAAGGTAGCTAGGATATTTTTTAAGGCAGAAAATGCAGGAGAATTTTATGTTTAAATTAAAATCGGTGAAAATATTTTACATAAGCAAAATGCAGTTTACTTCAAACATTAATTCTATATTGCACTGTCATTTTATAGAAGTGCTAGCCACTACTCTGGATTATGTTAATCTCAGTATTTGCAACCCAGAGAGTATTAATTTGTTTAAAATAACTTGTCTTTTATAGTTATTGTGGAAAGTTTATCAGCATTACCTGTTTCTGAGAAGAAACCTACTGAGGGAAATACGCTCATTATCCCCTTACAGATAATTGATAGACAGTTCTTTCTGAGCAGGTAGCTCTCAAAACAGAGGAAGGAATCTGATTTACTCGTTTTTATTCATTATAAAAGTGTTAGAGATTAATTGTTCATTAGTTCCTGTTAATTTGAGTCATCTTTTTCTGACCTGTGGAAGGTTCTGCTTAACTGAGTAACGATGCTGAAGACGAGCCTTGTGCTGTGTCTGTGCTGCAGTGTGTGCCTGCAGCACGCAGCATACAGCTCTCACTGAGCTGGCAGCAGGCTCTTTAGGGTACTGGTTGCAGTTCAAATAACCACACAGAGCTTCATGGGCTTACCTGAAACGTTTCTTTGCTTCCTGATGCCGCCATCAGACTACTGTTCATACTCAAGCTGACTCAAAGCTGTCTCCCAGATCTCTGTACAACTCAGTAGTCATTAGAAACCTTCACTTCCGTTTCCTTTCATAAGGTAGAAAACGCTTTAGCACTTTATTTTACCTGTTCAAAAGAAGAATGAAAGGATTCATTTAATCTTGTGGGGTTTTAATGTCTCCGTGCCATAATCTGACAAACCTTTTGTTCTGAGCTTTTTGTAGGGGTATTCATTTGCCAGAGAGCTGAAGCTCAAAATTCACAATGATACCCACATGCTGCACTGAAGCCCATTGCCGTCTGAACTTGCCTTCCTAGAAACTTTGTTAAACTTCATCAGATTTTAATTGCTCTGTGTGTTTGCATGCTGGCACCACTGAAAGCACAGGCAGAACTCCTATGGGTATCAACAGATCTGGATCTACTCTGTGATATTTTTTTGGCAGGTGGATTTTGAAAACCAAAAACTTCTAGCTCTCGTGTGTTAATTTTTATGTTGGGGCTCCTTTCTTAGCTCTTCATGTGATAGCATTTTGCTTTTTCTGTTCAGTCTTCTCTTCCTTGTAAATCACAGAATAACCTGTGTTGGAAGAGACATGTAAAGATCATCTAGTCCAACTCGCATGCAATGAGCAGAGACATCTTCGACTAGATCAGGTTGCTCAGAGCCTTGTCCAGCCTGACCTTGAATGTTTCCAGGGTTGGGCATCCACAACTTCTCCAGGCAAGCTGTGCCAATGTTTTGCCACCCTCTTTGTAAAATAATTTCTTCCTTCTGTCTCTTCTAAATCGACCGTCCTTCAGTTTAAAACCTGTCCTATGGCATCAGGCCCTGCCAAACAAACAGTTTGTTCTTGTTTTTCTTGTAGATCCCCTTCAAGTACTCAAAGTCTGCAGTAAGGTCTCCCTGGAGCCTTCTTTTCTCCAGCAACTCCAACTGTCTCAGCCTTTCCTCATAGAAGAGGTGCCTCAGCCCTCTAAGCCTGTTTGTGGCCCTCCTCTGGACTAGCTCCAGCACGTCCGTGTCTTTCCTCTGCTGGGGACCTCAGTTGAATGCAGTATGCCTGTTCATAAACTGGGGCTGTTATTATTTGTGAAATAGTAATAATTTAAAAAGTCCCTGATTATTCCCCATGAACAAACATTTTGGGTTTTGTCCTTAAATTCTTACAAAGCTTCTTGGATATTTCAGAGATGCTCTGCCACAGTGAGAAATAAGTGAAGAAATGTGGAAGAGGCAAAATTCTCGGTGCTGCCTATTGCAAAGAGGCCACTTGGAAAAGCAGAGCATAGATGCAGAAAAGGGAGTGTGACTCACCTGGAAGGAGGAAGAATGGGGACACTCAGACCTGCTTCCTCAAATGTGTATATATAAACACTTAAGCAGGACTAATTTAGTGGGCTAATTTACACTTTCAAATAAGCTTTCTAGGCCAGAAGATTCTGACTCCATCCTTCTCTCTGTTCTTTTGATCTACTGTTTTTTATCATTCCTGGCTTCACTGAAGCTTGGATTCAACAAGAAAGACAGCAGTCAAAGCAATTTCTTGGGAAGTAACCAGAAGTTAGATCCACCTCTTTCTGAATTGTAGTGGTGTTCTTATCACAAAAGTGGCACCACCACCCATGAAGTTAATTGAGGTGCTGACTATGAGTAACTTTTCAGGATTCTCTAAGGTCTCAAGCAAGCTTTGGCAGTTGTATGGCTTATTCTGCAGTGCTTTTAGAGGGAGATAATTATCTATCTCCATATTGTTCAGGTGCGTCTGAGGATGTATGCCAGTCAGAAAAACTTTTAGCCATATTAAAAGAATTGTAGTGAGTTCAGGTGCCAGGAAATTTAAGTAGTAGTGGAAATTGGGTAGATGGAATTATGGTTTGGGACTCAGGAGGATTTACAGACCTGGGACACACTCTGGGTAGACATCAACAGCTTGACACCTGCTGTCTTCCTGGAGGAAAAGGTGGTCCTAAACACGAACACAAAACACAAAACCAAAACAATCCTGTCTCATCTGTTTATGACAGACTTAAAGATATTCCATCTGGGGTAATTTCAGGTGAATCTGCAGTCTCAGCAGTCACTGCTGCTTGAGTATTATGTGATGGAGTTAATTTCCAGGCTAATAGAAGACATGAAGAATTTGCAAGACAGTAAGCTTGGAAAATATTAAAATGCGGTTTATCTGCATGCTGAAAATCTGATAATTTCATAGGTGTTCCATCATAAACAAAAAGCTCTAATTATAAAAGCAAAGTAAATATGAGTCTAGTAATTCAGAGGGGCCTCTTAGACAGGAATTCTTCTTACTACTAAGGTATTTAAATAAGAAACCCCAGAAAATGCCAGACTGCTGTATTCTTTGGAATAATTTTAATAAGCTAACATGATACTGAGTTTGCTAGTTGCATCCCGTTGCCTATATTGAAGGAAGTCTGTGCAACTCAGTCACTTCACTATAGTTTTTTTTCTTGCAGAACCATCTTAAAAACTATCTAAGCTATTGCCTGTTATTTCACTGCTTGTTTGCATCAACCTAGAACCAAATAGCTTTGAGAAAGTGCAGAAATGATGCATGAGGTATTACGCATGTGTGTGTGGCTGCAGGTTTCTGTTACAGATATAATAAGCAGGAGGTATATGCAGAATGTGTCTTGGAAACCTTGGGGTTAGGCTGACATAAGTGCCTTCTGATGGCTTGCTAGGTAAGATCTAGCACAAGGCTCTCTAGGGATGAATTGCTTAAAAAAATAAAAGTGGGTTCGACCACATTTATTTGATATTACATTCATAGGTGTAAAATAGCAGTTTATAGTTTCACTTGTCCATTTCCCTTGCTCTGGATCTGCCTCCCTGATCAAGAAATTCAATAGCTATTAAAAGCTGCAGCTGTACTAACAGTCTTATGCTTTATAGGAGGCATTTTGCAGCTATTACTGTAGAACAGGATTTCTGTGCCAGTACAGATGTTACGTCCACCTTTTTCATAAGCACTTTATCTGCACCATGGGCCTTGCATTTCTAATGTTTGCTCGAAATTGCTAAACATGCTCCGTAGCTGTAATTTATTTGGGCTGGTGTAGTTTAAAGACCTGAAGGCTGTATCTGCACCTGTTCTATTCATCTGACCAGGAAAGCACAAATTCCACTGCATGGGGGTTTGTAGAGTTTGGATCTCTTCTTTATAAATTTCCTGAGCCCAATGCAGCCATTTGATTCACGTGTACATTCTCCTTCCCTGAAGTGGCAATAGATGGTGTATATATATTGCAGAATTTCAAATTTTCAATATTGAAAGGAGAACATACCACTCGATCTAATGGAGGATGCACATACAACTCCTACATTCCCTCTCTCAGTCAGCCCTTCTCAGACTAAAGGAATCTACACAGTGAAGGGTGAAATGTGTAGAAGTTGCTCCAGTGTTTCCAACTGGAACAAACTCTGCTAGTGTGATGACAGTGGTTTCATTGTGGAACAGTGTGGCACTTCTGAGTGGGATGTGTTTAAAATTTTATAAAATGAGTGAGAAGGAAAAGCAACTACCTAACCTGATTCATCTCCTCACAAAACCAATGTCAGTGAATTTGTACTAATGTGAGAAAAGAGACAGATGAAGATGACTGAAGTATTGACAATACCTCGAATTTTGAATATTGAACATTGAACTAGCCATTCATTCAACTGTTTTAGCCAAAAATTTTGGAAATCGGACAAAGTCCAGTAATCCCAGCTTTGAAAGACAAAAAAAAAAAACACAAAAAAAGAACTTAAAAAACCCCCAGAAACCACCCCAACCCAAGCAAACAAGAAAGCCACTGTTCAGTGAGGTTTTCCAAAACCAAAGCTATGTCCCACTTTGCCCAGTTCTGCCAGAGATGTATGTCATCCGTAGACATGTCATCAAATATGACTCAAACCAACCCTTCCCCCAAAATAAATAAATGCAATCACATAGACCGAAATGATTCTTGGCATTTTAAAGATTCTACCCTACTTACTTGTGGTGCATTTTTAATTTAGAGTTAAGCCAGGGGCTGATCCCTTACTTAGTGTTTTCATTAAAATAAAACAGAAAACAAGCACTTGTGCCATAATCAGTCATGTTAAAAACTTGGGAATATGCAGTGAATGTAGTGCAATGGGATGGAGAAGCAGCGCATCTATAGGAAAACAAATAAAGAACAAAGGACTTAGAGAAAGAGCTGTATGTGGAAATAAAGAGAAGGCAATAAAAAGGCAGAAGCTTATTCAAAGTATATATTTTGGGAATAGTGATTAAATACTGAATCAAATATATTACCAGGAACTGTATTACTAAAATGAAGTGCTCCTGAATTGTGCATTTAGGCTTTCAGCTCCTTTTGAAAGTTCTGATGACTTTTAACAAACCACATGACCCTTGTTCAAGAATCCAAGGATACCTCCTTTGGTTCATCCAAATGCGGAGCAGAATGTGGCCCTTCAGCTTTAGGATCCTATCAGAAGCTCTAGGGAGAATTACAGTCTTGCTGTACACAGCTGAGTGTATTTAATTCTTTAAGTCAAATTCATGTCTTATGTGTTGTAAAAGGAATGAAAGGTAGCTGTTAATTCCAAGGCTTATAAATATGTCAGTGGGTTTTCATAATGTCTTAATAAATTACAAGAACAAACTCAGTGAGTCATGATGTCACCAGAACTACATACTGCACTGTATTTATTGTAATTATGTACTGTACCTCACAGAATTCTTTTACTTTCTACATGAATGCATAAGTCCCACTAAAAAAAATCAAAACAATCCTCCTGGATTTCTTAATTTTTTTTTTCTTTGCCATCTTTCAGCTGTTTTCTTGTTCTGAGCACTTCTTCAAATGAAGAAAATTTTAAAGAAAATGCATTTAAAAGAACATTGCTGCAAATGCTGTATTTATTCATTGAAAAGCTGAAGTAAAATACAGTTTCCAAATATCCTCAGATTTGGGTGAAGTTCAAATTTTCCTTGGATCCTAGTTTTCTGGCTGGCCACCAGCCCATATCACTAATGGTATAACTAGCTGAAAAATGGAAAAACAATTTCATGAAAATCTCAAGATTATTTTGGCTTAGATCTGAAATGTAAAGACAGCATCAATACCGTAGTTGGTAATGCTTCACTCTTTAGTCTGAAAAATAAACACAAGACAGGCTAAAGACTTCAGGTAAGTTAAAGGTGTAAGACTAATTCAGCAGCCTTTCAAAACCACTAAAGTAAACTTAGTGTGTGAAGCCCTTGGCTCTTTAGTGCTCCCTGTCCAAACTGGTTTTTGCTTTCCCAGGTACGAACAGTTTGTGTTTAAGTGTTGTGATTAATTGTTCTCTTGTATCAAAAAACTGTAGTGAGTTGATATACTGAATTGGCCCTGCTGCTACATGTATGCAGAGGTGTTGAGTTCAATGGAGCAGAACCTGTTACTTAGGATGGGGAGAAAAGGAAAGAATTCCACACTGTATCCAGTTCTTATGGTCCTTATTTAAACCACTGGAAATGGTAATTCTGAATTTAGCGTGTGTTGATTTGATGACATGCTTCTCTGAAGATATTAAATAAACAAAGCAAATAAATGACCCCCATGTTTCTCCCATCATTACTGAACTAATTCTCCAAGAAACCTGTATATGAAACCCCCTTGTTGCAGCTGCATGCCCTCTCCTGTGTTGCTTGCAATGAAACAGGTATCTTTTCAATATGGGTGTCTTAATTTTCTGTCCAGGAAACCCCACTCCAAACTTCCCATTCCAAAAATAATAGCAGTGTTCAGTCACATTTTATGAAAGCATCTTAGAATTTATATAAATAAAACTAGTGTACATTTCAAAGAATATATAAAATGCTGGCGTTTTGCTTTTACTGCAGGATCAAAGAGCCAATTAAAATTAAAATTTCATGAACTTTAAATTATGCATTTAGTCATAAAAAAATATTAAACCAAAAAAAATTTAAAGCAGCAGGTGTACCTTATATAGTAAGATAAAGTTTAATATATTTTATTAGCTTAAGGGACACAGAATAACTATCTATCCAGAACTTCAGGCATGCATTTACATAAATATATTAAATTAAGAAAAGCAATTATACACTTAAACATCCTTTTGTCTAAAAAAAAATCATTAAATCCACAGATTAACAATAAATCCAACTCTATGTATTTATCACTTCCAGATACAACTGTTCCATTTCTCAGATATTACACAAATACATTTGTTAGAATTTATATGCATTATACATATATTATATATTACATAATAGTGTGTATACATACATGGTGTTCAATAATATAATAATAATTTGTAGTTTTTATAGCACTTTTCATTTGAAGAGCTCAAAGCGCTTTACAAGGATTGATTTGACTAACTTTCAGATGGAAAGTGGAGGCACAAAGATGCAGTTATTTTGGGATATATAGAATTTGTGACAGACAGTAACTGAATTCTCTTGGTGTGAACTCCAGTCATGCTGTCTCCCTCAAAAGAAATGCACATATAGCTTATGTAGTCTATGTAGGTAGACTTGCAAAGACTTGTAAGGTCTCAAACCAAGAAAGCACTTAATCATATTAATAATGTTAAGCACATGACTTCAGTGAGACTCATATGCTTAAAATTACTTGTGTGCTCCCAGTGCTCTGCTAGATTGGTGCCTGTATATGTGTAGTAGTATAATACAGTTTATAGAAGATACTTAAACCTAGTTTGAATGATATTTTCTAAGCTATTTCCTCACATTTCAAATGTACATACAGTACCTGACAGCTACTATAAAATAAAACTAATTGAATGGGGGAATGTCACAACAGTAATGTTCTCAAGTGACTGAAGTTTGTTATTTCCTTTTCTGCTTGGCTCCCATTACAATCTAATTGTTCTCAAAGGGGAATTGAAGTTTTAATTCTGTGGTATGTTCTGCGGGGGACAGCTAATAGCATTTCTGGATAATTCACAGGGTAGGGTTACTGCTTCTGGTATTAATGGAGATCACTACAACATACAGCTGGTGGCTTAATACCACATGGTTTCTGGTCTCAGTATATCTTGATATGAATTAAGTTCATTCTGCATACCAGTTTTGACTGCCTAGAACATTTTCTTTTTAGCAGCTCTCCCAAGGAACGTTCAGAAAACAGGATTGTTTTTTACCACATTGTACAGGGAAAAACACCCTTTTACCCTACAGGAAAAACCCCCCAAAACCATCTCCAAAACAACCAGCCCTCTCTGCCTTCTTTCCAAGAATATTGTGAACAGAGCCACTGTTTATATTCACATGCTTTAGCTGGTGCCTTCTTTCTGAAATTTCCTGGGAATTTAAGCGATTTTTCATTTAAAATATTTTTTACTTTTTTACTTCTGTTTTCATTGCAAAATGAAAATAAATAGGAAAATCTCATAGACCATACTATATGATACATTGGATCCTATTGATAACTTGTAACAGATGGAAAGTTGTTTTTTATCAGTAGAAATGGAACTCTTCTCCAACAACGCAGCTTGCTGTCTGTGCAATAATTTCTGACATTTTTGTTTATGGAAGTCTGTCTGTGGTACAGTAGACAATAGGTAAAGACACACAGTATATGGATATAACACAGAATGTTAAATGTTTACGAATTCCTGTGGCATGAAATGATGGCTAGATGATGGCTTTCCAGTACTGAGAGCTCTGGTAAGCAGGTGTGTCACTTGGCTTTCAAATCAACCTGTACAGTGCAATGTGAAGAGAAATTTCCTGTGGAAGCCTATAGGAGTTTTCTTTGGGTTATGGAACATAACAATCCTTTGCTAATATATAAACCAAATAGCAATTATTAATAACTCATGAGTGAACTGAAGGAAACAGGTGGATGTGTCAGCTGACCCACTCATGCTATAGAACAGTAATGCTTCTCTTTCCCCAGAAATGGCATTAGAAACTCTGTCTGATTAGTCAGGCTACCCAGTGTAAATCCACACAGGGTTGATTGCAGTGCTAAGATTTTTGGAGTGTTGAAAATATATCTCTGTGTGCAGAGATATACCTGAAATCAGTGAGAACAAAGGCAAACAGCAAACCTGTGTGTAGGACATGTCTACAGAGTGTTTGCTCATGACCTACCCCATCATCACCTACGCCTTTCATGTCAGTACTGAGGACTCTCATCACTTTCAGTCTTGCCAGTCTTATTAGCGAGGGTGACAACAACACCTTTGGATTAGGATATAGCCGTGATTGAAATCTTACAACATCCCCGCTAAATACAGGAAAAAAGGGTTTGGAAATGCACCTTATACTGCCCAAACCATCCCTTGTAACGCTGGAGTCGAAACAGCTGAGGGAACCCTTCCATGCATGTTCATGAGGATCTATGGGGGCAACTTTGGGCCCCATCTTACCTCATAAAAAGGGGACACTGACTTGGTATTTTAATTACTTTCCTGCTTACTGGCATATGCTCTTTGAAAGAAGCGTTTTTATGGGTGAAAGAGAAAGAACGTGAGCTAATTGCTCAAGATTTTTAAAGAAGTATCAAGAAGCGTGGCAGATTTTGTGGAAACGTTGGCAATGCCTGTAAGGAAACCCAAGAGGATTGGATATGCTTTGTATGGCTTTATGCAGGGCTGAATCTGCAGTCTTGTTCTGGACAATATTGGTCTAATGACTGGAGGTGCAGACACAGAGAGGTCATGTGTGCACTGATGTCTGAAGTTAAGATCTTCTGCCAGCTAAGTGGCTATCTTTTAAAGGCTTAATCCTATAACTAATGAAGTCAATAAGAGATTTTCAGTTGACATCAATGCACTTGGAGTCAAGCCCTCAAAGATTAAAGTAATCCTTCACTAAGCTTTCTGGTGGCTTCTGCTGTTTCACACCTATATCCCAAAAAGTACGTGTTTTCACTGAATTACCTTGTTGTTGAAAACAACAAACTTTTCAGCAAAACAAGTTTGGTTTGTTTTTTCCAATATTTCTAAAACATTTTGTCCTGAAACTACTTATGGAAATATTTGTCAGGTTTTTTGTAGCCAGAATCCAGATTATTTGGTACAAATTTTCTTCAAATTGGAATTGGAATAAATTTAAGGGATTGGTTGTCTTTTTGATGAAAATGTTGCTTCTTTTTTTTTTTTAATTGCAAAATATTAGGGAATTTTTAATATTGCTAAATGGGAAAAATTAGTTTTTATTTACTTCTTGGCTTCCTTCTGTCGTTTGTTCGGTGGTTTTTTTTTGTTTGTTTGTTTGGTTTTTTTTCTGAGACAAGGATCACCTTTTGAGTTGGATGGAAGATCAAAATGGCATAATTCATAATTAAACTGATACACAGATAAACTAAAGGACAGTAAATGAAAATGCATTAATGTATTTTAAAGAATTTACTGAATTAAGGAAAAATAAGCAGAGCGGGACATCCTCAGACTTGTTTTTTCTATCTCAATCTAATCTTGTAAATGCCTATTTCATGGAAGCAAGTAGAATTACATTACATTCTCATCATAGTGGGATTTTACACCTATGAAATTATTTGTCCGTATTTTCAGAATCTCTATTTTGTATAATTTTACATGAAAAGATCCTTGTTTCTGACCCCAAACTACAGAAAGTGTATACTGAAAAGCAACATTTCATACTCCCAAGAATATAATCCTGCTTTTCAGTTAAGGCATCTGATCATTGGCTTGAAACTGGTAAGTTTCTGATAAGCACAGTGACTGTAAAGTGCCAGAGTGATTTCTCCCTTCCTCAAGCTTCAGTCTATGGGTGGCTGAACTTGTCAGCCCGAGGCTGAGCTCTGGGGGGCTGGTACTCCTGAACTGTAAATACCCAGCTAAGACACCATATTAGAAGTCACTATAAAATAACAAAGTTCCGTGGAACGATCAAAAGATAAAAGCCTCAGCCTGCCTGGAAGCTTTTTTTGATGCATGTCTGTCGGGCAGTTTCAAAAATAATAAGTATCACCTGCAGCAACCAGGGGTTATGGATGTTTGCTGTGGTTCTAGAAAGGAAGGAGCTGCAAAGCCAAATGTGCAGAAGTGAATGAAAGAAGGAGACAAACAGAGGTGTCATGTTGGTGATACAGAATTTGTACCCTTATTTATAACTGATTTACACTTTGCATGAAATAGAATAACATGTGAGTATTTAAAGGTACAGAGAGTTTGCATCTGTGTCCTTGACTGTTAACAAAAGGAATTTACTCCCAGAGGGGGAGGGTTTGAGTTAATATTTCTTACTGGATGCATTAGAAAAATGAGTTTACTGTGTTTCTGAAATGGAGTGAAACAATTTGGAGCTGATTTTATGTAACATCTTTTTGTCTCCCTACTTATCTATGGAGCAAAATTGTTTCTCCTTATAGCCCAGTAATATGCCTTCTTTCTGATGAGTGGCATTTAAAAAGAGAAAAATGAAAGTTTTCTGTTCCAAAATAGTAAAAAGAGGTTTAAAACTACCAGACATCAGAAACAGAGTCATGTTTCTTGCAACAGGTATGTTTGTTCTCTTTTCCCAAAAGAAAAGCTCAAAGAATGCTTGAAATGTACAATGTGTTGGGAACAGAGAGGCAGTATCTCCGAATAAAGGAAGAAATGAATGGAATAAAAGATTAGGAGAGAGAGACAGAGACAACTTGAGCACATACATAAAATCCCTTCTGGAGGCCCTTATCTAATTGCCTCATTTATCTAGTTTCATTTATAAGCTCAGTTTTATTCTGGGACACTCTTGGAGGCTGTGTGAGAATGGCTGCAGAATGACCTAACTGGCAACAGGCTTTCTACAGACCCTTTTTTTTTTTTTTTT
>VXBX01000899.1:139422-211072 GCA_013400415.1 Scytalopus superciliaris
TTTTTTTGTATGCCAATTCTCAGGGCAATTACTGCAGTTGCCCTTTTTATATCAGCATCTTGGGTGGCTAGGCCTGGGGTTTGCTCACTCTTTTTAATAGTATAATTTCTTTTGATAAATAAGCAGCTAGGATTTTTTGTGTCTTTTTTTTTTCCCCTTTCTTTTTCCTTTTTTTTTCCTTTTTTTTTGTTTTGAGAATACTTCTTTTCCATTGGGACTTCCTATGTACATGTGGGCTTAAATGCAGATGCTTGCTTTCACATGATATAAAAGATACTTTAAAAATGAATCAAAATACTTTCACAAACTATCTCCCATTTCCTTCTAATCTTCATTTAGATGACTTCTGAGTTCTGAAGTTTTGATGGAAAGACTCAAAGAGAAAATGGTTTTTAAGTAAAATAAACTGAAGTATTTTGCTTAAATTTGGAAAGTGATTTTCTGGGTGTAGCACAGCTGACGGAAGTTTTTGCCGTTGATTTGAATGAGGCCTGGATTTAATTCTTAGCTCTTACTGGAATTTTATTTTCTGATTTCACTAGTAAACTAAATTAACTTTATTATTAAGATCAAAACTCTAGGATCATTGTTATCCCTTCTCTGCATGACTGTGGCACATACATTATTGTGAATCTTCAATTTAGGTGCCATCTGTGGTATTTTTTAAGGAACTAAGCAGTGAGAAAAGAACTATCACATCTCCCCAGCTGGGTGTTGAAAATAATGTGTCACAGTGGAGTTAAAGTTGGGTTTATTTTTAAATATATTTCATTGAAGAAAGTGTTAAAGATGTTATCTCTGTCAGATATTTAGACGTTGCTAAAATACTTCAGCGACTTTCTTGCTTTGCTGATTATGAAGAGTGTAATAAAACCGTGCTATGTGACAGATTTAGACAGCTGGCTCATTCATGAGAAGTTCACATTTTTGTCACCCACGTTGAATAAGGAAAGATTAGATGCTAAGGTCAATTTACAAAACTGGTTGTCAGGACATTTTTTAATTGTAAAACTTTTTGTGATGGAATTCGGGGAAAAGACTAAAGGCAGAAAGCAGCGGAGACAAAGAGCTGCTATTAACCTACAGATGCTACCACAGGGTTCATTTTGAGATTGGTCACACTGCTTAGCCAATGAAGTGTTCGTGTGACTATAAGGGACCACCCTTTTCTGGGGTGAGAGGGCAATTTGGTCTTCATGCTCATTTAATCCCAAGATGTCTTTCAATGGACTGTCAGTTGAATCTACATTGTGCAAAATTATGCATGCACTTTTTAATGCAGACCATTGTTCTCTGAGCACTTAAGCAAGATTTCTCAACCAATTTCCATTTGGCATGAGGTCACTTGAAACCCAGGCAAACATATATGGAAGGCAAATGTAATTTTCTGTTCCTCTGAGCTGGAATGTGTAAGACACAGAAATGCAAGCATCGGGCATTCTGTAATTTCAGATTTAATACTTGCTAAATGAAGACTGACACATTTCTATAAAGGAAAATTTGTTCATGTTGCTGCTGCTACTGGAGAGTAATATGGCTGAAGTATTTTAGATCATATTGACTAAAATATTGGCAATTGTTGATGCGAGCAGCTGCTTATAAAGACCACAGGATGTGCACACTGTGGCTATTTCGTTTTCTTTTCTTAGATGAGATTTTATAAAAGCCAGGTAGTGCAAAGGAAACCTGATAGATGGTAAGTAGTGAGCAAATACACTGCCAGTAAGGCCCTAGAGCTGGAGATGAGAGGGCACCAGTTCTGCATATACATGCAATTAGACTATTAAGACCTCAGAAAACCTGACTATAGCATGTACACCGTATTTATTGATACATTTACAAAGACTCCGTTTTCTGTTAGCTCTTGAAGGAACATTTACATTTAGAACCACATTTGGCAAGAATCACTACACGATTTGTACAAGTGACATCGTGCACAGGCAACACGTGCTCTTGTGAGCTCCGGTCCAGTGTGACACTGGCAGCAGTCTGCTTGTATCGTACCTTACACTGTCCTGCCACAGTGAAAAGCACTTTATGGACACTTTTAACACATGCTGAAATTTGATTACAGTTGGTTGGCGGTTGTTTTTTTTTCTCATCCGTCATAAACGAACACAAGTTGACACAAGGATACGTTTCTAGATTAGATCCACAACACATTAAAGTGTGTGTGTTTGCTCTCTCTTTCCCTGTCTTTCCAATTAAGCTGGTGAAAAATGTAACTTTAGTATTTTACAGGACATGGTAAAGCTGTCTCATCTAGGTGATGTCTATATTATAAAAATAAAATAAAATAATATAAATATGTAACATGAACCCAGTGCCCATAGTTAAATAAAATATATGATAAAAAGCAGACCTTCTAGGATGACTGGTTTTGAAATATGCAAATATAATTTAATTATTAAACACTTGAAACAACCTTGATATTAAGCTGCGATAACCAGATTTTTGCATCTATGCTAGATAAAGAAATGCATAACATTCTGTAGTAGAGTTACATTGATGAAAGTGAAGGTTACAGTCTTACAATGAATTGCCTAGATAGGAATGCATTAAGCAGTTCTGAAATACTGTCTCATGATGTAGTTCAGTTCACCTTACAAACTCCTACAACTGGATTTTATTAAGCCCAGCAGTTTATATGGCGGTGTTTGGAAACTGCTTTCTCACTGCTCTAATCAGATAGGTACAGACACGAGATTTCTGGGATGGCAGAGAATCCATTAAGACACCGTGGAAGTCCTGTGACGAGAATGTGTTTTACAGTGGAATTGCTTTGTAAACTATTTCTCATGAAGAAATAAATATTAAAAAAAAATTCCACTCTCTGTAAAACCGTGTTGGTGATAACACGTGCATGTGTATGTGTGCACATATTGGATATCGGGACGTCCGGGGAGACGTACGGGAATATTTACACACATACGAGGAATTTTGCTGCACATTTGTGGATATTATACTTAAATTAATAAAGTAAATCAAATCACCGGTATTTGTTGCAAGATAACAGTCTTTTAAAAATGACAGGATTCAAAACAAATGCCCGTTGAAAGTGTAGTTTCCAAATAGTCCCAGAAACTATACAATATAGCTGGTTAGATCCAGCAAATAGGATGTCATGTCTAGGATCTGATCAAGAATACCTGCCCTTGTCACTCTTCGGATGTTTCTATCCACTTGTTCACACTGGGGGCCGAGATAGCCTTTTTTACATAAGCATTTATTAGGCCTTACGCAGACACCTCCATGTCGACAGGCTGGGTCACATTTTGCTGTGGGTGAAAAAAAAAAACCAACAGTGATTTTCTAATTTGTTTCGAACTTTACAAACCAAAAAGATACAGTTACACATTAATTAAGAGCTTTTCTAGCCTGCTAGTGATAAGGCATATAAATTGAAAACAAAATCGAAAGAATGAAATATTGGAAGTTTTGAAAGCGTATTTTTGAAGTAATTTTGACATCACCCAGGAAAGATTGATAAGTAACAGACTTTTTTAAAATGTCCCATTCCCATGTTCAGATTTGATTTTGGAGGGTATAGAAAACCCATTTCAAAAGACATTAGACTCCACGTATCTTGTAATTTGAAAACAAGATATGCAGCACATCTAGATTTAGACCAGTGGTGGTCTATCTCATTGCATTTCTTATGCTGACCATCCCAAAGAAGTCCTGCAGTTGGTGAGACATTTTAGCACCTGGCCATCTCCCAGCCAGCAAGTGCTGAATCTCAGGTAAATTCCTTTGTACATGCCGAGTTCTGCACTGCACTCTCTCCTTGAGCAGACTAAACCTGACCAGAGATGAACCCCTTGGCTCCTGAAAAGCTTAACTCTGGGACCAGGATTGAATTCCATGTACAGGAAAAAGAGCCAGAGTATTTTTTCAACAGTTTTTATCAGTTATAGGTTTCAAAGTTTTCCCCTCTCTCTTTAGATGATTTACCTATCGAGTTCTAGGTTAAACAGCTTGCTTCAGCTTTTCAAACATCGCTGGCGTTTTAAATTGTAGCCAGTGTTGGCAAAACTAATAAAAATTTTAGTTGAGGAAGTATTTTCTTCTGAGGCAGAGTCACAGCACTGCAGAGTATACAGCATATTTTTTTTTTCTTTTTGCAGGCATTATGCTGTTTAATGTTATCTATTACAATAAACTATAATATTGATTTACAGATATTTATAATACACTATATAAATACAGATTTCTTGATTTTATCCATGAGTTTGTCAATGACACTAGAAGGAAACTGATACCTTGTAAGGCAGTTTTCGCATTTAAATTATAGTAGTATCTTGAGGTCCAGCTTAGAACATCTCTGTTAAATGTTGCATGGGATATAGGGCAAAAAGATCCTTAGTCTACATATTTTCTGTAGCTTTCTTGTTCATTGTGTCTATCAAACTATCTACCATAAATCTATATTTTTTTTTACTTTAAGTTCCGCTTGGAGAAAGGCTGTAGAATGGGCCTTATTCTCTAAATGTAGGAAAGCCCTGACTGACAAGTGAGGACAATTAAAGTTGTGCTATTTGGCCAGATTAGCTCATCCATTTCTCCAACCTGCTTTTGTTGCAGGGTTGTGTGATGGTCAGCCCATGAATCTTGCCCTAAGATACATCATTTGTGATTTCACTCATTTGGTTTCATTCCAAAGTCACTCCTGTTCACCACTAAGAACCTGGAGGTTGCTGAAATTTGCACTCGAGCCTATAAGGACTTCATAGCTGACCCTGCTTCACCAGGGCACTCCTGAGTGCCCTTCTAACCTGAATTACCCCTGGTCCATCATGGGATCTTTGCTTTGTCTCAGTACCTGCTTGTCCTCTGAGTTCTACTGTCATAACATTATTATGCAACTCAGACATAACCGCGGCCTCTCTGAGACTGGGTGGCACTCCAGGTTCATTCACCTCACCCCAACATCTATTTTGATCACAGCCACCTTTTCAAGTGACTTTTAAAAGCTAAGGGAACAAGATAATAAGTGTTCTGATTATTAGTTGCTTTGTGATAAGGTGGACATAGAATTCTCTTTAACAAACTGGAGCCATTTCATTTTGTGGGATCAAAAGCAAGAATGTCCCAAAACTAAAAAAATTTGAAGTTCTGATTTCCCATCTTTCCTGACAAGGTACCCCTGTTTGACACTGGCAGTGATAATACTGGAAGTGGAAGTTGAATGTCCAAACAAGGAATATGTATTGACGGCACTTAGTTTCATTTTAAAATATTGGTGAAAAAAAAATAAGAATAGTGTTGTCTGTATGCTATTAATTGCATTCTGTACTTGTTGTATTGCATTAGATGTTTTAGTGGTTGCATTCATCTAATGACTTGTTCTCCTACAGCTCTTGAGATCGGTATTTCTTTAGTGTTGTCTTAGATGGTCAATATATTGGTCAGCATATATTGAACATTTCTGAGCAAGTGATTAAAAGCAAATTATGGCATGTCACTGCTTTTTTCAGTTGTTGCTATGAATCTATATACAAACCAGTTCTGCAGAACTCTCCTTCCCAGCCTTGATTACAGCAGCATTTTCCTGTGGGAGTGCAGTGCCCATTCCGACAATGCCTTGAACATTCAGATGTCAGTATCTGTGCAGGCTGAGCTGTTCTTTTGCACTCTTCAGGGACTAAAGGCCTGAATAAAAACATGCAAACCAAGCAAACAGTTAAAAGTTGGGGTCAAGGAGAAAGACTTTGGCTTTTATTCTTTTTTCAAAGGCCTGCTTCTCTGCTATGGTACTAACAGTTGGAGAAATTGTTAAGGGGATTGCTTTTTTCCTCAGGCTGATAAGCATAGAGATGATACATTACATTACAGAAAAATACAGTGCTATTAATTCACATAATGCCTTCAGAGGTCTTCTACAAGATTAAATAATAGTCCTTGAGAATCCCTGAAGCACGAACCTGGCCAAACCAGCTTTCTGAAGAGCTTGTCACAGGCAGCATCTGATGGTGTCTTTTTGCATCTCTAGCTTATTTAGATTTCCCCACTGTACCCTGGGAAGAGTAACCTGAACAAGCTTTATGTCACACATTACGACATGTAATAATTTTGCAACAGTATTACCTCTGCCTACAAATTCAGTTTTACACTGCTGGCGTTTTATTTCCATATTTTCATGGAGTCATATTTGGATTATGCACTTTGGATGCTTATTTAAGCATCTCAACATCAGGAAGGACTTTTTCACTATGAAAGTGGCCAAGCACTTGCACAGGTTGCCCAGAGATTTGTGGAGTCTCTGTCATTGGTCATACTCAGAATCTGTCTGGATAGGGTTGTCAGTGTCCCTGCTAGAGCCCTGGGTTGGACCAAGTGCCCTCCAGAGGTCCCTTCCAACCTCAGCCTTTCTGCAGGTGATGCTGTAAAATGTATGCACAAAGGAATTCCAGTTCAGCTGGGGGGTTTCTTTTGTGGGGCTTCTTGTTGTCAAGTCTTACGTAATGCATTTTTTTCTGTCAGTCTCTACAAAATAGTTTGGATATCCAGTAGCCTTTTTGATTTACTAAAGCACAGCAATATCTTCCTTAGCAAAGGAGTTATTGTAGTCTTCCTTCTGCAGCGTTAAGTGTGTAAAACATTTAGGTGTTTTAACATGAGCGTGCCATAACTGTTGATAAATTTCTGTGGTTTCTTAGGTTTGCTGTTGGTTTGGGGTTTTTTTGTTTGTTTTGTTTTGGCTTTTTTAAATTCAGCTGTATGTCATCATACTGACCACTTATTTAATTTGCTGTCTGAATTCAGTAGATAGACACTGATAGGATCGTCACAAGGCTACAGGCTCCCAGTAAAGTGTTTTGTCTTTGCTGTAGGTTTCATTGCACAGGAATAAGTTTAGAAAAGAATGCCAGGATCTCTCAAGTGATCTAATCAAGTAATTGAATAGGAGCATCATGGCAATTTAAGTGAATTAGTGACAAATACAAGATTGCTCATTCTCAAGGAAATAATCCAAACTGCTGCCATACATTCTTAAGCTTGAAATTTGCAGGACAAAGATTCTAATAGTTTTTTGGAGATCTTGAAGAAACCTTGGCTAAGTGTCCAGTTCGAGTCCAAACAAACCAAACCAAACTTGTGTTAGAATAGAATAGAATAGAACAGAATAGAATAGAATAGAATAGAATGTTCATAATACTGACATCAGTATTACACCCCCAATTACATGCAAATAGCTGGAATAGCTACTTATGCACTGATTACCCTGTCAAATATTAAAACTCTAGACTGATGCTCCTCTGTGGAGAAAAGGATAATTTTTGTAGTTGGAGAAAAAATGGGTATGATGGGAGTGTGGAAAACTGTGACAGAAAAAAAAAACAGAAGAGGAAAATTGAGCATTCTTGTTTATCTCCCATTTCAAAATCAGAAGAAATATCAAGGGGAAAAATTAAGCTAAAGAAAATAAAATTAACTAGCTGAACTCATGGCTTCTGAGGTATCAATGAAGTCCACGTTCTAGTAGGATTTTAAAAAGATATTTCTATGAACAATGGGGCCATTCAAAGTAATATTAGATAGGGTAAAAATAATTTTAAAGAAAAATAAGCATTCATACCTAATGTCATCGAAGTCCCTCACTGGCTGACTGGGCTTACTTTTCCCCCTCCCATTTTGGCATGCAGCTTGTTAATGGTACATTACAGGGTTTCTTGCATTTTTCTTTGAAAAAAGAGTAATAGAGTACAGGCTCACTGGTTTGTTTCACCCCAGCACTTTCTCTGTTCAGTCTTAATTACTACCATGATTATTTAAACATCCATACAGAGGAACTGGTTCCCCAAAGATGTTAAGGACAGAAAGAATGTGGAGATGAATCTTCAGCGTAGCACTAACTTCTGATTTCCAAACCATTTCTGAGAATCACTGAAGGTCCTGTATTATTTAAGGGCTTTGAAACATGTTTTGACACCTTTGGTACAGCATATTTGAAACCCTTTCAGTTTTAGTATTTGCATATTTCCACAGCTGTCTTTTAAATATAATGCATTATTTTTTTGACCTGTAAGGAATTCCAGTTCTGTAGTAATGAGTGTATTACGTATGATCTGGTTAAGAAAGTTCCTACACTTAAAAATTATATGCAATATTCAAAGGCAATGCTATTTTGGAAACTGTTCTACAAAATTATATGATTTTCTGTGGAGACTTGTTCAGATTTAAAGCAAAAAAAAGTTTTCTTATTCCTACATCTGGGGAAAAAAAAATAATCTACATTTGGGATGATTTCTTTATAGCCAGCTGCATAGGAGGCAAGATTCTTTCTTCATCTGTCACTGTTAAAGCCCATTTATTTGAAGTTACTTTAAATGGGAGGGTTTTTTTTTCCTTGCTCAAACACAAGTACAGCGCTGTGTTTAGCAGGAAGTAAAACCTCAGGCTCCTGGAGCATCTCTTGGAAAAGAGCTCCAGTTGCATATCTTTAGCAAAGAATGACCTCATAAGTCACAAAGCTATTTTATTTGTAAAGATAATGATTTATTTTATTATGAGATGTATTAATCTGTGATAATGATGGAATACATGGAGAAGGCAGAAATCACGCTTCTTTTGTATCCAGCCAAGTATGGCTGGTCACTTTTTTGATTTAATTTTTTCTACTGCTCCTGGTACTTGTGAATATAACCTTGCCTTTTATTCTATCATCAATCAATAACTCGTACTCATCAGCCTTGGGTAATATTTATTAATGGTGGGGTGGAGTAGAAACAAAGATGGAAAAAATTCTGGTTGGCAGAGTGCCTTAGGAGAAGAGGAATACAAACGCAGCTGCAGCAGAATCCTTCTTGTGTGTGAGAACTGCTGCCTTTCCTTAGTTGTACCACGGGAAAAGCCACACTTCTTTCTCAGGATTCCATTGCCGTTATGGGACCAACGCGTGTCAAGAGAAACTCTCTGCCCCACAGCACTCACACTTTGCATTCTAAAGGCTTGAAAGGGGTGGAAATTTTCGGTCTCAGCGCAAGCTGAACTCAATTTCACAAAGATAACATGAGCCTTGAAACTGACTGTTGGGACTTGATCTTTCCTGCACTTAGACAAGCCTATGATTTTGTTTATATAACTAGTGCTTCGCTGTGTCTCTTGACGTGGAAAATGGAGGGGAATAGATGGAGCCACTCTCTGGGCTGGAGAGAATTTTTTTCCTTGTACTCCTCAATCTATAAAACTCTAAAGGCTACAGCTTGATTACTCTTACAGTAAGCACTACTTGGTCCACATAAAGTCAGCCAAAAATGTAGCTGATAATGACTATTTATATGGTCTGTACAATTCCAGTTATCTTAAAGAGCTGTTCATATATACAGTACAGTACAGTATATCTTGCTTGTTAAAACAGGCTTTCATGAAACTGTATAACAAGTCTAAATGTATGGAACATGGAGGAAAAGTTGTGCTGGGGGCTGGGGCCCTCGCTGGATCCCTTTGCTGACGTGTGCAGTGAGCTGGGAATTCTTGACCGTACAATGAGGAAAACAATTTTTGCTGCCTTACTGTAGCTGGTTTAAGAAAGTAGCCTGTGCTGTTAGTTTAGAGGCATATAAAAGTCTAGCATGCTTTGATAGATTAAAAACTCATCGTGGTGTTGCTCAGGATTTCATGCTTTCTTTAGTGCATCTCTTCACAGTTCCACTAAATGCACAGAGTGATTTAATTGCTGTACGTGCTGTCTGTAGCTCAGACATACATAAATCAGTGCAAATGGAGGGCCAAATTCAGCAGGAAAACAGTGGTACTGAGCAGAAAGCAACTCCTCCACCCTGCTTTTGACACAATATCAAAAATCTGTACTTCTCCACTAAAGTAAGAAACAACTCCCCAGACAAAATGCCTGGATGTGCAGATTCCAACGAGAGACACTGCCACAGAAATCCCGACTGTGATACAAAATATATGGAATGTTATGCTTCAGCCACCTGCACAGAAGACTTTAGGTACTGGAACGATGCTTAGGTATAGCACCAAAATTTGTGCATTAGTTGTTGGGGTTTCTTTCCTTTATAAGGGAAAATGTCAAGAAAAAATAATTTTGTTTCACTCCTTGTCATAGGCTAAATTTACTACTTGTCACAGAATAAATATAGCATCTCTTCAGGTACAGCTTCTAAAATTAAAAAGTATACCTTTAGTCCTGGGAGAGATGCCAAAAGCTCGTTACTTGTCTCCAGATTTACTACATGGGAATAATGTGGAAAAAACTCCTGGCTTTTAAGATTTAAACTCAGCAGCATATCAAATTTATTCTTATATGGTATACTTGTTCATGACCTCTAGTCTTAAGAAATTCTGTCATGTTTGAAAACTAGTCCCTAGTGAAGCCTGTATCAATGTTAATAGCTAAGAGGTCAATGCAACTGCTAAACAGTTTGTATTACTGTCAGGGTGGTCATGAAAACAACACCTGCTGCATGAGCACTTGGCAGCTGGGTCAACAGGCACTGTGGGAATTTATCAATTTAGGGGGCCACTTGCATAACACTTTGACTGATGAATTGGGAAAGACTGGCTTACTGCGCTAAAGCTGCTCTATTATGTGTGACTTTCTTTAGGATGGCAGAGGCTTCCTGCAGGCTCCAGAAAATAAGCAAAAGATAAACTGAGATGTTTTTTTCCTTATAAAGCGATAAAAAGTGAGAACTCCTTAATAGCCAATGCTAGAAAGACTTTTTTAAAAAAATGGAATAAAAAATCCCCAACCAAAACAAAAACTTTTACAGTCAGTGAGCTGTGATGTGATTGAAAAAAATCCTTAGGTTTTTCCATCGTGGTTACAAAGGAGTTTTTGTGAAGTACTTCTGTAAATTGAAACTCTCTAGGCTGGTATTCGCAAAAAGCTCTAATTTCTCTTTAGTGTCTCTTATGGGAATAGTAACTGCATGTGGGTAGGTAAATGAGATAAGAATTTTGCATGCTCTGGCTAAACTAAACATAATTAGACATTAATTCTGGCTTTCCATTCCCTCAAATGACTTAAGGGATAGTAACTTTCTGAACAGAAACAAATCACATGGCCCACCTGGCTTGGTGAGGACATTCACCAACAAAATTGGCTCATTCTACAGAGAGTTTCCAGTAGTAGCTTCAGAGTATATCTATATCCCATCAGAACTATCTTGATGCAGATTAGTCTAAAACTATGTGCTTCTGAGTTTCCACTTCCAGAGTAATTAAAGTCTTCAACAGGGTTCCACTTTCATAAATGCTTTTCTTCTATCATACCCCAAACACTCTTGGCTCATACAGAAAAATAAAATCACTAATGGTTTTCTAAAGAGCCTGAACAATGTCAAAATGAGGTATGACCTAGATATTGTCCCTTTGTGTTTGAAATCAGTTGTTTGGAAATACTCTCTGACAGCGGAAATCCCAGAAGGTGATGATGGAAAGGATGATAAGTGGAATTATATACTCTGGAGGGGCATGAAAGAGGAGTGAGATGGTTTGAATCAAGTTCAAGTTTCAACCCAATGGAAAGCAGCTATTCCAGCTGTTGATACGAAACACATTGAAATCCAGATCTATAAGGTGTTATAAAGAGAGGAAGAGGAAATCTTCCTGTGTGTGCAGGGACACTTATTTATGCTCTGCCCTCTTTCCTAAAAATCACCTGTGAGACACCCTAGTCAAAAGAATTATTAATCTGCTTTGAAATCACCGTGTTGACGGTGGCAAACACTTAAAACTTCACACTTAAAACTTCACAGGGAATATGGCACATCTTTTCAATGGAAAACTTTTGCATTGTCTGTCAGTTTGAGAACTCTTCTCCGGATGTCTTTCATTTTATCTGTGGTTTCCTTAGAAATAAAAGTGATCATATTACAAGTATTCTAAAAGAAGACTTACAAAGCCACTTCATGGCTGTTCTACCACCATCCCAAGTTTATTTTCTTACTTTTTGGTCTGGTAATAATGTTTAAGTTACAGACTACATGGACCTATCAAAAGATCTTACTTATTTAAATATTCATTTTCACAGCTGATTTTCTCCTCTCATCATGCTACAAAAATGATTACATTTTCTAATGGGGTTGTCTCCTATTTTCTCTGCTATTAACTGGAATATTTGGGCTTCTATACATTTCCTACCTCACTGTTTACCTAGTTGTTTTGTCTTTGAATACATCAATGCTTTTGTGATTTATATTAATATGTATTTGTAGCAACAGAAAGCACAAAAGAAAAATGTTGAATCAGAAAAAATAGAAAACTAGAAAATAAAAAGGTGTTGTTTTTTGGTCACAAAGACAATTTGTAAAATGCTATATTTGCATCGGTCTTCAGGATATCTGACTAACACTACCTTTTAGTTGAGAAGAAAATAAGTCTTTCTCCCCATATTTTGTCACTAGTTCCCATCCCTGGAAAGGAGTGGTCTTTTTGATAGTCATCAGAGAATAGATATATTTTTCAGAGACACAATTTTCAGTTGAGCACTTGTCCTCTTGACTGCCCCAGCTTAACTAATGTGCCTCATGCTGGTTTTGTGTTGGTAATTCTTAGTCCTTCCCACATCTCCTCCAGTCTCAAAGCTAAATATGCTATTGGCTACACTCTTTACTCAGTCCTTGGTAATAGGCAATATATGTGTATTTTGCAGCACCTCTTATAACTAGGGCTTTTAAAAATCACTTTATTGTCTACAAACTCTCAAGTACTAAAGTATCATTATAACAACCTTGTTACAAAGACGAGGATTATTTCACTCTGTGCTTTTTATGGGAGTCCAGTTATTGACATGAAGTATTTGGAGGAACTGAACAAAATTTTTCAGTGGTACCTTGAATTTTATGTTTCAAACTGCCTCAATGATCATGGGATTCAGAACCTCTGTGTTGATCATGTTTATCAATTTGTCATGTATCACTTCAGTTTAACACCTCATATTTATTACATTTGAAGGATTGTTTTGGGATAGGACTTTCCCATTGCTGAGTATTGAAGACTAATGCAAGGGGTTCCTTGGATAACCCTCACCTTCTGATCTGATGTTTTGACCTGCCCACCTATTTTGTTTTTTTTTTTTTCCTATTGCTAGCAATATCCAAGTAGTAGCCTTCTGTCCTAAGCTACTTTTCAGACAGGAAAGTCAGAGTCATGGTTATGTTTGAGAACAACTTTGATTACATATTAGTTCTCTACAACACAAGAGGACTTAGCCTCAAGCTGTGCCAGGGGAGGTTCAAGCTGGACATCACTTCACTGAAAGACTTGTCAAGCCTTGGAATGGGCTGCCCAGGGAGGCGGTGGAGTCAGCAGCTCTAAAAGTGTTCAAGCAATGACTGGACATGGCACTTACAGCTATGTTCTAGTTGGTAAGGTGGTGATCTATCAAAAGGTTGGACTTGATGATCTTGGAGGTAATTTCCAACCTAAATGTTTCTATGATTCCACAAGTATCAAAAGAAATCAAATCCTGCACCTTTATGTAATCTCTATTATAGAAAATAAAAGAATAATTTTGCAAGCTTGTGGCAGCTTACAAATGTTCATTAGCAGAAGGAGGCTGGGTGTTGCATGAAGTTACTGACTCTCAGCAAGGGGCCACCATAAGGAATGATAATTTTGTTCTTTTATGCTGCCCCAGGCATGGAAGGTTCTCTTTGCAAATTAACAAGCCTGCCAGGGGCCACCTCTCACAGGAGTTTTTTTAATAACCAATGAATGTCTAAGATATGACAAATCAATACTTTGATGATTTTATTTCTACCCGATGCTCACAGTTCACCTGTAGCATCTGTAGGGTTTACATATATATTTGTTGTATTGGTATGTGCATGCCATGAGGAAGAGGCAGCAAAATATTAACATGCAAAAATTGTGGATAGCAATATTTTGCTAATAAAACTTTACATGAACATTTTTCAAAGCTATGGAACTTTTAAATTGTTTACATGGTTAATTGGAACTTAGCATGAAATGGTAAATAGAGCTACAATGCTCTTTTTGTGGAAATAACTCATTATCTTTCCCTTAAAAGCCTGTAATGGTGTGAGACTGAAAAACAACAAAACTCAAAACTTTGCCTGAATCAAAATCATCCCACGTTTCTCAAAAGTGTTACCAAAAACTGTATCCCTTTGCCACAGTCTGTTTAATTTCAAACTGTGTGCCAATTTACAAAAGTATTTTATAGTTTTCTGGTTACTTTCACCAGTAACCAAACACAGTCTTGACCCTTTTCCATACATGAAAACAGCCAACCGTGAGTGCAGCAATGGGAGGTCTGGCCTTTCAGGTATGTCAGCTGAAGACCACCCTACTGGAAGAGGTAACAAGAACAAAAAGCCGAGGTCAAACAAGGCAGCCCCATGTAATTAGATACTAATAGTGGATTTAGGGTGTAAAATTCACTTAAAACCATACACCAACAGACTAAACAATCCCAGTAAGAATGGCAAGTTTTGTTCTAAAAAAATGTTTTCAATACCAGAAAGCATAAATAAAACATACATAATAACCTTGACTGACAGACTGCACTAACCTGCAGTAACATCTGTTTCCAAACTATTTGCTACAGTTTTGGGATAGTACAATTACAAAATACTGAAACTCTACTGTAACTTACAGCACAGTGTGCATCCAGTTTCATGATTTTTTTGCTGTATTCACTTGTTATCCCAAGAACAATTTTTAGAATGTAAGTTCAACAAGAAAACAAATTCTTCTCTTAACAGCAAAACCAAAAATGCAAGTTTGACTGTATTTGATACTAATGAAGATACTAATGATACAATGAAGAAATATGCTGGAGTAGATGCTGAAAAAATAGGCAATTGTTTTTGCAGGGTATGTATTGGTCGAAGTAATTACACAACAAACTCCATTTCTGTTGGCTGTTTCATTTTGTGTTGATTTCTGATGCATTTGCAGGCTGGATGTGCTACTTGTACATGTGAGACTTGGTCTGATAGAGCAGCAAGATGCATCATGAAGAAAATGGTATTCCCCCAGCTAAAGTGAGTATCTGCTAGTCATCAGCTCTTACGGCTGCTGGGACCCCTGGGTCATGTTGGGAACTGGCTTTTTGCAGACTTTCCATATTCCCTAATATTTTCATAGCTCTACCTGCTCTGCAAAGATCACATCTCAAGAAACTTTGGTTTGATAATTTTCATTTATCCTCACTTTACAACTGGTAAATTAGTCTAAATAATTAGACCAATCCTATTAATTTTGTGTCTTATAAATCACTTGAATGGGATTTGTAAATCTTTTAGAAGCAGTGTTTTAAGAACTGTTTAAGAATTCAGTGTATTTCTGGCATACAGCCCAAGGACAGAGGATTTCCTTCCTTGGGGCTCCAAACCTGCCCAGAGGGAGACAGGTAGATGCAGGGGTATGTAAGGATGTTGAAAACTAGTAAGGAGTGACAGTTCACACCCACTGAGGACTGAGCGAGTCCTCTGGATTATTCTCCATTGGTGGTATCTCCTGTTCAACAGAAGAGATGTTTGGGAAAGACTGAGCTAGTCCCTTAGAGCTGAGTTATGGCAAAACTGACACTAGCTATTCCTGTCCAATTATTTTCTGTAGTTGCTTTTCAGTGCACAGAAGAGATGTCACCCAGTACTAATCTGAGCCCTGTCCCACCACAGTGGCAGGTAAGGGGGCAGCAGCATGGGGGAGAATTCCATTGATGCTGTGTAACTTCTGTGGTACCTACAAGTCATTTGGCTCCAGAACTACCACGAACATCCCTTTTTATTGGATGTCAGTATTGCATAACTCAGCCACATGGAAAGAACTACAGTTACCTTTTGGTTCTTAACCTGTTGAAGGAAAGGCTGATTTTAAAGGGAAATGCACTGCTCACCTTTTTGGGTCAACAATCTTGTAGAGTTTTCCACTGTGAGGCTGTGTCATACTTTTACTGCTTGATAATATGTAAATCTCACCTGTTGGGGAAGCCAATGCAATAAATTAGTTCTCCTTTCCTAAACAAAATACATGACATCTGTGATCTAGCTGTATTTGCCAAATGAGATTCAAAACACTTCAGAAGAAACAATCTTCACTGAAATATACAACAGAATCATTGCTATTTGAAAACTTATATAAGCACTCTCCCCAGATTGATGGTAAAACAGTTTATCATGAGTGTTTTCTCTTTTATATAGCATAGAATTGGTTAAAAAAAGTAAAATGCAGTCTGCTCATGCAATATCTTTTCCCCTTAAGTCTGTAATGTTGGGAATAAAAGGAAATATATGACACATTGTGTCACAGTGAGTGACAGTTCACAGGATGTGAGAGACAATAAGGATCTTTGCCCCTTGCAGCCACACATTCTCTTCCCAGTTCTTAAAAGGCTGCTGAGGTGTAGCTGAGAGCAGTGAAGACAGCTTTGGCAAAGGAAAGATAGCCCTCTCTTTAAACATTTACTGTAATTGTGAATACTTCAGCAGGCATTACCGATAAGCCTTATGACTTAAGAAATTTTTTTCCAGTATTTACCTAATTCATCTTCACCAAATCCCAAGACAGGGCCTGAAAAGAATCCTCTACACGAGCCAGTGTTGCCAAGACAGAGGGGTTTCTCTTGCCACTGTTTGGTTGCAGGGCTCTGTTGCAGTGTTAAAAAATTTCTATATGCAAAAACACATAAAACAAATTGTTACATTACATTTTGAATAGTGAGTTTTCGTTGTCCAGATAAATAAGTAAACCCTTGCTGCAAGTAACTCCATAGATGCATCTATGCAGTTCACTGTCTTATGATTTCCTGCCCATTGTTTTTCAGATGCTTAAAAGCCATCCAGTCACTCAAACATTGCAAAATTGTGTTCAAACTATACTACACAACCATTTGTGAATAGTCAGCTCTTTGGTATGGGGAAACTATGCCCATTCATTAAAGAAACATTCATGTTGCTCCATCAGTGATGTTTCCATAAAACCCCACAAGTTTTCAATGTCTCACCAGTTTGTTTGGGAAGCAGCTCCATGATTAAGTTATTCCCATCATAATGTAAAAGAGGCATGTAAGCATATGTAGAACTTAAATCTTAAGAGCGCCACGATGTGAGTCTCTTTGTACTTTTCCCCGAGGATTATGTATGTCACCATTTGTTAGAATGCTGTGCTATTTTATTTCCAAATGTAGAATTTAATCTGCATTTATCACAATGTTAAACTGGCAAAGTGACACAATATACAAGCCCTTTGGTGTTCCTTCAGACAGGAAGCTGAGTGACTAAATATATAACCCGTATTCATTTTTGGTTAGGAGTGAGGAACAAGAAACCTACCCATTGCGGTCTCCAAACACATAACTTCCATAGAGCCTTTCAGACTGGCAGCCTCGATAGACAAATCCACCAACCAGGGATCCACTGCTAAATGGTTTGAATTCTAAAAGTGAAGGCTCACTTTCTAGAAAGGAACTACCGTAGCATTAGATCATAGGCAGTCTCATATTGATTCACATTTACAAAAATGGCATTGCTTAAAGAAAAGAGAAAGATTCCTCAAGATTTGAGATGTAGAATTGAAAAATTAAAAAAAAAAAAAAAAATCAGAAATGAAACATGAAAAAAATCATACAACAAAGTCTGTCTGTGAAACAATCCGTTAGAGATTTTCAGTAGGAGAGGCTTATAGTTGCTTTCTCCCATGTGCACAACACAAGGATTAGTTTGGAGTTCCATTGAAATTGATGTTGTTACTGCCATTAATTTTTAGTGTCCATACAGTCTGCAGAATGGATCATCTGAACTTCAGGAATACAGCTTATGCCCCTTCACTGTAAAGTCCAGTAACTAAGGGCAGAAACTCCAGTGATTTTCAGCAGAACTTTCAAAGCCTTTCAATGGTTTGAGAAACTCTTTGAAAATCCCAGTTTTAAAGACGGTAAGTGTGTTACATCCCATAAAACACTGGGAGTACTGGCTGTAGCTTCTTGTGGCAAATCATTTTATGCTGTTGCTGTAGTTGCAATTTCTATACTTTTTGTTTCTTTTTTTTCACAAAACCACAGAGTTTACTCCTATCAAATAATTATTCAAGAAAGTTTCAGTGCACATGTTCCTATTCATGCAATCAAATATTGCTTAGGGTAAAAGTAGACTCAATTTGACACGGTAAGTGCATAATTTTGAATAAAAGCCACAGCCCATAGACCATGTTGTTTTATGGGAACTTTTTTTTTAGTCAGAAGGCTATCTGCAACTCTTTGATAAATGCATTTCCTAGATTATTCTACAAGAGTTAGAGCTGAAATTTTATGGGGGGGAAAAAGGATGATGAACTCTTTTTATAGAAGCAATTGACCCACAGCCTAGTATTAATATTGGCAAACTGTTCTGCACAGACACAATATTGCTCAGTTTACTCTGCAATAAAGATGCAGTCAAAATTCCATTGGAGCAGTGGTTAACCAAATATTATCCTTTGGTTTGGCTTTTACAAAATGGACACAGAAAATACACACAATAGCTAAAGCACTACAATTGCATTATACTATTGTGTACTATTGTACTAGTCAGCACAGCTGCTTTGCTGTTAAGTAAAGCACAGGTGGGGGCACCAGGGATGTGAATAAAACCAGAAAACGATGCTTTCCAGGAGACAGACCAGTTCTCAATGCCTTTACACAGTGTTGGCATTTATCACATCTTACCATCATGGATTTACAAGCTGCTAAATGGTCAGTCAAGGTGGATGATATCTCAGAGGAACTTGTCACCTGCCTTGTCTGAACTAGCAAGTGATCTCAGTGAGTATCAGTTAAACATTGATCTAAAATGGTGACTGACAATCATACTAATTCAGAGAGAAGGTGAAACACTGTTATAATTTGAAGTCCCTAATTGAGTGTATTTATCTTTTTGTAATCTAATCTAAACCTGTCATTTACTATGAAGTAGTGACAGTGCATCTTTCTAAGTTTTTTGGTTTTTGGTAACATTTAAACAGAGCTCAGTCATTTCCCAGCTGGGTTGTGGTCTGTTGTTTTCTATCTCACTTTTTCCATTATAGGAAGCACATTACATGAGGTTTCCATTCTGTCTTAAAAGGTTATTTATGAATGACTAAGATTACATTTTCATCACTTCCTGATATTCCAAAATCTTCTCTTTATGAGCCAATATATGCAGCAACAGTTTGATCTTTGACAGACGAGCAATTGTCAAATTTGTTAAATCTCATTTATATGATATTCTACACCAATAAGAACAGAGTAATTTAAATTTCATTTTGTCCTGCATCTTTTATCTGCTTGTACCTTGAAGTTCTGTCTTGAAGAGATACAACTTTTCAAAAGTTCTGTCTCTGGTAGGTTATCTGTCCTAACTGTGCTGTAAGTTTCCTATCATGGCTATACAGTCCTTTATCTATTCTCTTCTACTTTCTATTTATTATTCCATGGGCATGGTAACTGTTGCCAGCAGCTTTACCCTGCATGGAACTTACCATAGTCTTTACCCTTTATTATTTGTAAGATTCTGGCTGAAGATCTGTTCTTTCCATTTGAATCTGAGCAAAGGATGGTTAAATTGATGTTTACATCTGTTGGATGGCGGTCCACAGCACACCTGTAAAAAAAAGAAAAAGAAAACCCATGACATAAATGAGTTCATAACATATAATTTTCAATAGTAGGGAGCATCACATTTTAAAGTATTAATGTTTCTTTGTGGTGCCTACTCATTTGAGGGACCTGTTTCGTTCTGAGCCAAAATATCTGAGAAATGTGTTAGATTTATATACAAGAGATATTACAACTTTCCCATTCCTACACCATTTTTATATAATGTCAAGTAAAACTATTTTTTCCTAGTCATAAAATGCACTCTGCTCTACAGCACCTGAAATGAATAGTGCCCTAACCATGCTAAATTAATTGACTTATATGGTGTAGGAATTTTGGACTGGTAAAAAAGTCCAAGAATCGACTCCTTATCTGAACGACTTGACCTTCTGATTTGTTTTAAACCATGACTTTAAATGTCACTTCAGTGCTACCACCCACCTAATTTGCTGAATTATGTGTTGTTTAGTTAAAGCATTGTTCTCCTCCTTGCTATTGTTTAGATATCACCAGATGTTCTCATTTGTTTTCCACGTGCCTTTTTTTCACAGTCAAGATTCCCATCTCAGCTGTACTTTACCAACCCTCGGCTTGAAGATCTTTTCTTTCATACAGGTAGTAATTTTATTATTCATTAAAACCAAAAATCCTGTACTTTGTTTCTGTCATTTTGGGCTTGACTTTCAGTAGTTGTGCATGCTCTTCTCTCTTTCCCCTTTGCCAACATAGATTTTTTTCTGACTGTGACATATGTGTGGAGGTGGAGGAGTGGAAGATTTAAAGTTCACCAGTGCCTTTATTATTAAAATGTTGTCACCTGACTGTATAAAACATTTTTGGTTGAGAACAGTACCTGCTGCAGAGTAATTCACTTTAATTGAAACTTCCTTACCGGCCTGGATTGTGGAGTCCATGTGCAAAAATCTCTGGAGGTTGGTTTGTGCTATTGAAATGTGGGTTGCTCCGTGGGATGGAATAAGGGACATTGCACAGGTCAGTATTTACGTCGAGGCGTAACACAGAGCCTGTAAAATCACTGAGAAAGTTGGAGGATAAAATAATTGGGTTTTTAAAAGTATTTTACTGGTAGATTTTATCCATATCATACCATAGTGAACCAGCAAAATAAACCACCTGCTTTACTGATTTATCAAATATAGATTGGTTTTATGGTACATGCAAGTCCAATGAGTAGTAGCAGAGCCTATCAAAGATTCAGTTTTGTCCAGTATGTTGCCTTGGTATGTGCATACTACAACACCTCTGACTGTGCTGTGGGGAAGTAACTTGATCATAACAACAATTTTCTAAACATCAGCATTGTTTTATGGCTACAAATATAAGGCTCTTAACTCTTTTGTATTTCTTCTCCTCTAGAGGAACTATGCATATAATCACTTTCTAGTTACATAATGCTTTTTGCTAACACTTTGAATCCTAGTCTTCAATTCAATGATTTCTAGTCACAGTACAATCCAAAGACTAATAGTATAGAGAGAAAGCAAGCAAGAAAGAAATTGTATTGTTTGAATAGAAATGTTGATACTTTTTTGTAAGGCTTAGAACTTTCTTGTTATATGAAACAGGAGAGAGTAAAATGTTTTACCTTATGTTCATGATTGTGATGGAGGAACAGAGAAGTAGAAGAGCATCAAAACTCTCTTTATAAACATGAAAAGATGTGATATTTAAATTGATTCCTTTCTGTGTTTCTTCATCATTAATCCGTTTCAGTCTCCCTTTGTCTTACATTAATTTAATACCAGATAATAAAATTTCCCTCCGCTCTGTCTTTTAAGTATATCCTTATACTTGAAAAGTAGTTGAAAGTTGCAGGAGCACCTGCAATTCTGCTGAGCCAAAGAGGCCTTTGAACACAGCAAATCCTTTTAGGTCTGCAAAGGCTCAGTACCACACTTTCTGTAAACTAAGAGAAATATTGCAAATCTAACAGAGCATGATGAAGCAGAGGGAAAAAAGCAGGTTTATAAAAGTGCAGGGATAGAACCAAAATAGGATTGCCTCATATGTTCTCTGGACATTTTTCTAAGTGATGCACCGTTGTTATTGACTCTGCTATGTGTTTGTAGACACCTTTTGGAATCTTTGCTCGATACAGTTGTCCTGTTCATAGAACAATAGTTCAGAAAACAAAAGCTTAACCTGTGCTTAAACAAAATTGCACTTACTGGTGAGGACTCCAGTATTTAAATGGTTTGACAGCACGTAGCTATCAAGATAAGTAGCTATCAAGATGTATTTCAGCACTCAGACTGTTCTGACTATCAGCAGTTTGCTAAACCTGGGCACTGAAACAGTAGGATAATTTAGTAAAGGAAGAGGGAGTGACATTTGCCTTGACAACTGCTGATCACTTTGGATTCTGACCCCAAATACTGAGCAAAACCAAAGCCAATAATAGAAGTCTATCCATTGGTAGTTTTTGTACCTTAAGCCATCCATCTCTTCCATGTCATCTAGAGTGATCATGCCATCTCCAAGGAAAATGTATAGGAAACCATCTGGGCCAAACAGCAGCTGTCCTCCTAGATGTTTTCGATGCAGTTCTGCTACTTCTAAAAACACTCTTGCTGTCCTCATATCAACTTGGTGTGGATTTTTCCTGCAGGATAAGGATATGAACACAGTTTTCACAGTTCACTATCAGTGTTCTCCTTTCTAAAAATAAACTTCACTCATTCTAATTATGTTTTGAGAAGGGGATATTGTAACTTGGTTGGAAAATGCCAAGTAGTTATTTCTGAAAAATTTCAATTTTGTAGCATTCACAAAAATGATTTTGCTGCCGATACACAATAGGTAGGAAATAATTATAATTAAAAAATGACAGAACAACTGAAAAAAAAAATTCTAAAAAGAAAAAGCAGTGTACTTACTGGCATCCCAAAGCTACTGTTTGAAATAAAATCCACAACAGTTTTTCTGCAGGTGCCCAAGTATATACATTGTAAACCTCAAAGTTCATTTTAGAAATGGGACATATTAAAATGCAGAAGTTGCTGAGAAATACAGAATATGTGAATTTTAGACTTGTACTGATACCTGGATACTGTGTATTCTACGACCCTAAGGATGTGGTCATGAGGTCCAATAGCCCACCGTTCTTGGTTGGTGGTATAAGACACATACAGCTTTCCATTTTTCTTGTAATTGGGATGGAATGCAAGGCTTAACAGTCCTCTTTCATCTCCTCCCTGCAGTCAAATGAAAAACACAAAGAATTGTGAAGTTAATTATGTTCTTTATTGTGTTTCAGCTGGAACCCAAAAAAAAAAAGAGTTTCTTTCTTGTGGATAATCTTTCCCCAAACTCTTTTATTTCTTTCCTGACTACTGCACAAAAAGGATTATAAAACATTTCACTTTGGGGAAGTCTTTAAGAGTTGGAACAAGACAATTGCCTTATGTAGCTATCTATGCACAAGTCTGTTACACCACTTTTGTGGAGTGATTTGTGTATGTAATCTTTGGGAAGCCATGAAGACAAGTTTAAGTGCTGTGAAGGATTCTTTGCTGGGTTACTAGGTTGCTTGTAATTCGTAGAAGACGAATAAAAAGGTCTATAATCAGCAGTCACTTCTAATCCAAGTATCCAAAACCTAAAACACAGTGCTGGCTGCCAACTCCCACTGTCTTGGCAATATGTTTAGAAAACAGTTAAATTGCTTGTGTAATATGTAAACCTTTGTTTTACCCTGGAGGCAGCAACATCAGTTGTCACAACTATGGTGGTCTGTTCATCATAGCTAGTGTACTGTAGGTAATAAGCAGCCTTGGTCTCTGTGCAGAGAAACCATAGTTTTACATGTGGTCCCTCACTGGAAAGGTTTTTGTTATTTTTTAAAATAAAAATAGAAAAAAAAAATCTCAGAACAACTTTCTTTTGTTATTATGTTTGCCATGAAGATTAGTACAGTTATATGTTGAGCATCCAGTCCATGTAATGTACTGTGACAATGCAGATACCCTGTGTCCTTAAATAGAAGGCAATTTTCTTTTTGGCTTCTAAAAAACGTGTGTAACATTACGATGCCTAAAATTGTATTTGTATAAATGAAGACTAAAACTTAGATTCCTTTGCTGGTTTTGAGGTAGTACAGGGGAGAAAAGCTGAGGCACAGAAACAATCACAGTGCATAATTAACAATTCAAATTCAATTCATATATGTGATTATTCACAAGATGATAGTGGTCTTGGAGTTTAACTCAGGGCTTGCCAGCCCTTCAGAATTACTGACTCTGTTGTAGATTCAAGTGCTCCAGCTCTGCACCCATAAGGAGACAGCGTTTTGCAACTCTAACCACACCCATGATAACTAATTATGAAATTTTAAATTATAAGAGAGAATGAAACTTTTAAAATGTATTTGCACTTCAGGGTGATGGATGGGCCTGTCTTCCTGTTGAAAGTCATCCCACAAAGGCCTAATTGGGAAAGTGCACAGCTTTAATTTATTTTAATTCAACATGATTGTTGTACTTCCTTTTAAATCACAACCACCAACGAGAAACTTGAGTCAGAAAGGGTGATGTAAATAGGTCAAGAGACCTATTTACATCCATACAAACAGATTTGTACAATGCAATCTGGATCCTGCTAATTTAGAGGCAGCCAAAATTTGCTAGTTTGTTTGTTAGAAAAATTTAGTTTCAGGGGGTTATCAGGGAGGTTAGTTTGGAAAGTCTAGTTAGAGCTGCCAAATCAGTTGCAGTCATCGTGGATGAAGGGACTGGTAATCCAGTTCTTTCTCTCTTAGGAGCCAAAAATAATTCTGCAGCTGAGTCTGAACTGATTGTAGATATTATTGTTTGAGTTTCTAAGAGTTTTGACCAAGTTGCTCTGATAAAGTCTGAAGCAAAGGAAGGCAAATCAGTTGCTTTGGGAACAGGAAGGCATATTTCAAAGATTCCTGAGGAATGATTCTATCTGTTGTGCCCAGACAAAGACGGTGCTATTTCTTCTCCTGAGAGATGAGTTCAGCTCATTTAAGGGCCCAGGAATGTCAATGAGTCACACTAGGTCTGCCATGCAAGGTGAGTTATTGAAAGTATTAGTAAGGAAAGATCCTCTGTTCCTAAGCTGAAGATTTTGTTTAGCTCTCAATGCCATGGCAGCCCTCTCAGTGTGAAAGCGAAGCTGTTGAAAGCGTAAACAGGTGAAAATTAAATTAAGAGCTTTTAATGAAATACACGTGCAACAAGAATTTGAAAAAGGAATGAAACACGGGACCTGCATAGTAGCAACTATGGCAAGTTGTATTCATATCTCTACCCCTTGCTGTCTTGTGTGATTCTGTTAAATATATCACTTTGTTTGTAGAATGTATCTGTTGCTTCCTGGAAAGTCACATTGCTGGGTTTTTTAAGTGAGACATACACATTTTGTTCTCAAAAATGTGTTTATTCAAGTATTTAATAAAAACTTTGGGAATATCCCTGCAAGATACTGAAATCAGTGCAGCATCAAGCCATTGTGGTCAATTAGAAATCCAGATGAGTTTTTCCATATTTATTCTTCCTAGTTTTGGAAAATAATTGTTCATATGTATTTTCATCTTTATCACTAACTGGCAAACCTCTTTTTCCCAATTAAATCACTGACACATACAACTTTTGAAATATTTGCTATATGCCAGAAAGTGTATATAGTTTTCTATATAGTAGTGTTGTCTCATATGTTGTGGGGTAAATTGAGAGATAGCCAACAAAAATCCATTAGGAGCAGTCATTTTAGTACTATCAAACTGAATAATTATGCACAAAATTTCAGGCTTTCTCTAGAGAATGTTCCTCACCTTTAATTTTTTATCAATGGACTTTTGACCTGAAACCAGACTGTATAGTCTTCCCTGTAGATACCATGTGTGCAATATGTGTATCATTTTCTTGGCAGCTTAATAACTTATTGACAGCCTTTTCTTTTAAAGTTGCCCTTTAGGTGAAGCCGGCACCACCAAACTGTAGATGACACAGTGGCTTGTATGGGGTTCTGCACTACACTCTTTGATGGAATAACCATTAATGTTTGTCAGTCGTATAAGGAAGGCCAAGAAGAATGAGACAAATCTTTGTATTCCATTGGGATGTCTGTTGAAGACAAAGACTGATGGTTGGCTGAAATGAGTATTAATTACTTAAACATACTGTGGATGGGGGCCAGTGTGAAATTTCTGTTGTAGCTCAGTCTGAGAGCTGACACTCCTGATGCTGCTCTGTAGCCTGAACACTCCTGTCTCCTCTTCTACTGACATGTTTTCACCAATGCTACACTTATTTCAAAACTGATTTCCTTGGGCCAGATTATAAGTTTCAGCTAAGGAGTTCTGTGAAAGGATCTTTAAACCCCAGTTTGGTCTAGTTTAGAACCACAACCATGAAAAGAATTTAATCAGAATTCTATTAAGTTAGTACAAAGCCAAGCAAAGATTAATTGTATGCATTAAAGTGTTTCTTTACCATTGACTTTTAAATGGTTGGTTAGCTACATTATGTCAGTTCTGAAAGTATATTACACCAGTAAATGTTCTCAACTGAAGTGCATTTTTTATATCTCTTTTTTGCGCTGTAATTTCTGTTATATTTACACTTGTAAAAACTTTAAACAAGTGCACAGCATGATCCACTTTGTATTTTGACTTACACCAAGAGAAGTCATTGTTGCATGTAAATACTGAATTTTTATAGAAAGGTACTATTTTCATGTAACCACTCCTTAGAAGTGGTCTCTGCTTTCAGTCTGGGTGCTTCCAAATGTACTCTGGTATATCTCTGATATTATAGACCAAAGTTTTATTATATTATTAAGGTATTATATTTTTTCTGTAATACAGAAACATATGCTGCAGCTATTTTTAAGACATGTTGCCATTTAATTATGTCAATACATGTGTTATTACCTATATAGTAAATACAGAGAAATACACAGGAATGCTTTAACTGCTATTGCTAAATATTTAATTTAAAACAGATCATATTCTAAGCATGACCCTTAATTATGTAGCCTTAGTAGTAATTAGTTTTAGTAAGCAAAACCAGACAAGACAATTTATTTCTATTACTCTGTGTGCACTAATAGTAAACAATGTAGGCAGCATATTTCAAGTTTTTCTTTAAAATTAATTTCACAATTCACACTCTTACAGAATACTTACAAAATAATCATATTTCTACTTAACAGCTTTTTCATCTTGACAATCCCACCCTTGAGCTTTTTAAAAGGGGTTGTGCTTAAAATATACATATTCAACGGTGACGAAATATTTTAACTCTACTGTAGTGTCTTTATATCACTTGTTTGGATTTTTTGTTATAGTGCAAACACTGGGTAACTTGCTGAAGCAGTAGGATCGCCCCTAATTTAGTTTATTTCCTATGTAATGAGTAGCATAACCACTATGCATTACCATCTGTTTGATCTTAAGGACTTAAGATTGTAAAGATTTGTTAAAAACATGGGTGAAGGGGTCGTGGAACATTTAAAATCTCTTATCAGGCAGCACCACATGAACTCTTCAGAGATTCAGCAGGGCTGGAGATTTAGTGTCAGGTATTTTTCTCCATGCGAAGGGTTTGCTTAATCAACATGCTTTGGAAATTTGGCCACAGGACAGAAATGTGACTACAGCAGAAGCAGAAGCCTGCAAAAGGTCTGCTGCAAGGGCACACCGTGCCTTTCAAAGCTGCCCCACCTATTTTGAGAAGCACATCAGGGAAGTGCCTCTGACTGGTGCAAGGGGACAACAAACACAGAATGAGAGAGAGAGGAGCTGTCGGTGGGTGTAGGAGTAGAGTTCCTATTAGACCTCTTGGGTGTTGAGAACTCCAGTGCCTTGCTATCTGTGGGGCCTGAGGCCTCTGGCAAAGGAAGAATTTGTAAGATAAGACTTTTACCTTAGGGGAAAGTAATTACCCTGATGTCATGGCTCGGTGTAGTATACACACTAGACCCTATCTCCAAAGCATTTCCCTTTTCCCCTTGGGTCGCAGAGCTTCACTGTTTTCCTTGTTTATAAAGGGGTTTGCAGTTATCTAAGGACTTTTTCCAACCATTTTCAATATTTTAGTGATTTTAACAAATGCACTATTTTAATACTTGACTTTGAAATAGCTATAGATACAGGAATGCTTTACAATTAAATGTGTACGTGAAAAATACTTAAAGGGTCACAAATCCTACTGAAGTTACAGGTGCTTTTTATTCCATTTAGATGCAGGGCAGGATTTAGCTGAAAATGGCCAAAGTGCATCCAGCACAAAGTTGTCTGTTCTGATATTTGTGGTGATACTTAAAGGGTAATTTTTTTTCAAGAGAACTGAATTCACAATACAATAATGATGTCTCACTCCTTTAGAGCCCAGTGGGTCCAAGTGACAGACATATCAAAAGGTGGATGGTGATCCATAAGACCAGTTCTGCATGGATTTTGGATAGGGCTCCTCTGCACTTAGAGAAAAGCTGGAGTATCTATTCACAGGAATTACACTTGCATATTTATTTGCAGCACATTTTTCCAGCAAAAGAGCTCTGAAGTGGCCATAACTTGAACAGAAATAAATAGAAAGGTGTTGAGATCTAAAGACAGCACTAGAATTTAAAGGCTAATTCTTTTTTTTCCTTCTTACTTCCGTTGCAGCAAAGACAAAATTTTGACATGGAGGGGATCATTTTTTCTTTTCCTTACCTTCACAGTCCTTTGACGATACCAGTCACTAAATGCAGGACCTTTCACTTCTAGTCCTAGTCCTCTGTACTTATTTTTTTAATTCCTCAACTCCCGATTTTGCTGTTCTGCTGGGCAAGTCTTTAGTTTAATCCAAATGACACTCCTCGTCCCCTGATAATACAATTCTTTCTTCCCGTCCTCCTAAAGAAAGTACATGAAACTTATAAATGCAGATACCAACCCAACACAAACCCACAGCTTGCCTCCTTCACACTCTTCCAGCACGGCACGAATCCTGCTTTCCCAACGCTCCCAATTATTGGTTCGGAGCAGCTGAAAGCTTTGAGACTGCCCAGAGCCAGCCAATAATTGCGAGGTTTTGGGCAGAGTGACATAGGACTGAGAGTGTGCTTGCAAGGAGGTGGCCATGAGCCCATGTGAGGTCTGCATCTGGACTGAGAAACTTTATGTACTGCACTGCTTTAGGAGAATTGGAATAACAGAAGACAGTGGAAATCAGTCCCGGAAGAGGGAGATTCAAATAAAGACCAGATGATTATTGCATTCAGTAAAGCTGGCTCAGGAAGGTGTGAATTACACACTTTCCTGCACCACAGAGGCCTCTTGAGCTGTAAGCAGCATTTATCCTCTGGGAACACAGGTGGTGATTCCACCTCTGTCCCCAGCTGGATTCATTTTCAAGGAAGCTTTACATTCCACCAGCAACTCAGTGAGTGGTTCACCAGCGGAGGCCACTATGGGAAGGTAAAAAATAAGAGTGCTCCTTCTTATTTCCCTGGCATGCCTCCACTTTCTGGTCTTTATTTATTTATTTGGCATGTCTGCTCTCCTACACTTTTCCTCTTCAGCATTCTTCCACTTCAGACTGTCTTTTCCTAACAGGTTTTCAGCTGCATTGGTTTGAGGCCTATTGTGTTGTAGAATTAGCCTTCAAGGAAAGCGAGAAAGCTTCCTTCGAGTGAATGAGAATGCAGTAAGGGTTAAGAAATTTACTGACCATGAAAATCCTTCATTAATAGGGAGAATAGACTTGATGACCTTTGTATTTTTTCTCCTTCTTTCTGTTGCTCTGAAGCTTTACCCACCTTTCCATGCCACTTGTGTGATAAAGGCAAATTTTACAACTCTCTTTCAGTGGGCAGTCCAATAAAATTGGCTCAGATGATACCCCACAGAGAACAGACTGCCTTCCATTAACATTCACCAATACGTGACATGATGACAAGACACTAATAACCCCTTCTGCAGTCACCAAAATTTGGACTTCCCCTCTTCGAATACAGAATGATTTTTAAAAACTTACACCCTGTTTTGGTGCTATCTAGCATTATTTTTCCGTAAACACACAAACAATACAGATTACTCTTATTAGTGATTTACTGTTCTACCAGTGCTCTAATTTGACCAGGGTCCTTTCAGCCATCTGTTCTGGTTTTCTCATGCTCTCATTCCTTCATTGTGTATATAAAAATTATCTTTGTTTTTCAGTATCATGTTTCATAAAATTTTTCATTTTGGTTAAAATACAAATCTAATGGCAGAGAGTTGTCAAAAGACTCTAAGAATTACAATTGTTGCTTTTTTCATGGCATGACATTTCAACCAATCACTGCTGTCAGTTTTGTCATTCCTGATGACAAAAATATGCTATGGAAAAGTAAAAACCTTCCTATGGTAAGATCTCCCTGAGCTGCTAAACTAAGACTTTTCATAAATGTCCACAAAAAAAGGCTACAGCACTCTAAAAGGAGCAGTAAGACTTTCTTCTGTGCTGAGAGAGGGGAAAAAAAGAGGATGTATGGTGACACAGAGCAAATTTGACAGTGCTTATGTAAAATGAACAAACCTACAACGAATTCTATACTCTGATAATCGAAAACAAATTCATGCTGTTTTACCGTGACCACTTTATATGGAAATTTAGGGATATAATTCAGAACAGAATAACAGTAATTATCATACTCTCTGCATTAAATTAAAACCAGAAATGTTGATCTGTCTAATTGTAGGCATTAAAAAAATAAATAGTTTCAAAAAAGAGAGATGCAAATGGAAAGATGCCATGGTGGCATTACTTTACAAACAATTCTGCCTTTCTCCTTTGGCTCTCAGTACTGAACTGTCACCTTTTAAAGCAGATACTTGCTTTTTCTGGTTGCAAGAGGAATGGTACATTCACATTAGTGATGTATTTAAATATTGAGGGGTGGGGGGAGAAAGCAGAAAGCCACATCCAGCTTGAAGGAGAAAAGCTACAGACTTCCACTTATTGGTCCTCATTGTTGCCTCTGCGCTAATGGATATTAAAACTTGCTCAGCAAGTGCTAAAACCAACTTCCTAGCAGTTTGCATCTCACAAAAGAAATTAAAAAAAAAAAAAACCATTAAAAAGCACCCCTTCAACAGGATACCTTTTACCAGAGGGTAATAAAGGACCAGAGGTGCTTCATTCAGTCCACACCATTTCTGTTTCTATGCCAAGTATTACTATGACAATCATTCACGTTTGCAACATAACTTGGATTATACTGTGAGCTCTCTGTTACTGTTTTGAGAGAAGAGTGAGTTCAGTGGCTTATCAAAGTCATTCTCATCTTCACTGTAAAATACAAAGGTAATTTTCTTCACTGAAGGTTATTTCTTTAGCAGATTTCTGGCTTTAGTCACTCAGAGGGTACTAAGCAAAGGTTCTAAAGTGATTTCTGCAAGATATATCAAATCTCCTTTTCTTCTTACTGTAAGAAACTGGAAAATTGCATTATCTGAATGGATTTTAGTAGGGGATTGGGAAACAATTTGAAAGAGAAGTTCACTTAACATAAAAACACAGGGCAGAGACAGGAAGCATATGAAAGGTTCACTGAAATTGATGCTTATGTTCCACCTCTCATCTTGTCTAACATTCTCTCCTGAAGGCTGACACCAAGTAGAATGTGAGTCTTGCCTGCAGGCACCAAAAGACAGGAACATGTCACTATTTTTCCATTGCCAAAGAATGTGTGTGCAAATTCTAGCGATAAAGCAAATGCTACGCTGTTCTCTAATATCCAAAGAACTTTTGGACTCTGAAATCTGGATGCATGGAGAGGCATATTTCAGCCTATATTTAGCATTCAGCATAGTTTTGATAATAATGTGTCATATCTTCAAAGCAAATGCTGGTTGCATATGTTGCTGGTTTTCTCAGTAATTATTATGCTAAACGTAATAGGCCAAGTCAGACTTTGCATTCTCAGAAGCTCTGTGAGTATTCTCCAGCATCTTCCAGCAGACATACAGCACAACTACTGGATGAAGACTGGGCAACTCCGCTCTATCTCTTTACTCCAACATTGAAATTGCTTATACCTATGTTCTTTCTCCATTCAACTGTTCCAAAAAGTAAACAGTCTTGTCTTACTGGCACAAATGTAAAGAGAAAGCCCATTTAGAGGTCCAGCATCTGCTACTGAGTTGTCAGCTTCCACATGTGAGCGTGAGCACTGGAACTGTATTTATTACCCAAAATCAAACTGTCTGAAATGTAGGGACTGCACTTGTTGGAGTCCTGACACAAACCCAGCTGTAAAAAACCAGAAAATGCTATTCTTGCATTTTTTGCAACAAAAATCATGCATGTGCATCATGTCTGTACCTGGTTCAGAAACACACGTAAGCATCAAACCCTCACATTTCTGAAGAGACACTGAAGGGGAAGAAAAATGCATTTGAATTCTCCAATACTGCCCAAGCATCTCTCTCACTGATACTTTGCCAATCCCATCATGCCCAGAAGCCTGAGGGCAGAAGGGCCAACATGTATCTTACCTGCACTGCTGCAGTTAAACTTGGCTTTCTAATACTGACTTAAGTAACCAAATTATTTTAGTTCTTTCACTAAGTCTTAAAAAAAAAGCCAAACCCCCCAGTAATTTGTCAGCTACCTTAAAACAAGGAGTAAATAAATCCAGAAATCCAGATTTTTCCACAGCCATTTTGCGAACACCAGAGGAAGCTGAAATAATCAAGCTTTTCTGAGGATCACTCAGACAGATCTTGTCTTTACATCTCAACTAAACCCGTGAGAAAAATATTAATATTTTGAAGAGAGACGTGAATATTTTTAAGAAATGTGCCAAGTGGAAAAACCAGGGTGGTGGAGGATATACGGTTTGCTCTCCATGACTAGAATCTGTATATAAGAGGAGAATGATGGCAATCCACAGCCGTGTTGACAATTCAGACATACAGGAAATACCCTTGTAGGAAACTAATACCATCTGGGTTTGGCCCAAGATGTGTGAATGAGAAATATGTTTCTTGTTGAGAATGCAAAGATAGTTTTGGACATTGCAAAGAAGGAATGCGTTAAGCATGCACAGTTATAAAAATGAAATAGGGTAAGGCACTGCATGCATATGGAATAATTAGAGGAATATGTTTGTGTGCGTCAATAGCTGATGCAGACATAGAACTTCAGAATTCATTTGTCCTAAGACAACCAGTAAATTATTATGAAAAATGTCCTCAGTATAATTGGCCAGAAGCTCTCTGAGTAAAGACAGCATTTGAAAATGCTGATTTGTCCAAGGCCCCGCTTCCCCCTGATGGAAAGGGCGGTTTGCTTGTGGCACATGTTGTATTTGTAGGGCAAAAAGTAAAATAGTTTGGAAATTCCTGAAACATCCAGTTCTAATATTTGTAAAATTGGGAATTTCGATTCTTTCAGCGAGTTGTTTTTGGTTTAGAAATTAGTTTTAGTTAAAAGAATGTCAACACCGAAATGAAATATTTCATTTGGCCCTTTCTGAGAATCTTTCAGTCCACACTTGGTGAGAGTATGTTTTCAAAATCTCAGAATATTCTCACTCCTCTCTATCCTGTTCTTGCATTAACTGTCTGAGATTTTAGTGTCTGTTCTTGGCATAGGAAGGCTCTCTGGTTTCTAACGAAGCCATTGCCAGCATTCTGAGGTTCCTAAGACTCGCTGCCTGCGGGACGGATTTTTGCCTCTCCCTTGACACCCTCATCTACTTGTGAAAGCCCCAGCAGTGCTGATTTTTCTGTTATTTGTGAGGATAATGAATGCCTTGCATGGATAGGAAAAAGTTCCAGGCTCTCTTTTTGGTGCACATTTGCCTTCTTCTCCAGACAAGCCTTTAGTGCTATCATCCTTTCTCTAAGTTCAGGCTCTAAATGCTCTTTTTAAAGAAAATTACTGAGAAGATAAAAAGTTTCCTAGTCTTTCGAGTCTGTCAAGATTCTGGATTAACCCTGTTCCAGGTTCAAAGACACTCATCATACACATGATGATATGTTCCTTACCTGAGCAATGTTCATACAATGACAGTAAACTCTCTGTTGTTGTATCTTGGTCTTAAATTGGTTTTCAGCAGATTTTTGACATATCTGAGCAGGCGTGTTTTTATCACTGTTAAACACTCCTGGAGATATTTAGTTAACATGTATCAATTGTTTTAGTGCTTACCCAGAAGGCAGAATGCAAAAACCCCAAGAGGTGGAAAATTAAAATGGTAATTTTGGTTCTTTTAGTTTGCATTCTTTTTTTAGTACGCATTGGACCTGCGTAACACCTGAAACCTTTGGACAGAATGACCAGAGTCTTGTGAGCCAAATGTTTTTAAGACACTAAAGGCACACTGTTGTGCATCTTTGACTGATGGATTACATTCAGCTTGACTTGGGCTATCTGAAGGAGCAGGCAGGCTGAGGTAGGAACAGCAGCCCATTACAGAGCCCACTGCTACTGCAAGTCTGAGCTGATCATCAGGGATGAGTTCTCCACTTGCTACCTAATGGACTGTATGTATGATTTGATTCCTTATTCTTTGAAACTGAATTATTGGTACCTGTTTCAGCTTCATTACAGAAAGGTGTTACAGGCTGAGACAGCTTGGTTGGTTAGAGCATCGTGGTACTAATGCCGAGGTTGTGGGTTTGATCCCCGTATGGGCCCTTCACTTAAGAGTTGGACTCGATGATCCTTGTGGATTCTTTCCAACTCAGAATATTCTGTGAAATTCTGTAAAGTGAAAATCACCCAATGATTTGGGTTGGAAGGGCCTTTAAAGATCATCTTGTTCCAACACTCCTATCATGGACAGGACCACCTTGCACAAGACCAGGTTGCTCAAAGCCACATCCAACCTGACCTTGAACACTTCCAGGGATGGGGCATCCACAGCTTTCTCTGGGCAACCTGTTCCAGTGCCTCACCACCCTCACAATAATAATTTCTTCCTAATATCTAATCTAAACCCACCCTCATCCTTTGCTAGGCTGGACAAACAAAGCACTGCTTTCATTTGCATCCAGCAAATTTTTTTTGTTGCAAAAACAGTTTCCGTTGTCCTTGTAGATTAAATTCTCCTCAAATTTAATTCTTTTTTTGTAGTCCTAAAAGTAGAACTTGAGTGGATATAAACAGTGCTTGATTTGCATATCTTAAATCTTAAATAAGTGGTCTTTGAACTACCTAGAAGAATTTATTTTATAGTATAGAATAAACTAATATTGTCATGCCAACAAAATTCAATTCTAATGTTGGGGAAAAAGGGTTTTGAAAACTGAGCACTTTATGTATGTGCCTGTGTTTTTTAAAGAACTCATTAAATTATGGTTGTACTACGTATTTTAAATATTGACATTTCTGAGTGGGGTTTAATTTTTATTCTGCCAAGCGTTGTAAATCCCTGTTTTGGATTCTGAGGATTTCACTGGAGGTGGAAAACCACTAATAAGTTCTTCTTGTTCACGCAACTTATATTCACTTCCACGTTTTAACTTGAGGCAGAGCTTTTCTGTTGCTGCTGATAACACCCTTCTGAGTGTGAACCAAACTCCTTTGGGGTAGGACAGAGTAAAATTTCCTCCAAGTAATGGCAATGATAATTACCTTAATATAAAATTTTCTTTCATAAGGCCCTAATTCAGCAAGTATTTAGGCACATGCCCAAAGTTCACTGATTTTTTTTCTAGTGCAAAACACGGTAACATGAGGCAGCCACTTCTCTCCATTTCAGAGTTTACTTGAATTTTGGTGTCAGTAAATGAGATCTGATAAAATGGGGATGAAGGGATTTATCAACCAAAAATTATTCTGATTGAGGAGGAAAAAAATCACTAGAAAAAAAAGGATTTTTTTTTTTCTTTTTTAATGAGTCAAGATTTCATAAAGATTTTTTTATGGTCTGTAGCTAACGTGGTGGTTATGCAGCTAAAGGCATTATCTTCACATCATTATAATGAAACATAACACTGGGATCCTTGACTTTATTAGCCAGGCTTCATTGGTATCTGACATTATATATTTCCTATTATAAATCTAAATAAGAACTTACATTGACCTGCATTAGACCAAACATTAAACAATTTACTGAGATTACAACTTTGAAAGGAAACTAAAAAAAAGAAAAAAAAGAAAAAAAAAGTCTTTTAGACCACCAAGAAACAACCATAAATTTAAGGAAATATGAGGTTTCCACCATGTGACTTCCCCTGCAGAGTTATGCAACAGACTGCTGTTACTTAAAGGTCATGCATAAAAAATTTATAGTACATTTTTTAAGAGATTTATGGTGTTTCTATTTATACAACTTATAAGTCAACAATTTAAAGGTATAGTATACTAAAATAACAAATTAAAATCTAATCCCTTTGAATCCTTGATAAAATAGAATGCTTTAATGTAAGTCATATATTAAAGAGGTTTAATAACTGTATCTATATTAATTGATGTGGTATGTGTGATGTAATGATTAGCTGTTTATTATCTGTTACAGATTATTTGTTCATTTTTATCCTGAAAATGATTTGCAAATGGGGTTGGCTAGGGGAGCATTCTTTGTCACACAGGCCTGTTATGTGGTGGTGTAACTCTCTTCAGAAGAGCTCTGCAAACCAGTCTCAGAACTTTCTCCCAGTGTTGAGATGAATGATGCCATTGATGCCTATCTAGGCCTTTTGTTTGGGGATATCTTTGAGCTCAACTATATATCATTTGCCAAAGATGTTGGATTTTCTGGAAGGAAAAATTTGTGACACTACATGAAGGTGCCACCCCTCAGTTATTTGCTGAGCTTTATTAGCTTTGCACTGGAATGAAATGGGAGCAGTTAGGCAGCTGCTCAGCAAGAGCACAACAAAGAAGACTCAGAGTGGCAATTTTTCACATCACTAGAGCTGCTTTACCAGTAGGGTTTGAATTCAGCCACTGGAGTCATGCTGTCAGCCTTGCCTTTGCACACTTAACTCGTGTGTATATTCACATTGCAAATGCATCACTTTATGCCAGGAGTCAGGGCCATATATGCAGGTCTGGTAGGGATTATTGATGCTGAATTCATCCCCGAATTTTGCATATTAAATTAATGAGAGAATATGAAGGCTCCATTAGGGCGCAGCATTTAAGTACTCTAATGTATGTAAGCACTTGGACACCTTAAATACTGATTTCTCACGAAAACAAGTCTTCATAGATAAATAAAGGTGCTATTACATGAAATCTCTATGAACATGCTCAACCATAAACACATCAATAATTCCATTGCCTTTGAGGTCCAATACAAACATGGTGCTGAATGGGACAATAGCGTTTGGAGGAAGATACTAATACGGTCACGGAGATTTGTGGTATTGTGGCCTAATTTCACCCTCAGTAAAGAGCCTAAGAATGTGGTCTGGTGGTGACAGGTTCCTAAAAATAGGGAAGGGAATTCTCCACAAGAGACAGCCTTTGGCTAGCTGTGCCACCCGACAGGTTTTAGTTAAGAGTCTCGAGTGACTTGAATCCTCACATCTCGTCCCTTGATGACTCTCACAGTATTCCCGTAGGGATGCCCTGTGTCCGAGGCTTGAAATACGTTTCTCTCCTTGCTGTGGGAGATATTGTTCTACTGATCATCTTGGCTACTGCTGCCTCCAGCTCTGGAGACAACACACAGTGCCTGAGCAGCCCTGCAGAGCTGGAGCTGATACGGTGCTTCTTGGTAAGAGGTTCTCAGCAAAATTACCCGCTAGACCTTTGCAAAAAGTCCTTGTGCAACCCTGGCTCGCCGCGTTCCTTGCCGTAAAATAGAGTTACGCTGGTTCTGTGGATTTTGGATGTTTCTAAAGTTGTGGCACCCTGGGATTTGTCTTTGCTGACTGAAGAAACATATCGCTGTTCCTAAGCTGGTCATCACCCCTTCATCAGTATAATTCATTTCCATAGTAAGAAACACTTGTAAAGAAATTTGCTACAACTGCTCCAGCAGAGTTTATAGGTTCGTAGGCCAACCCAAGCAGCAATTAATTTAAAAGAAGATGTGATCATTTCCTATCTTTTATGAGCATTAAATAATACTTTTTTTTTTCTTTTGGACAAAAAATATTTGACATGTCAAAGGAGTAGGATAAGAGTTGATAGTATCTATGGTATTTTAAAATATGAATATCTTTTATAAATAATAAAATCACAAAGTGTTAGGAAAGAATAACAGATACGGCATTTTAAAAGCTGTTTTTCTTTATAACTGTAAGTCTAGAGTTTCAGAGAGAAAACACTAATAAAAATTAGTCAGTCATCATTATGATGTCATTCTCATAATTTCCCTTGAAGTAAACTAGCAAGTACAAATAATATTTGTAATGTCTGACATCATCTATGTAGCTTTCCATATGCTCAGACTTTGGGTTAAATTTAGTGATGTTTCCCATTTTTTAGAGAGAACACCTTCTGGGTGGAATGGATTTCATTAAGAAAATCTCTCTGAAGTTAAGCCATCTTTGTAACTTGTTTGAAACAAAACAAAACAAAAACCCAAACAGGCCAGGAATAATAGGAGTACAGCAGTAGCAATTTATCAAAAAGGTGATCATCTATAAGAACCAAAGTTTCAGTCCTGAGTCTGAGTGTTCCCATAAAAGGAGGATCGATGCTTTTCAGTGTCAGTCTCTTTAACAAGAAATAAGCATCGTTGCAATTGTTTTACGTAGGAAACAATATTCCCTTCCAGGTGATATCACATTTATCACAGATAATTTGCAAAAGCTTCTTAGAATCACTCAGACTTTAAAAAATGCTTCAGAGGAGCCATGAACTCAGTTTTTGGTGCTTCTCTTTTGAGATGCTAAGCATTTAAGGACATTTATAAAAGTGATTCCTTGTTTTCAAAGGTTTCCTTAAAACAACTAAAAGGTGTATAGGAATCAGAGAAAGAACAATCACTTTTCCTCAAAACTAGTCTCATATTGACCACAAGCAATAACTCACATTTGAAAATCTTAGTCTTACACTAATTAGAATATTGTCTATAAAGTGATAATTTATGCTTATAGAATGGCCAACCAATGTCTTTGATCTTCCATTTTCTTTTAACTCTAGAGTTTTCTGCACTGTTTGGGATGGTAATTTCATTTCATTGTTGCTCTCCGTTAGTGACAGGAGATACATCAGCACCACAGTATAACAATCCTATGCAATAGCACATGCTAAGAACATATGCAGGAGATGAGAAAGTTGTATTTCACATGCAGCAAGTGTAGTTCCACATGTGGAATATAGTCCTGCTTTTTCTGTCTCTTGCTCACTGTGTCCTTTCCCACATGCAGGCCAAGGGTGTCTGAGCCATCTCTCCACTTCCAGAAAGAAGCAAAGGGCAGGAGAGATGGTGGTGAGACATGATCCCCATTGCCTTCCCCAAACCATCTGTGCTGTTCTGCTCCACAGCATGACTGGCTCATCAGCATCATTGTCCTTAACATACTTTTGATCTAAACCAATATGTACCAGTTGAGTTAATTTGTAATGAAATTATCCACTGGGATTATGTTTTCCATTTCAAATCATCTTTCAAAGATATGCAGTACACAGATGATTTGGGCCATTTTAATCCAAAGACCCCTGACAACTTTTTAAGATAATGCATTGCATTACTTAATATAAACTTAAATGTAAGTAAATATTATTTATTATTCTTGATTTTGTTGTTGTTGCTGTTTTTGTTGGAAGACTTGGGCATCTGTTTTAAATGATGTCATTATTTACACATGGTGACTTTTGCATTTGAATGGACATTAGCTAAATGTGACAGTTATTCAAATTCAAAGCAGAAAAAATTACTAGAGTTGTCAGAATATTGTGATACACTGATTCATTACTCCTTGATAAATGCCAACATTTTCTATTACCCTCCCAAAAAACGAATAAGGAATTCACACATTTGCACTCTATCCTTAAGTACTGAATGGAACATTTTCTGAAAGGAAAATAGCTAACATAAACATATTTTCTTCTTTAGAAATATGAGGTATGTAATAATTAGCAGAGTTTCATTTAAGCTACAGAAACCATATTCCCTTAGGAGAAAAAGAACAATAACTTCTTAAAAAAATGACAGGCTATACACTATTTGGTGTATCTGAGGAATACAACTATAACTGCTTAAACATATTTAAAAGTGGTAAATTCACTTCCTCTACAAATTCATAAACTCAGAATTGTTTCCTTGCAATTGTTCTTGGAACTAATAGAGAAAAATCTCCCAGGGACACATGAAATGTAATAAGTGTAATATGAAAATTGCCCTTTCTCACATGAAGACTGAAACAAAGCAGATATTCTCCAGAACACCAGCAGGTTCCCCTGCTCTCTGCCCATATGGGCTCTTCCCACAGTCTCACTGCATGAGGGACTCATGAACTTCATCAGAGCTGACTGTATGGAAGGAATGTGGGCTCAAACATTTGAAGGCATGCCACAGAACTTCAGCAAGCCAGTCTCTTGTTAATTACAACTAATATTTCATTATGTTGTGGAATTTACAGCTACATAGATGTGTGCACACATCTTAGTATGTAGTGTAGCCAATGCTTGCAATTAAATCACAAGCCTTGCAAAGTATAAGAGGTGTAGTGAAAGCTGAAATTCGTAGAATAAAACATTGCAAGGAGGTTTTCAGCTTTTTAATTTGAACCCTTTAAGCTTCTTGATTGCAGGAAGAAGTCTGAGAACACAAATCAAGCTAAAAAGTAAGGAGGTAGTGAATTTCCACTCCCCGTTTCCAAATGGATTTTTTAAGCACGTGGCTTTTCAGGCCAATTTCGTGATTTTGGAGTCTGCCTCATGAGTGTGTGAACGGGCAGGATTGAAGGTACTTTATATGGCTTATTTAAAAATAACATCCTAACCCAAGCTATAAATCACAATAAGTATTTAATGCCTTATGTATATAATAAATATTCAAGTCTAAGTATCTGGTTACAGCAGTGATTAAAAGTTCTGAAAACCAACCCCTTAAAAGACAGTCTTCAGTGGAAATAGTGTGAGTGGTGAGGCTTCTTTCACACCCTTCTATGCACATGTGCAGTTTTATTTCTGAAGCAAGACTTAAGACAGAGAGGAGCCAGCCTGATAGGAAGTTCTAAAAGGTGATTAAAGAACCTGGATGGGTTTTACAGTGGGAAGGGAGACAGAAGGATAAGAAAGATATCTCATGGAACTCTAGATTAAGTTTTTAAAGAGAAAACTTGATCTTCATGAAGTTAGAGAAGAACTGACTGGTTAGCCAGTCAGAAGTAATGAATCAGAACTACAGATACAGATCCCTTTTCAAATCCCACTACATTTGCAACAATACAGGCAGGGGAATGACTGACTGGGGACAGCTCTGCTGAAAGGGACTTTGGGGTCTCGGCAGACAGCAAAGGGAACACGAGCCAGCAGTGTGTGCCCTGGCAGCAGAGAAAACCAGCTGCATACTGGGCTGTGTAATGGGGCACAGGCAGAAACCCATCATCCTCCCGTTACCCTGCACTCACAGGGCTGCAGATAGAACCCTGCAGCTGGTTCTGTAGACCCCTCAGTGCCACAATGATATCACCACACCACAGTGAGTTCAGAGATGGGGACTGGGGACTAGAGAATTTGCCCTCTGTGGAGAGGCCACAAGAGCGGGGCCCATTCAGCTCAGAGAAGGGAAGGCTTTGGGACTTTGTTCTGCAAGTGGGACAGTTAAGTGTGGTAGTGAATATAGAGAATTATATCACAATGTAATTGTTTCCTATGAGAGTCTATGACTCTTATGCTAGTCTAGGATTTTTGGCAAAACATTTCTGTGGCAGGTATTGTTGGAAAATCCTAATCAATGAAAAAAAAATCAATTCACACATCCCATCCGAAAATCTAACCCATCAAGCTACTGGTTATGTTGTTATGGACTTTCTCACATTTTCTTTTTCTGTTTTTACTAGAATTTCTAGTCTTGACCTGAGAAGGTTTCCAAACAACAGTTTCCTTAGAATTGGAAGAGGAATTCTGCACTTGATTCATGACAGGCACCACAGTCTGTAACTTGCATATCCAGAGTAACTTCCTTAACCTGTACAGAGCAATGAGTCTATTTTACCCACACTATTTAATTTCACGCTGTAGCACAGCAGGTCTCAACAAGCAAGGACCACTGACTTTTTATGTGTGCCTTTGGAGCTGCTTCTCTGAATTTCATCTGTCTGTTCTTATATTGTGTCCAATATTTTGCAATTTTATAAGTGTCTCCAGAAGTATATCTTGACAACTCTTAGTTACTGTTGGAAATGCTTACTGGAGCATCCAGCCCTGATATAAACCAGACTTTACATGCGAGTCTGATAGGCTAAAGGACTTATCAAGTCACTGAGCTTTGCAGCATACCTCGAGTTTCACACAAAGGATTATTTTTGAGATGCTTGATGCTGTTCCACACAGAAAACAAATATTAACACTATGTTATTTCTGGACAAGGACTCTGACACAAAGATTAAATGTGATACTAGTATAGGCTACTACACCAGGACCTAGTAAAACCCAGTTTTATTGACAGATGACCCAATTCCCTATCAGGAAAGCTACGTGGCTGCTGTACTTTTTCTAAACAATAGGATAATAAATTATAGTAGTAGAAAAGCTACAGGTGAATACTTCATTAATTGGTGTTGAATCAAAACTATCAAAGCAGCAACATGTAACAGACAAGTGACTATGTTGTTCTAATGTCATTCCTTTTAAGTGTGACAATTCAATTTGTTAAACTTTTTCATCAAAGAAAAAAAGAGAATGAAAAGGCAATATTGGCTTCTCTGAAATGTATTTCTTCACCTATTCTGCTAGATCTTATTTTTTGCAAATTGAATATATTTTTAGATGCCATCAAACAAAACCCTTTTTCAACATTATTTTATCCAATTGTCTCTTGCTGAACTCCTGAGAATGCTGCTGAGTTAAATAGTGACTCTGAGTTGGCACTGATGCTTCTCATATATTTTTCAGCATAGAGGAGAAAAAGGTGAGAGCTCTTTGTGTGATTAGAGATTCATTATGTTGTATTGAATTTAGTGTGCCATTTCATTATTTAGATTTAGAAACTGTCTTTAGACTTTCTACCAAGGCACTCTAATCTTGTATCACCAGCAAATTCTGCCAGTTATCATGAACTTCTCAAGGATCAGCTGATTTTCTGGAAGCACTACTAGATTACACATTTTTAAATTAGTTTAAAGATATCAATTATTTATTTCTTCTGTTTGTTTTTCACTCCTAATTTAGCAGTGTTCTGGATATATGTCCAGAGGCACTCATATGGAGCAGTTCTTCTCTGAATGCAGTCAGAACCACAACAGGGCTTTTTTATTATATCACTAGCAATCTCTCATACTACTTTCTTCAGAAACAGGGTATAAAAACTTCTAGAAATATAAACTACTTTTTCTTTGTTCTCTTACTAATTCTTTGACAGCATTTTGCTTGTGCCAACAAATCAACACATGAACAAGATGCTTTTTCGAACTAATTTTACAATTCTCTTAATTTTTCATGGAGGATTTTTCTGGGTTCTCCTTTGTCTGTTATTTGCAAGATGACCTTCAGAGCACTTTTACAGTCAGACTCACAGATAACAGTGGAAGTTTGTAAAAAGAGATAGTACAACTTCATGATCTCAACTACTCAAATTTTCAGATCTTTTAGAGCACTTATTTTTAGGTTGCTTTCCATGATTTCTCTTCTCCCTCCTTTTTTTTCCCCCTTTCTCATCCTACAGGTGGAGAAATGGCAAATGTTAAGCAGCAACTATAGGATGTGTCTTTCCCAGTCTCTCATAAGGAAAGAAGCTGTAGCTTTTGCTTTTATACTCCATGGGTCTTGTTAAGTGGCCCCTGCCAAAGACCATCACCTAGCTTGAGGAAGTTCTTTTATCATAATATATTTAAAACCTCACTTTGTCCTTAAAAATTTCCTCTTAAACCTCAGAATGTTGTTCTACCATAAATATTTATGGGAAACTCCTACTTATTCTGCCAGTGAAACAATGGCAGGATATAACCCTTACTCTGATGTTTTGAATTTATATTCTGCCCTATTAGTGTCACTTGAGTTGGATTTCCATTTTATTATGGGATTATTATTTTTGGGGGCCTGAACATTCCCTCGTACCTTGCTATATTTCTCACTTTCTTGATTCCTAATTGTTTCAGTACATACGTACTTTCTCTGAGTCTAACAAGGCCCTTTTAAAGAACCTCCATGCTGCTTCTACGGATTTTAATTTCCTAACTTTCCCCTTCAGGCTATTTCTAACTTCCTCAATATAAAAATCTTCTTTTTTTGAAAAGTACTGTAATATTATTACCTTATGGTAGGTTCCCATGGGAGGATGTTGAGCTTAATTATATTATGGTCACTTTTATTTAGTGGCTCAACCATGTTAAGTTCCTGAATCAACTCATATATTTTGCTCAAGGCCTGCATCAAGCCTAGATTTGTCCTTTCAGCATTCCTGAATTCTGGTGACAAATGATTGTCTTTGGTGTCTACACACTACTCCAGTATTACAGTGAGAGGGCTTAAAAATGTGTGCCTGTGATATACATGAAAAAGTCATCAGGAAATACTTGTTTACTCAGTGCACTTTTAAGTGTGCCTAAAGTCTAAAGGGCTTAATTGTCAGTGAAAGCACATGGAGTTTTTTAAATTCAAATGTTCCTTCCCTGAGGTCAGTTACACATCTAACTCTGCATATGTCGAAACTCATGTTTGTGAGGCAGGAATTGTTGCAGGTTAAATATCCTATTGCAAATCAGCAAATGGAAATTATTGGTTCTCCAATAGCTTGAGAGCCTAAGCCCACTGAAACAGCAGTGGGTTCCCTGTAAAAACCCCCACCTGAAACCCAAACTGTAAATTAAGGATTTTGTGACCTTGAAATAGTAAATAGAAACTGTGATTCCTTACAAGTGAAAGCCCATTACGAAGGACATGATGTATCTCAAGTAATCGGTTGTTGTGAGGATAAGATTCAGCCAAAACCAAACTTCAGTAACAAACTATATGGTAGTTCTGAAAAGCACATTGAAATATGGTTTGTCTTTGAACTAAATCCACTGCTTCTCTGAACTTATAAACATGACTTTGAAAGAATGTACACTGTTTTTCTGATTAGAAGTCCCTTCTCTTTTTTTTTTCCATTACTCATTTATTTCAATCCCAGTTTTAAAATCTAGCTCATTAGAAAAGCATTCTCAGTAACAGAAGTTGAAATAAATATAGACATGTGTATCCTCGTTCAGCACAGTGCAAGAGAGTTATTACATGATACGAGAACACTAATATTTGTCTGTACTAGACTGAATTTCTTTACCATTTTAAATCCCAAACTGGTTGCTCTGAAATCGAACTTTTTTTAAACGTGCCAAGAGAGAAACGTTTGCTTCATTAATGTTATAATTTGTGGTTCACATTTCGAAAGAAAGCTAAAAATAATTTCTAAAATAGTGTGTCTTGCTGACATAAACACAGTTAACTTATATTTTTTTTTCCAGTTTCCAGGATTGTTTCACTTGCACAAAGCACTAAAAGTATTCTGCTCTTTCCATTTTTCTCGTACTATAAGAACCAAGAAAGCAGGAATTTGTTTAGCTCATTGGCTCCATTTATCCTGAGCCAAGACCATGATCTTGGAAACCCTGTAACTTGGCTGAATACAGTACAAAGTTCTTTGCAAAAAGCCAGTGCAATTAGAACAACACAGTGTATGTTCAGTCTCAAAATTAAGACGATAAAGTTTCAAGCAGCTCGAACTAAAACAGAGTATCATGGACCCAGACCTTTAATCACTTAAACACAAATCCTAATTCCACTAGTTTTTGATCAAATAAAGAATTGTATGGTTGGGGACAGCATAAAGGAAACCCTATTCTACCTTTTTGCAACTGGGCAGGATTCACACAGAAAACAAGGAAACATAATGGAAGGAGTGCAAGTTTTATGCAGTGCGGCCTTGGGAGCTGCTGTGAATACCCCGGGCAGAGTGATCCTATAACTCCAGCAATAGCCTTTGCACTGCCTACTTTATCACTGGCTGCTGTGGAGTGGTAATACACATTTGTTAACCAAATTGGCACACTGCAGAGTCTCTTCTAAAATCCAGGGCCTCAGTTTTGAAGCTGTTTCTCTCCAAAAACCTCTCCTGCACTGCATATCTGGTACATCTAGCACATGAATAAGATACTCTCTTCACTTTCCATGAAAACATCTGTAATTTCTATTTTGATGAACCACAGCACCTAAGAAAATCAAATGAATCAAATTCAGTACTAAGGATTCTATTTCATTATGTTTCAATTCACCTAAATTATTCACTGGTGGTTGAAGGTACACTTTTGTTTTATGAAACGAGGGATTTCTTAGGCTTTATCAAAATATAATATTAGCTCTGCTCAGATTTAAAGTAGTGTAATAGTTTCTTTCATGCATTTTGTTTGGGATTTATTTTTTTTACCATTTGTATAAAGGGATTTCAGAAGTTACTAGGTTAGTAAGGAGCTAATTAAGTTAATTTCCTTTAGTCATTTGCTACTACTTTGCCTTAAAAATATTTACTCCTGGAAGTTGAAATAATTATGCAGATAGTAAAATATTAATAACATTTCTACACATTGAGAAAACGTATACACATTTTATACAAAATAGAGGATTGTATGAAATCTATAGAACTGTGTTCCTTATGTTCTTTTATTTGTGCCCTATATAGTTAGCATACAATTTCAAAAGCAATGTTTTAAAGGACCATGTCATTTGCAAGGGGAATGTATCCCTACAACAAATGCAAAATGTTGCAAGTTGCAAAGCACAGACACTAATTTACGGCAAACCCACAGTTTTTAATTCTTCTGCTTCAAGACCTGACACTACTTTTAAATTAAATAATCCATTACGCATTCTTTTACCAATCATTTTTATAAAGGATTTGATCCAATTTTATCTGTGGCCTTCCGAGCCCCACAGGCTGTTGGAGAAACATGGATACTGTCCTTGAAATAGTTCTGATTTGTCGCAGTGAGGGGAAACCTGCACGGCTGTTTCTGTTGGGCAGTTCCCCAATATTTTCTACTTTTGGATTTGTCTGGTGCTTCAGACTTTTTGAGATGACATTTGGAACTACCCTGTACTTGGCAGGGCAGTGATCTGAAAGTAACTGTAGGGGCAAACTGGAGTAATCTCCTAGGTGGCTTGTTGAGTTTTATTTGCTCTCATGGACACACACACACACAAACACTCAATGTGTGCTTGGGCAATGAGCCTGCTGACTTCTTGCTTTTTCCCCAGAAAGTCACTGTAGCAATACTGCCCTGATAATACCATCCTGTCATATCTTGGAAGGCAGTTATGGGGAAGGGAAACAGCAGCAGTGGAAGCTGCCAAGGTCTTGTATTGCCTTTCATCCAACCTGAAATTCTATTGATTTGATGAAATCTTTAAAGTGCTCAAGGTTTAGTGCAGGCATTAACATACTTAAGCATTGTCTGCTACTTGATAAGGAGAGCCAACAGTGCTTAGTCCCATCTTCATCTAGACTTCTAGGGGGTGTACAATATCATTTTACTTCCATTACTAACAATTAGCATTCAGTTTGTTATGAAAAGGTATGTGGTTTCTTTCAGGAAGGGGTTAAGTAAGTACATTTTTATGCAGCTTAATATTGAAAAAAACCCTACTCTCATTCACACTCCAGTGTGACTCAGATCCATTCATGTACTGCACTTGTGGTGTGCTGTGATTGGATTGTGATTGTGGTGATTGAGAGTCCAGCTGATGAAGACTCACCAAATTTTTAGGAACGTAAAAAATAGTAAAGTTTTTGGTGATTGACTCCCTCTTTTCTTTCTTTTCAAGGCATTCAGTTAACAGAAAAATAATGATTATTACATAAATTAAAGTCGTTGCAATTCAGCTGTAGGGATTGCAATCCAATGCCAATCCAATGAAGATAGATCAAGGTTTTAGAAAGTATCTACTATAAATTAAAAACAAATGGTTGAAAGTATTTTTCAGACCTCTCTCCCACAGATTGTATATTCCATTTTCCAAATTAAATCTAAGAGGAATATTACTTTATTGAGATTTATGGAATAATTTCTTTAAAAATTCCAGCAATATGAGAATGTAGGCAGACACTGACACTGAAGAAAAATAAGTGTCAGCTACTAAGTGGTTTCATCTATTGGAGTTTTTTATTTTCTGGTAATGGGAAAAATTAGTTCTGACTGCTTTTTAAAGCTAAAATTATATATAAACCATTAATTAGGGGCAGATCGTTTGTCCAACTTTTACTGCAATGGGGATAAAATGGGTGGAAAACATGATAATATACCACTGCTCCATTGGAGGAAGTGTTCCTCCCTCAATCCAACTTGCTGATCCTGTCTAAGGAATAGGACTTAAGAGCTTGTGAGAAAATGTGTGTAAGAGGATATAAAGGAAAATTGTTCTGTGGCATCTTGGGGAAGGATATATAGGAATAGCAGTTGGGCTGCACTAACCATGAAAGGGTATGTGTTTCTCAATTTTTCATCTCTTTTAAGACAAAGACATGACCCTTTTTCTGTGTGTCGCAGCACAAGGGATGTAACACCAGAGGAAATCATACAGTTCTGATGGACAGGAAAGTACATGGAAGAAGTCTAAAGGACACAGGACTGTTCCTGAGAGCTCCAGTACTTCCTTGGGTTCCCTGAAGTATTCTTAGGACCTCACTACAGATTTTGGGGTGTCCAAGAGCTTAAAGGGATGATGAATCCTGGAGCTTTAGTGGACTGTTAAACCTCCTCCCATTAAAGAAAAACATGTGGTTGAAACTGTGTTGGCTAAAAACCATGGAATTTTCTGCGTAACTTTATTCCTTCTTTGCCATTTTATGTTGGCTATCGTGATCTGCCTGTTATATTTCAGCAAACGCAATAATTTCCTTTTAATTAGATAATTGCCATGTTATTCATTGGTTTTGATCACTTCTAAATTCAGCTTTTGGTTTTAACAAATGCAGTTTCAGAAGATGATGGATTTTTACATTTTTAAAACCGCTAAATGTTCAAAAAGGATTTGTACACATAACAAAATTAAAGTAGGGATTATCTAGCACTGTGTGTGGGATACAGCTATAATCTATACAGTGCATGGAAAAGAAACTGGCATTCTCAATTGCACTGCACACATCTCAGTAATAACAGGGTATGAGGCATACAATTTCATGGAACACCCACAATGAAAATTATTCTTTCCAAACAGAGAATTGTTTTGGAATAAGTTAGGTTAATTGGCACCATGGGATTCCTCTCAAGGAAACACAGAACATTAAAATCTACACATGTGCATGTAAAATGATAAAGTATTATCTTCTTTCCCCTCGCAGCTCCTCAAATCTAAGACACGCTACCCAAAATCAACAGAAACGACTGTTTTGTTGATTTAAATTTCCTTAGAGTAAACTGGCAGTTCTTCATCTGGTCAGCTTACAACCTGAGAGTCACTGCACTGTTCCACAATTGCTAGCATGGGTATGGTTATCTAGTGCAGTCTCTCACACAGAAATAGAGGTCTCCAGAGCTTTTGGCACACGCTTTTCAGGCTTGTAAGAAAGTGTATTTTCTGTGCAAGCAGCAGAGCTCTATGGGGCTGGGATACAGGCTCCTTCAAAGGATGGGGGTGCCCCTGTTAGGATTAGAACCAAAATCTGCAAACCGTTAATGAGAAATCCAGGCACATTTCACTGTCATTATACAGTTGGTTAAAATGTTGTACTTTACAGTTTCTGAATACAGTTGAAGTATATTAAGTCCTCACAAAAGTATTAACGCCCTCTCAAAAATTACAAAGACCTCATCTCTAATAAAGAAAAGAACTCTTCCTTCTCCTGAAGAAGGCTGAGCTCTCACGCAGGCTGTTGTGCTGTGTGCATTGTGTCATTTCATTAATGTTTAAGGTCATACAAGCAAGGATATTCTACTTGGCTTGTCTTTAGAATGTCCTGGGTTTTCTCACATTTGGCCATTTGCACACCTTAACTGCTATTTCTTTCCTAGTTTTCTGCTCCAGTGGTGGCAAGACATTTAAAACTAATTAATTGTGATGCCCAGTGGGCAGGTCACGGGTGAGGTGTAGCCTCAGAAATGATGTGTGTTGTGCCACAGGTCTGACTGCTGCTCTTCTGACCTCCAGAATGAGCGAGAAACCCCCATGTCCTGTGACCTCACATCATTTTACATGCAAGTCCTGTGCTGCAAAATAGTCATCACTTCTCTCCACACTCTCCAGTGGAAAGGCAAGTTCTCTATCATTTGCGTCATCATTTTTCCAGTAACATAGACAACGTAGCATTTCAGCTTCTCACCAAAGGCATCCTAGAGTTTCCCTTTTCATATTCTGAAAGAGGGTTCCAGGACACCAAAGAATGCCCCAAAATTATCACTGTTATATGCCAATGATTTTATTTCCCTTGCCACTCTGCCCGGGCCTATCTTAAATGGACTTACCATTTAATTAGTGTCAGAAATACAGGAGCAAGAGAACAAATCGAATTTGCACTCAGCATGAGTGGAACTAATTGTAAGATGAAATCGCTGTTCATATTAGGATATATATCATACTTATATTCTGTACTCTAATTTTGCTATTTCAGCAGACTATTCCTATTCTTTGTAGACAGATGAAAGCTTGGTCTGCTAGAACAATGTTTCTGAGTAACTCTGAAGAATTACAGGCCCATTGGGTTGGCTAAGGAAGAAATTCAGACAGGATCTCTCAGTTGTTCTTCCAGCCCTAAAGCCTGAAGAGAAGTACATCCTTCCACTGCTTCCCTTTCTCTCCATGCACCAAAATAATCCCTTTTGGGACTAATTGATCACAAATTTGGTAGCCACTGTAAGTTTGCCTTTTTAGGGAGCAGAGAGCAGAAGGTGACTTTTGCTGACACTATAAACTAGTGCTAAGCGGATGAAGCCCATGTTGTTGTGATGTCAAGGCAAAGCAGTTCAGGAAAAGTTCATTGATTTCACCCTCATCCATGTAAGTGTTCAGAGGAAAAAAAATTTAAATCACTGGTCTTGGATGGAAGGATTGTGAACTGTGTGAATTGTGGGTCCTCTGGCATTAATGTAAGTCCCATGGGTATGGATGGACAGTGTATATGTTAACCTAAATCTGTCTGTATATCAACATAATGCAAAAGCAAATACACATATCCATGGTCAAGAGCAATATGTGAAAAATTTTACTAGTGATAGAATTGAGCAATTCAGCAAATAATGCAAACAATCTGATTCTATTCATGCACTAAGTTTTAAATAGATCTTAGCCCTGGTTTATTCTATATTTCTGTAGCAGTACTCCTCACTGCAAAGACAGTACCACCTATTATAAGCCCCTTGAAACAGGCTGTGCCAGTGCTGTAGGTAGTGGTAATTAAAAAAAAAATTAATTTGATTTTATATTTAATTATCTGAGTAATACATATTCGTGTGATTAAATGTTACAGAATCATAGAATCACTAAGGTTGGAAAAGACCTCTAAGATCATCAAGTCCAGCACCACCGTGTTCACCACTAAACCATGTCCCCAAGTGCCACATTCACGTGGCTTTTGAACACCACTTTTCTGGGCAGTCTATTCCAATGTCTTGATATAAACTTGAAGGCATAGTAGATGTTTCACTACTAACCATGCATTCCTGCAAAAAGATGCCTATGGCAACAAGATCCTCCTTTGGCCCTGATTAGCTCTGGGATAACGGGCTTGTAGGAGCACAGTTAACACATTTAATTCCTGACAGTTTATTTCCATGGTCTTACACTGAACATATGAATTGCTGTGTTCCACAGCACTCCTCATGGCATCACAGAAAATTCCTACCTGAATCACTGGATCACTCATTAATAAGACTTTGCAGGATTGAAAGTACTTATGCTCTGAAACAAAAACTACCAAAACACAATAAGAGATATATCTAACTTCTAACTCATCTTAAGATTACTTGGAAATCTGCTGAGCAGGTATTTCTATTTGTTTTTTTCATTGCAAGGAAAACTGGCTGTTAATATATTTATAAGTAATTATATAGGGATATAGAATTTAAACTACTTTGGAAATTTAAAAACTCATATTAAACTAGTCTTACTGATTAGTTTGAAAGCAAGATGTAATAAAAAGGTGACTATAGCTTAGGATTTAAGGGAAGTTTCTGTTAAAGTGTAAGTGTTTCTGACAAGGAAAACCACAGTCTTAGAGTAGGGGAGAAGGTGACAGACATAAAGGAGTCTAACTCATATATTCTTAACAGTGATCTCTGATATAATTTAATTGAGACCTTCTGTCCCTTTTCCCTTCCCTTCCCTCCCCTGCCCTGCCTTTTCCTTCCTCAGAGACTTTGCCCTTTATCACAGTATTCCCATGACATATACCAGGAATATTTTATTACTAGCTAAAAAAAAAAAAATAATAAAATCTCTACACAAGTGCAAGTGGTAACTCCATAATGGCAATTTTAAGGACACCCATTTTATAGGTGTTTCTCTTCTTGGCCAAGTGCAATAGAATGCAACTGTTCTTGCTGGCTGCACAGTTTATGACCCTGTAGCCAGCAGATACACACCAGAGCTGCACCACAGCTTAGTCACAATCAAAAGAGAGAAAAAAAACAGGCAATAAACTGAAAATTACTTAAGGATCAGAGATGACAAGCAACTGAACATGAAGGCCTACTGCGATTCCATACCTAAAGAGCTAATTCAGCTGGTGGATTTATAAGTAGAAAATTACTATCTAACTACAGGGACTTGATTTTACCACTGGCAGCAGTGACTTGGCTACTTTGTACAGTTCAGATGTCCTTCATTTTAAAAGGATTTTGGGAAGCTGAACGATTGTAGAGAAGGACCACAAAAATTATTTAAGGACTAACAGTTGTAGCCCTAGAGCTACTGAGCTTTTCAGAGTGTATTTTGAAAGGTGATTATAGCATTTAACTCCCAAGAGAAGTGGTAGGCTCTTAATTTTTTTGTTGTTGCCAAACCATAGCTTGATGCTTTCCCTTCTGAACAATCTACTTTAGGCCAATATATATTAGACCAATACATGTTTTTGGGCTCAGGAGAAAAGAAAGTGAGTGAAAATCGATGTAATAGGTTGTGCTATATTTTATGGTGGCTGCTACAAATCTAAAGCTTTCCAAATCTTAGGAAATAATACAGTCAATAAGATAAAATACAGCCACAGGAATAAGAAAGTTCAAAAAACTGCTATAGCATTCACTATTTTTCTTTAAGGTAGATACAATCTTGAGTACAAGGCAACTGATCTTGTAATAATAACATATTCAGCACTACTGCATCTCAAGAAATCATTAAATCCAAGTTTGTAGAATGTTTTGATTGGGTTTTTTTCTCCCTGCAGAGTGAATTATGGGATAACATCATATTTGCATTATATTTTTAAATCATTTAATTATTATGCCTAAATTTTGACAATAGATTCAGGCACACCAGGTCTAGTTTTTCTAGATAGTTGATTAAGGTCTTCCTAAATCTCACTGAAATCGAAGTGCTACCATTGTTAGTTTAATAGCTTCTGATTCAAACTTTCTGCTTCTCTTCTACTTAGTAATAGTTTAAAACAAAAAGAAAATAACAGTAGTGAAAATCAGTCTGAAAGAAAAAAACAGGTACTAATATTTTAATTAAAAACAGTCTTTCCTACAGGACTCTGAAGGAAGAACTGTAAAATCTTGCTGTGTAACTAACAACTCTCTTCACCACAACATAATGGAACACCAGAAGCAGACTTCCAGGTTTGGGGGTTTTTTGGGGAAATTTTTGTGAACTGTTGATTATTATTTTCTGAATACCTCCCATATACTCAGGGTAGTCTGTAATATTAATGAATGCATTAATATTATATTAAGTGATGGAGTCAGCATTTTCTTCACTACACTGGGCTATATATTCCTACACATCTGAGGCCCAGGTGCATGTCCCACATTTGAATTACAGGTGCATCTCTCACTCATGTCCTTACTCAGCTTTGAGACACACAGCTTTTTGTCACCACATTCCTGACACAGGGAAGAAAAGGCTAAGTGTAACAGGAGAGAGCTGGCCAAGTGCCCAATCCATCCACACATACTACAATCCTTGTATCCTACAAGCCAGTGTGACATAAAATGCATTGGAGAAGGCCATAGGTGTTGAATTAGCAAATTCTTGAGTGAGATCCATTTGTGGTTTTCAATAACTAAGTTGAAAAACAGAAGATCAAAAAAGCATTCCTGCTAACTGTGCTGTCAAAGAGTTTTAGAATTTGGGAGATGTGCAAAGAAAAATTGTTTCTTAAGTTGCTTTTCTTTTTTTAAGTCTTCAGTAATCCTGCATCTAATTTTCTCTCGAGCAGAGCCACCAAGAAGCACAAGTTATCATCATCCATTCATAGAATCTCTCTGTTATGAAATACTTCCACATGCTTGTGCTAATTCCTCCTGTGATACCGGCAGCAGATAAAATTATCACTTCTCTTTCATTTGAACTCCTTAAAATTAAATCAAGAAACTGTCAATAATTTTACTGCAGTAACAATTTTCAAGCAGAGACCTCAATGACTTCAATGAACTTTAAAAGCCAATGGACCAATAAAACTTATGCATCAGGTTGTACCACTCTTCTTATTCAGACCTTCCCAGGAGTGGCTGACAAGAGGCAACTGCAGACAATCCTATTCATGTGCTTTGGCTACCAGAACCAATGAAGACGCCCTACAGACTTGCTCACAGCTTTAAATGAATTTCATCAACATAGGGACAGACCATTAGTTCCATTAAGGAAACCAAATGGCATCTTTTTAGGAGGGAAGCATGACTTATTGCTATGCAATGCTGTCACCTCTCTTCTTCTGTTTTTGTATGTTGTTTTCCTACTCATCTGACTGCCAGGGCTGTGATGAGTGAAATATGATAGAGATATCAAAATTAAACTCCAGGATTATTTTTATGAAGGAGTTATGTCACTTCAGTTTCTTGGTTATATCAGAGCCTCAAGATAGTTCTAAGATGATTATTTGGAAAATCATCACGTAACAGATTTGCTACTTTGTGACAATACAATGATTTTATCACTGCTAAATTTCCTCTTCCTGTTAGGAAAAGAAGAGAAAATCAACTATCACTATTTTATTTCACCTATCAGCACAAACAATATCTTATCAGGATAGCTGTCCGAAATGCTGTTCAGAGGCATCAATTTAAATCCCCTTTCATTCAATCACAGATGCATTATCATCATCATTACTGGATACAACATTTAAAGTTGGAAAAAATATTTAAAATATTTTTTATTGTTTTTGCTGCCACTAGATTTAAGTATTTGCTTGTATTTCAGATACAGACCAAAAAATAACAGAAACTGCCATTTTCAGACACTTGTGTATAAGAGAGAAAGTGTTTACATTTCTTTTTAAGGAAAAAGAATTGTTTGCCTTTTCTTGCTATCATTGCTACAAGGCTGGAAAAGAGCTGAATGTGTTTTGTTTGCTTCAATGAAGAGTCTCTAAGTCAATTAAAGAATAATATCAAATGGATAATGTTATCATAGAATCACAGAATATGCTGAGTTGGAAGGGAGCCACAAGGATCATCAAAGTCCAACTTCTGGCCCTGCACAGGACACACCATGTGCCTGAGAGTATCACCCAAACACTTCCTGAACTCTGTCAGCCTTGGTGCTGTGACCACTGCCCTGAAGAGCCTGTGCCAGTGCCCAAACACCCTCTGGGTGAAGAACCTTTTTCTAATATCCAACCTAAACCTTCCCTGACACAACTTCAGGCCATTCCCTTGGATCCCGTCACTGCTCACCTCAGAGCAGAGATCAGTGCCTGCCCCTCCTCTGCCCCTCACAAGGAAGTTGGAACTGCAGTGACATCTCCCCTCAGTCTCCTCCAGGATGAACAAATCAAGTGCCCTCAGCCGCTCCTCATGTGGTTTCCCCTCAAAACCTTTCACTATAGCTTTATACATTCCTTTGGACCCCCTTTAACAGCTTAATATCTTTCTTATATTGCAGTGCCCCAAACTGCACACAGTGCTTAAGGTGAGGCCGCCCCAGTGCAGAGCAGGGTGGGACAATCCCTTCCCTCGACCAGCTGGCGATGCTGTGCCTGATGCCCCCCAGGACACGGCTGGCCCTCCTGGCTGCCAGGGCACTGCTGACTCAGATTCAACTTGCCATCGACCAGGACTCCTGGGCCCTTTCCACGGCATGGAATAGACCAGATACTTGGGTTAACATCTAGGAACACGTGCAAATGAATAGAGGACTTGAAAAAGGCAACAAGTTACCTCAGCAGAACATTTCACTGGAATACATCGGCCTAAGTTTGATCAGGGACAACTAAAACTTCATTAGTTCCCTTCTACATTTTCAACGACAGTGCTATATGAGAAGAATCAGACACAACAAGCCAAATATATCCATCCACATTCTGGCACGACTCACTTTTCTCAAGTAAGCACAGAGGACACATTCAGTGATCCTCACACTTTGGGCGGGGATGCAGTGTTTTGGATAGTGGTTTGTTGGGGGTTTTTTAACTGCTGACTGGACACTTTCTGCACTGTCTGCTGGAAAACCATCTATCCACATGGTATTCTCTATTAGTGATTTCTAAAGTGTATAACAGGTAAGTAAGACCAAATATCCTGCAAATAATCTGTCACATAGTGACAATTGCTACCATTGTCACAGTGATCTCCCATCTTTGTAGGTAAAGGACCATGGACAATGATTGTAGGAATGAATCTGCAGGGGATAAACACAAAAATGTTCAAGAACCCTTGTTTTAAAACTACCATTTGGATTATGTGGGGTTTGTTTTATTCTATTTATTTATTATTTTATTTAATGTACTCATTCCTCAAATTCTTTACTCTTTCTATTTAAGAGCTGGGGTCTTGCTGCTAGGCACATTCCCTTCCTCCTTACCTGCAAAGTATATAAAGACTCTGTTCTTGCCAGCCTGCATTAAACGCTGCAATACAATTATCCTCAGTCACTGCACTGTTATCTCAGGGAATTGAATTAGACTTTGTAGCTTAGAAACATCAAATTATTTACACAAAATGTTATAGTTGAAACAGATCCAATTTAGAGCATTATATGATGGTTAGGGTGGTAAAGACTAAAAACATCAGGTCACTGATTTAAAACAGAATGAAAAGTTGAATTTGATCCTGTGGATACCTGTTGAGAGTCATATCAAGCACGTTATTGCCTATTCAGAAGCATGGAAAATCAGTTTTCCATTTAGCCTTGTCTCTTAAGTTGCAGCTGTAAAAGGTTCCTCAAGAAAGGTTTGTTTTGGACCAATAGCAGTTCTGTGAGAATTTCACTGTCAGTTTTTCACAAGTACAAGTGATCAGAACCTTTGCTTAAGAAATACGAAAAGGCTTTAGATGGATCTTCAAAAACACCCCTGATAAGTCCCTTCTGTTTTGATATCTCGAACATAAGGGTTACCTACAGGGGCAGAAAGGGAAGCATTCAGCAAATCACAAAATCATGCAAATTGGTTCCTTTCCTGAAAAAGGTGCAATATGTTTCATTTCTCACTCTTTCAACACAAACCAAAAACCTCTGAGATTTCCTTGCAGAAAAGACTTAATTGGCTTGTTGCCCTTATAGCTGAAACACAAAATTATCAGTTAGCATGTGCTATGCATTTTAAATTGGTATAGTTTGTCACAATTGTTATTTAAGATTACTCTGTCAAGAGTATGTCAATATATCTTTCACCCATGAAGGATTTTTGATATATAGTCCTGACTGCTCTAAGCATAACCTGATTACAATTTAAACTTGCTTGGTATATCTGGATTTTACTTGCATCACCACTCTAAACTGTGACAAGAAATCAACATGGAACCACAATTCAATGACATTTCCAAAGTAAAATATCCCTCAATACACTTACAAGTTTTCCATTGGTACTTACCCCATACATAGATGCAATTTCCTACCTCCACCCTCCAACATATTCCCATCAGTACCCATTCACCTCTTGCTCCCCTGACCATGAAAGTCTTCCCATTAAACAGATGAAAGCCATTGCCCCAACCCTCCCTCATGCCTGAATTTAGAGGGTTAGTCCCTTTTTATGGGCACCTCAAATACATGCAGTTTTAAAGCAGCTTCCTATCAAGGGCAGCCTGTGCTACATTTGAGGCTGAGCCAAGAGAGAGTGAGCAGCCCTGCCCCTCTCCCTGGGACCCCTGAGCACTCCCAGGCCCCCTCCTGTGTCAGGCTCCCAGTGCTGAGCACCCACAGGTCAGGGGGGCCCTAAACCAAACTTGCCCCACTGGTATCACAGCAAAACTCAGATGAAGTCAATAGGATGGAAGTGAACCCAAAGGATGAGAACACAAAGTTAATGCTGTGGAATGCCGGTGCTGACCAGTACCATTTGAATTTACAGTGAGGAAAAAAATGAGGGGAAAGGAAAAAGTTTGATAAGAATTATAAGATGCTACATTTTCCATTCCCAGTACAAGGAAGTTTTCACTTCTCTGCCAGAAAGAACTGTAGTGTCTTTTGTCATTAATATCTTTCATTATTTAAAGTAATCTCTGAAAAACTTTTCTTCCCTTTCCCCCCATATACATGCTGAAATATAAAAATGTAGAGGTAAGTATAAAATCCAACCTTTATTCCACTTTGAACAAGTTTGTGTATATCCAAAAAAGGTTCCTTGAGTATGTCTCCTTCGGGAGTGAAAATCTTCACATATCCTTCTTTCTCCAGAATAAAGAGGCGATGGGATCCATCCCCACAATGTACTGCTCCAACAGGCTGCCTCAGTCCACTCACAACCTCCTGAATACAGAAGCAGTTGTGCTTGTGTTTTCTAAAGAAATTTAAAGAAACAGTGAGGCATTTCTTCTTGCTCATAAGCATGACACAACAATGTCCCTCAAAGATAAAAGGCTTGTTCTGCAATGATATTATAACCAGTTTCTATGAAAATCAGCTTTATATATATAATCATATATCCAGAATAAATTATTTCCTTCAATGTATGGAAACAGATAATAGTTAAAATCAGATTGAACTCCATTTGAGCAAAATTTGGTCTGCATATAAGGAAGAGAAAATTAAATAACCTTAGATCCAAAATGAAGAGGAATGGGAGAGAAAAGAACTGGTAAAAGAAGAGAATAATTTAGAAATACAGAATTTCTACCATAAAATAACACAGTAAATTTCATCACTTTCACAAAATTTGGCTTCTAAAACCAATTTAGAAAAAATGACTTGTAATGGGATAATCTAATTTAATTATTTTCACAAAGAAAAATACATGAATGAAATACATTGAAGATCACGAAACAAATATTTTACTAATAAAGTCATTGTGGTTGTTTAGCAATGTTAAATTCAGGTAGAAATTACTTCCCAGACCTATGTACAATCCACAGGCTGGACGATAACCAGGATCCATAGGGTGGATCAAACCAGGATTCTAACACCTTTTCAGCAACGCAAATATCAGATGGTACTGAAATGTTGAAGTGAATGTAACTTTCTCTTTTGATGTACACTAGCAGCAGCGAAAGAAAGTAACATCTGGAAAACACAGCTGCTCAGCATAAGGACATACTGAGCTGTTTCACTGTGAAAACCACAGGCTTTTCTAGGTTTGTTTGGTTTTTTTTTTTTTTTTTTCACATTAAACAGCATTTATCTTTATGAACCTGCTGATCTCTTCCTCTTTGTCATATTCTTCCATGTGGTCCAGGGAGTTGGAGGCTGGCCCTCGCACTTGTTTTCTTGGAAAATCTGGAAAGCACACACCACCGTCTTTTCTTGCATAGTAATAGCAAAACTCATCAGCTGTAGTTTGGAGAAAACCTTAAAAATGCAAAAGAGCATACAAATATTTAGAGTGTTGTCATGTCTGCAGTTTAGTGTCATCAAACTCATCTTTAAATAGATTATAGTGGCAAAAGAGGTCATTTTAAACAAAGCACAAAAAAAGACCTGTTTGGAATAAACACAAACTGAGTATTGCCTTTTACAGTTTATTTGTCTGTATTTGTATTAAACCTTTTTTTCTGTGTGCTTTAGTAAAAATACAAATTCATTCAAAATGACACAAGAGTTCACTCACTAAAAAATTAAGAGACAAAGCTCAAGGTTGAGGCTATGATACATTTCTCCCTGATTTGAACCCTAGCAATCAAGTGCAGTATCTGCAATAAAACAGCTTGAGCAGCTTCTATTTAAGTTTTTTTTTTTTAAAGAGTGGCTTGTTGTATTCAAAATCTCAGTGAAGACTTTGGTAAAAGGCATGCAGGAAAGACTTTGTGGAGCACTGCCAGCAAAGGACAGCAGTCACAGAGGTGAATACTCAGCAATCAGGTGAACCTCAGAGAGCCACAAGTGCTGCTGAAAACTGCACTGTGTGGATGTGCACTTGGCCTCTGGCTGACTCCCAGCATTAAAGTGGGCGAACACACTGTCCCATCATGAGGGCTGGTTCCTCAGCCCCCAAACCCCAAAAAGGGGGATATGTCTTATGCTGCAATGGAGCTGGCTTGGATGAAAAGTGGTCTTTAGGTTTTAGGTTAAAATGGGAAGGAGTTCGAAGGCCCAGAGAAACAAGAAGTTGGTAAAATGAGAGCCTTTGAGGAAAAACCCTGCCACTACTGCTATTACACTATGTTTAATGACATAAAAAAGTATCTGTTTCTGTTCACAAACCTATTTCTAGTCATTCTATCTAGTTTTTAATCACAAGTATTAAATCTAAGAAGACAAACTCTGGCTATTTATACATGTACTATTTTACTAGAATGTGAAGATAATACGCTTTCATTCCTTCTTGTATTACTGGCAACTGTCTTAGGATGTACTGTGGTCCAGGACATAACTCATAGGATACATGGAATTAGCACTTAATTGGAATTAGAAGCCTAATTTATGCATGGCTTTACCACTTGTGAATAATGCAGTAATCCATAGGTCTTGGCCATAAAACCTCTGGCTCATAATGTACAGTAAGGGCTGATCAGGGACAGCTGTGTTTCATTGGAAAATGCCAGTTTCTTTTAAGCAGAGCTTTTTCAGAAACATTATCAGTTTTGACAAAATTTTAGTTAACATGATGTTTCTGGTCCAAACTCAAACTTCTGGTCTAAATGAAAAAGGCAGAAACAGACGGCAAACCTCGTATCACTGTATTGCAATGTCTTGTAATTAGGGTGTTTCATTAGGAAGAGGAATATTCAGGTCAATGCCCCTCATCTGTCAGGCAAGAGTTTGACCCCAAGTCTCCCATTTCCCAAGTAAATGTCCTAACAACGACTTTATTAGCTATCCTGGGGTGGTCTCTCTGTGGCTTTCTTCATGGAAAATTTCGAAAGAGTTCAATTTCTTCCTTATGTGGAATAGGAAAATTTTTTAGATCCCAGAATTTTTGTGGAGTGGAAAGCCTTTCCCACCCAACTATACTTCTTTTCACATACATCTTCCTTTAAAAATATTGGAAAAATAACATGACAAAGCCTGCCTTTGGTTTCCATAAAATAATATCTGGAAACACATGGTAGTGTGCTGTGGTGTAAAAGTTTAATTACGATGATTTGGAGCTTCAGTAAATTTCATCTCTGAGGAGCTGGTTTTAATTTATAGTAGTTATTTGGAGAAAATGGAAGATATAATTTCAAGTGGAACAACTGAAGAGGAACTCTGATATAATCACGGAGTAGTATTCCAAGGCTTGGAGATATAAAGCCAAAATCAAAGGTAATCTAAAATCTTGCCGTTGAATTATTTGACTTAAGAATACAGGGTTTTGTTTTTAATAATTTATCTCTCTGGGCACAGCGGGTCATTTGAAAAAATGCAACAGCAAATTAGAGGTGTATGATTACTCAGAAATTCTAGAATTTTCCAAGTATACCATCTACTATTTACTAAAGATAAACTACTCCTGGCTTGAATGTTTTCCTTAGTCAGAAAGCTGAGAGCATGTTGTGATCATGTTGTTCACTCCATGCATGTCCATTTCAAAGAACAATCAGATGCAAACTCACTTCACTAGTGCAATGCCTTTTCTTATATGTAACACTAATCCCATTCCCTTATGAAATATTTTATCATGCACTTAAGTACATGTTGCACTGCAGTTGCCTTTTGCTATTTAGCAAACCCACCAGCAGGTTCCAAGAAAGGATAAGGCTTATGTTCCATTTTCATTAGAAATGCTTGTAAAAAAACGGGGTTAGAATTAAATTGTGAAAAATGTTGCATTACTGAAAGGAATGTAACCTCTGTAAATGCAGTTTCACCTGTGTATTAAGGGTGGAATTTTGTTATTTTTGGTCTATAAAAACCATAGTAACATACAAGAAAAAAATCTGCATGTGTTATAGATGCTCAATTTAACATGCTAACAGCTTAACTAAAAACAGTCAGAGAAACATTTGCTTCTACTCCCTATCTGCTTATAGGCATTTAATGTCTTCTCTCTTGTGCTTAGATTGCAAGGTCTTTAGTGTAGCTTGCCATTTTGTTCAGCATTTGTACAGTGTCCAGAAGAATGGTCCCTGACAAGTGCCCCTAAGCAGTAGAACTGTTTGGAGGGGAAAAAAGAAGTAAAAGGAAAAAAAAAAAATCGTTTTGCTCAGTCTGAATTTATTCAAATACAGCTCCGTCACTGTCCTCTATGAGAACTGTGCCTAATAAGGGCTGCAATCCTTGGTCCTCTGTGAATTTCTGTACTTACTACTTTATTTTAAAAGTCTCATACATATTATTACAACTTTCCTACCAGCTGTGTACGTGTTGACAGAGCAGCGCCTTGTGTTAACAAAGAAAATTGAAATCACAAAGGCAGATTAAACATCATGTTTAAGTGTCAGATTTTGCACAGGCGTGCATTTCTATGCTTTTGAAACTTTCTGTCTTGCAAACAAGAATCAAACGACAGGCTTTTCAGTTAAGGCAGTTACAGTGAAGGCTTTCTGTGTTCGCCTTTATAAAACACTGTGGGAATAAGTTGCATGATTACAAGCCTTTTCAAAGGAAAACCTCTGCTCTCAGCTGATCTCCACCTCCTCTCTCCACTTGTATTTGTGTTCAGTTGTTCCTCACACTGTATCTCCCTTCCTGTCCTACCTCCACCAAATTCCACTTTGCTGGATTCCCTGCTTATCCATTCCCTTGTCACTTGCCTTGTGTCACGATAGCCCCTGTCCAAATTGTTACAACAATTCAAATTGCTATTCACTCCCTTCCCTGTTTGCCCTGCACACAGGATGGAGTGTCATCCACTCATCTAAGCAGACCTACCCTGGCTTTTAGGGCATCAGGAAATCAGGCTCACCTGCTTTATTTCTGCTATGACCTTGAGCACACAGTTCAGTATTGTGTAAAAGAAGCCTTTTCCTCTTTAGGGTTTTTTTTCTGACTTGCCCTTTTGACAGCTAGATGTGAATTTGCTCACAAAAAACCCGCATTCGCCTCTCGCTTTTCAACTGCCAGTGAAAACTGAATCAAAGACATGATTCCAGAGTGATTATTTCAAAATGTACTGAGTCCACTGGCAGCTCACATCATTTCCTACTGGTTTTCAAGAGACCAATGGCCCTTTTCTCATACTCAGACATTGCACGTACCTGCACACAGGCAGTGCCAGGGTTAATCCCCTTGTTGCTCTTGTTATCAGTAGCAAAATAATGAGCCACTGCTATTTTTCTGCAGGTTGACTCTGCTGACTGTGACTGTTAATCACTCATGTTAGAACTTCTGGAAGTGCTGTGTGAGTTGTAGAATTTCTCAGAATTCCAGCATTTTGGGCTGGGGTGCCCTTGTTTGGTGTCAAAAAATCCTATCAAGCATCTGTTCTTGTAATGCCTGGATTCAGATCTGGGCCTGGATCTGAATTCACCCACAATCATCTGGAACCCATTCCTTCAAATGAAAATAATGGAGAACAGATAGTTCAAAATCTCTCCATGTCCTTGAATGGCACTGTGGCTGTGGCGCAGGTTTGTTCCTTAGAATAAACCACTTCACTGTCATGGACCAAGTTTCTGCTTATGTCTAAAGGGAGAATGAGCCTTTCTTTACTAGCTATACTAATAATAAATATTAGTCAGACTTCCCTTATGACCTTGTAAAACTTAAAACTCATATTGATTGTAGACACTTCATTAAACTATTTAACTCCGGTGCCTCCATCACCAACCATTTAAACTGAGGCTTACAGTAAAGATTAGATGGGAAATAATCACAACAGGTACCTGGAATGAGGCAGGGAAGTTCTAATCTCATAGTCTTTGTGAAACATTACACTCTCCTGCATATCCATACAAACCTAACAGCTGTTGTTATTATTCTGTTTGAATAAAGAATAAGGTCCTGTTTTTCTCTGAATATTCCTAAAGAAGTCAATGGAAGTTCTGATATAGTTGTAACCGGTGGGCAAACTGCTGTCTTCAAAAGAGTTAACCAAGCATCTGCTAGAATTTTTATCTTTGCAAAAAGAGACAGAACAATAAATGAATTTCTGAAGCTAACTCATGAAAAAAACTGATGCATAATTTCTCAGTCCTCTTGGTTAATATGTACTGCTAAAATTTCAATCCCAGAAAAGATGCTTGCTATCTTAAAATGTTAATAATATTTCTCATTTGTGCAGGACGTAAGGGATAAAATGATTTTTGTAGTCAGCAATTTCCTTAAACTCCGTTGTATTGGTGTTCAGAAACAATTAGCACTCCCTAATGGAGGAAGAGTAATTATTCGACTTTTTAACAAACGCACAGTGAGTCATTGCCAGAGACCTTGGGTTTGGTGGCCTGTTAATTTTCAACTCTTTGTTTAATCCTCCAGGCTAAGCTGAAAACTTAGCTTCCACATTTGCTATTTTTTTTCTTTCTTTTGCAATAAATATTATTATGGATATATGAGTCTCACAAGTAAAATAGAAACCCCAAATAAGCTGTTATTGCAATTATTTATATTTCAGAATGTATAAGACTATTAAACTATATTAAAATCTTATAGGCCATCTTCTCAAAAAAAGGGACCTGAATCTCAATTAATACCTTTGGGAAGACCTAGTAGAGGTATCAGCAACACTATGTAACAGTCAAGCCACCAAATTAAGCCAGTTGGTGGATGTAAGTATGCAACAACTTTTTGTTAGTACAACCTACTTTCAGAACAAGTATTTAGAACAATTATTAGCATCTGATTGATGTAGGAAAAATCCTATTTTAACTGATGCTGAAGTATGTAAGCTCTTTTCCTGCAAAGCACAGTGCTCTGCCCAGTGCTAAAGTTATGCTTTCATCTGGTTATCTTTCAAGGCAACCTGGGTGGTCACAAAAAGCACTTGACATCTTGATGCACTTCAGCAGTTTTACATATACACAAACTTTGTAGAAAAATAAATTTGTCATTCGTCACCACATATGTTGATCTGAGGAGCGAGGTCCCCGTGGCTGTAGCTCCTGTGCTGCTCAGCTCTTTCTCGTTCTCCCTCCCTCCACCTCCTCCTCCTTTCTCCCTTTTCTCCCTCTTTCACTTTTTTCAATTAAACAAATTGTTTCCTCATACACGCAGGATTTCACAAAACAACTATGAGGGTCTTGCTCTGCAGAATATGATACAGACTCATGTCAAAAATGTCTTTGTGCTGACTTCTTCTATGGGCCAAACATTTAGAGTATCTAATCTGTTATCGCTGTTCAGCAGGCAGTCTTGGCAACTATGATCTATTCTGCTTTGCTTTGGGGAATGTGATAAAGAGCAAGAAACAGCTGGTTTAAGAAAGCCTTAGAAACATCTCTTAGTTTATAAAGACAATAATAATATTTTCATATTTGAATGGGTTGAGATACATGTTAAACCACAGTAAAGGGAAAATGTAAGTCAATTCAAAATGTTTTCTCAAGTCAATAAAAGAACACTGCAAAGAAAACCCCGCACTCTTGGGATTTCAGAGCAAACAAGTACACACTGTACACATGCAATTAAAAAGCCGTCCTTCAAATCCCGTCCACTTAAACTATTCCCTTTACTCAAATATGTTTATATTCTATTACAAAGCTGTGTTCATATGTAAAAAACGACTATTCACAAATTCATTTTTCATCTCATTATCAACTCTTTTTTCCAGTCTGTGTTGCTAGTAAAAAAAAAAAAAGAAAAAAAAGGAAAGAAAAGAATTCTCAATCAATTTAATTATTTTCTCCTGTGTGGCATTGTTTATAAGTAGTGTTTGGACAGGGAAAAAAGCATAGTTTAAAAATGACAGTCTTAAACATATAAATAATTTACTATTGAGAATACCAAAGATGTTATTTAACATAATAGTGTATTAAGACAGTGTTTCTAAAAGAACCATCTTCTGTGGTTATTTTGTTGATACAGTTACAAGTGATAGCACACATTTGGTGACTGCCTGAGACAGCACAGGGCAAATGCTGCTCTTGGTTATGTCCAGCAAACTCTACTGACTACAGTGAGGAAGTGTTAGGTTAGTTAAGAATTTGGTTGTTAACAGCCCGTTGGAAGTGATTCAAAGATCACAGAAGTCTATCAAACAGATCCCTTTGATTTCAATGGGCTTTAAACCCTGTGGAAAAAAACACATCAGTTTCTAGGGTAACAAGACCAGAAACAACATTTTACTCATCAGCTTTTAGAGTCTCTAGAAAACAGCCAGGACCTTTTATTTCTTGCATCTTAAGGCAATCTATTGTTTGGAATAGCCTTTTGGATGGCCAACTCCTTGTTTGCATGATTTGAATTAGCACGCTAGTATTTCAGCAAAGGTAAAAGTTTCAGGTGCCTTTGACAACAATCAAACCACCTTTGTTTCAATGGAGAGTTTACTATGATGGTGGCAAGAAAGCATTCAAAATATTTACCTCCCTACATAAGATCCGCTGTGAAGACTGAGATATTCTGTCTTTGCTTGGGCAAAACGCCCTGAACATAAATGGGAATTTTTCCCAGTTAAAAGCTGGATCTACAACCACCCAGGCAATACCAACATATCAAAACAGACACCGTTTAACTTCGTATTTTTTTAATAAGTTTTACCTGGTATGTGACCTCTGCAAGTATAATAGAATTCTTTACAATAGTCTTTGCACAAGTAGGGAAGAGTTAGTTCTCTTTCAGGTGTTTCCCCTTTCTCAGGTGGGTGGAATAGGTTCTGAGCATGAGGTGAGCAGTGTGCACACTTGATTTCCTCCAGTAGCTTCGCACATTCTGTGTTGTTGGTAACAGAAAGTATCTGCAAGCCACAAACCAGAGACAAATAAACATATGACCTGTTTTCCCATCTTACATAAAGAAAGATTGCATGACTTACTGTAATAAACAATGCTAGAGCAGGACAAATACAATGAGTATCAATGCATTGTGTTTCAAGTGCAGAAGTTACTGCTATGAAATGTTCAATATGCCATTAGTACAGTGGGATTTTAATTTCTCTGATTTCTTATAGAAGATTCTATAAGAATCTTGTAGAAGATTGTACAAGATTTCTTATCTGAGCTTGCTTCTTGGGTTAGAATAATAGTATTCAAGTTATTTTAAAGACTCATGCCAGCCATCTCTTAATTGTTAGGCAATCTGTGAATTAGTGGGATCATTTATATATGGACGAGTCACAGCAGCAGGCCTTCTATTCACTTTCCTTCTGAGAAATACCTAAAAACCTAACTTATAAGGTGGCCTACTCAAGTGTTCAGAGGCTCAAAATTAAAATTCTACCATCAAAACACATCAGGAAAAACATGTCTAGGTATTTGTGAAATAGGTGTATCTTGAACGACACCACAGCCTGGCTCCTGAAATGACTGCTGTGGAATTCAGCAGGTGCCGTGGATTTTTCATGCTTTAAATGCTGCTCTGCCTTTTGCTGTCTCTAGTGCAAACTGCTTGGAGTGTGTTTGCAGACCTATCTTTCCACAAGTGAAAAAGTAGAGTTTGCCACATCTTGTTTGTGTCAATATTGAAACTGTAACTTTGTCCTGGAAAAAGAGCATATATTATGTATGCACAGCACTTGAAGAAGCACGAAACCACGATTGATGATGTGTTTAAGTAAACACAGGAGCCTAAAGAGCACAATGTCATCAAATGGTGCAAATTAATGGAAAACAGCATAGTTGTCTTTATTAGCTTCTAAATGCAGTGCACTTTGTTAATCTATTGTTAACCACATGGATTGTTTCTTGATCGTTCATCCCAATGGTGGGTAATGGGAAATGTGTTACCTCCATTGAGAGAAACTGAATCTGATCCAACCGAGAAACAAAGCTCAGGTTCTTTCTTTGATTTATTTAACACAGTTATATACAAATACTGTAAGACACATTAGGAAATATTAATGTGGTAAATATTTGTATTCTGTAAAATTTGTAAATATTTGCAAATAGCACATCTGAAAACATTGCTAGTTTTGCTTTAGCTCATATCTCTGGGATGATTTGCAGGACTTGTCTGTGTCATTCCCTTGCAACGTAACATTGAAGGGAATTATCTAAGTTACTTTTGAAAAAATAAGTTATTCAATGCAGGAAGACCCCTGATATGTTTGAGTATGTTGTCTCATGCATCTGCTCTCTTCTGGTATGCTGTGCTTTGATAACACAGTTCTGAACTCAGCTTTTTATTTACAGATCACAATTACATAAATCTCAAATGCTTGAGAGAAATGCACCTTCCATTGTTTTCAACAAATATGTATTCAAACTGTTACACAGTATATGGCCAGTACATTTAACCAAAATCCTATTTAAAGCAACCTTAATTTAGAAGACAAACTCTCTCCAGGAAAATTTACTCTTACCATACACGTATTGTCAAGAAGCCATCTGAAATGTGTACTAAAGTTTAGTGTAGTAAGTTGGGCCACTGATTAGAAGAACACCATTTGGCTTCTATCCTTATTCAGGATATGCTGCCACTGGCTTCAAAAAGAATTCCTCCAGATTTGCCAGGATCACTAAATGCATTAAATGTTCTGTTCTTTAGACTATCTGTTCTCAGACTATCTGTTCTCAGACTATCCTCAGCTTCACAGCACCTGCAATTCAGTAATGTGATTAACATCTGCCACATATAGTTTATTATCTCTCTTCAGATGACAGTAATCAATTAACTGCATGTTGTATGTATGGCAAAAGGTTTGCATTGGTCCTGAATTCTTTGGGGAATTCTTTCCATGGCCACAGGCTCTACTCTGGTGAAAAAGTTTAGATTCCTTTCTCCTAAATTACTCATTTGGGCCATAACACTACAAGAATTAACCTTAGTACTCTTGAGTTTCAGATGTTGTTCTAGCCATGGTAAATGTGGAAGGAAATGCCTTGAAGACAAGAACTAAAAACATAATGATGACTACAACCAAAATACATAACAACTAAAACTCTGAGCTTGACTTAATACTGCCTAGGACTGCAGTCCAGGTAGTCAGGAAAAGACTTGACCTGCTTGCTGAGGTAATCTTCTGCATTAGCTGGACTTTCTTAAAGGATGCTGTGATTCTTGTGGGAAGGGGGCTGTATAATTGAGTCAGGCCACCATCTGCCAAATAGTCTGAAGCCAGTAGGGGATGATCAAAAGCACTATCCCTACATGCTACCTTTTAAGAACATTATGTCACTTGTCTCCTGAAGTAAAGATGAAATGACCCATTTTGGTGTTTCCACCGAAGGACTCTGTCCCATGAGTACAGACCCCTTGCAGAACTTGCCTACATTCAATAGTATCACCTGGTTTGCAGAAGTCTCAGGTGTTTTCACCAGGGAGTTCATCTCAGGCAGTAAGCTTTCTTGTGGTAGCAAGTATGACGGGGTGTTTAGAAGTACAAGTAAACACAAGGTATTACTAGGCAAATATTCAGTGTGCTTATTGAATTAGCTGCACAGTGATACAGACAGAAAGCTGTACTGGAAGACTCCAGAACACATTGTGAACTGGGTGGGGGGTGGGGGGGAGGGCTGTGGAAATAAATTACAGGATAGCAAAGCTAATTTACTGTTTCTTGTGGAAAACGTAATTGACGTTGCCTGGTGATACAGGCTTGCCAACATTTCAGTCCTCAAAGTTAAGACAAAAGGATCCTAATCCCCCTGAGCAGCTGCTATCCAGGAATTAACCACAGGAATTCACCCCCTCATGTCGTTTCTGGAATGAATCTTGGTCATATAATAGCTAATCGGAAGATTAAGGAATGAGAGTCAATCAATTATCTGAAAATCAAGTACAATGTTACTTAACTTTTAGAATGTTCAAGCAAAATAGGGTGGTAACATTTGCTCTGTGTGAGGTCTGATGTGTAACTCTGTCCTGACTTGGAGATAGGACAACCTCTCTATGCTGAATTTCAGTAAATCAATAATGTATTTATCCTGGAGTATATAAAACCAGTTTTAAGGGAATTCTTATTTGAATTAAGCTTTTTCTGTTGGATGTCTACTTTGAAAATGACCTTAAAGTTGACAATAGCTTGGTCTTTTGAAGAAATGTAAACTAATTTCCTCCTTCAAATTTTAAAGTCATATGTGAAACCATCAAACTGCAGTGGTTTAAACTAACCATGCTCTGGAAAATATGTAAAACTTCCAAACATTTATTGCAACATGCCTAATAATGATTATGCCTGCTGCTGACTAATTTACAACATCTGTAAGATCATCCTTTAATCTCTAGCCACATGAAAGTAAAACGGGTAGACTAAAGGTAAGATAAATCCTGGAATGCACAGGAAAGCATAGCATGCTAAATTGGTTTATCAACAAAAGGAAGAGTGAAAAGAAGAAACAGAAGATGACACAATAGACAGAAAATCTTTATTATTAATATTGTCATCTGTTTTGTGTACTCTATCATACCTCGTTTGAGAAAGGCAGTATAATTTTGACACTAACAGAAGAAAAAAATCAGTGAAATAAGTAATTGCATTAAGCCATATTTGATATACAAGCATTTATGTCTAAAAATCATGTGCTGACGAGATTGTTCAGCTGTTGAGTTGAACATATGCCTCTTCTGTATTATAGTGCTGGATTATGTCATTAAAGAGTTCGGTTTCAATTTTAGGGTAATATTTAAATAGATCATTGTACTAAGGCAGCTGTTAAAGGGACCCCAAGATGAGTTATTTGTTTAGTTGGATGTGTTCAACAATAGCCTTTGTTCATGAAAGAGCCAGAGCAAACAAATGATTGTAAAAGGGCACACTTGAAAACAATTACTTTTCACCCATTCCTTGACAGCCTTGGCTGTGAAACCATCCAAGGTAGAGAGGACTTCTTTGCCTGTCAGGCTGCAAGCAAACTTTTAGAAAAACTGATATTACAGTGTTTGACTGGGATGTAGTAGCCCTTCGTAAACAAGGGGATATTGCAGATAAATGAAAGACAGAGTTAAATGTCAACAGCAGGATGCAAATATTTCACTTATGCCAGTGCAGTGTTGTATCTGCTTATTATGGGAGTTCCATTTTTGTTCCCAAAGCTGCAGGCAATGGTGGTCTTTTCATTATAAGCACAGATCAATAATTTGGTCAAAAATTCTCAAAGACCCAGCATCTTAACCAAAAAGATGTTATGAGAATGTCTACTGAACATGCTCAATTAATTATTATTATTTTTTTTAAAGTTGGTAGCATTCAGGTTTCTGCTAATGACATAGCCACTCCATCATGTAGGTATATGATGGAGTTAAAAAAAGTTGGTTTTGTAGAACACAGTTTAAAAATGTGCTTTAAGAAAAGTTTCATTCAAATGTATTCCGTAACACGTTGCATGTCTTTTGCAGAATGACCACCTCATTCTGTTAAGTATAAATGACATATATTTTGACATTTTTTGTAAACATGTATTGATATGATAAAGCAGATTTGTGAGTTTCATAAACATTAATGTTTAGTGAAAAAAGTATGACTTTACAACCCTGTAAAATAATATTCCTTTAAAAATGTACATTATAATAAAAAAAAATAAATTCAACAACAACAACAAACCACCCCCCCACA
>VXBX01000899.1:213339-296792 GCA_013400415.1 Scytalopus superciliaris
GTGGGTGGGGGGAGAAGGAAGGAGGGGAATCCCACTGACTTTTCTTTGCACTTCAGATCAGGAAACCACCTCCCTCCCCCAGAAGGGGAAAGTCTGGAGGAGAATAATAACAGTAGCGGTTAAAAAGCCGACGGACGAACAAGCACCCCCCGCTTCTTCCAAAAAGGCGGACGAGAAGAGGCAGGAGCGGGGGACCGAGCCCCCGGAGCCCCCGGCAGGAGGATGCTCGAAGGCGGCGAAGTTGTGCGAGCGGCACAGGTTTTAGCAGCTGCCGCTGCCGCGCCGAGGCGCCGAGGCTCGGGGCGGGCCGGGCAGCTGGCGGCGGCAGCAGCAGCCCTTCACTTGTCGTCCCATAGGAAGGGTGTCCCCGCGGCGGGACTGCGGCGGCGGCCGGGCCGGGCGATGCCCCCTCCGCTGCTGCTGCCGCTGCTGCTGCTGCTGCTGCTGCTGCCGGCGGTGGCGGCTGCGGCTCGCCCGGGCTCTCATGTTTCGCTCCCTCTTTTCTTCTTCTTTTTAAGCGGCGCGCGGGGAGGTGCTGCCACCGCGCGCCCTGCACGTGGGAGCGATGCTCCGCCGCCTCGGTGCCCCGCGCAAGGCGAGCGCCGTAGGTGGGTCCTGCGCCCCCGACGGCTCCCTCGGCGTTCGGCTCTGGGTCTGCTCGCCCGTGCCCGCCCATTGCCCCCGTAACTCGTCCCCGAGCGCCAGGGAAGGTTCCAGAGCAGTGGGGGCGGGCATCGACGGCGGGAGGTGCCCTCAGCTCCCGGTGGCTTTTCCCAGCGCATCTCCGGCATCGTTGCTGCCACCGGAGCTGCCGTGGGCTCTGAGACCCCTCAGAGGACACTCACGCCTTCGTTCCGAGCGTGATGACCAAAGTACACCGTGTCGGTAACGGCGGCTGTGGAGGGGCGAGCATCGTCCCGGTGTGCCGGGAGCCGGAGACCCGCGTGTGGGAAGAGTGGGATGAGCCGAGCACTTTGCTCGGTGGCAAGAAAGCACCTGTGGGACCAGAGGCCAGCCGGAAAGGGGAAGGCCAACCCGGTGTCAGTGAGCAGGGGTGAAATGGAAAGAAAAAAGATGGAAGCCCGCAGAACCCCACCTCAGGGCAGAGCCTGAGGAGGTGCTGCAGAGATCCGCAGGTGGGAAAAGGGAGCTGGAGCAGAGGATGGAAGGGAAGCTCTCAGAGGCAGCTGAAGTGCAGGTACAGGTACTTCCACTGGCTTGGGGGTAAAGGGCAGCTGGATAAATAAAGTCAGAGGTGTATTTACCAGGGACTGTCTGCTTATCCCTGAAATAGGGGGAAAATTGGCTTGGACTCAAAGAGCCCCCTTAGGAGGCAGAAAGTATCGCATGGAGTTCCTGATGTTCACTAGTGCCTCTAAACCAACTAGGCCTTGGTCATATTCTTCCCCCTGTTAGTTCTTTGCCAAACAAAATGAGTCTCTTCATATTTACATTTGAACTCTTAAATAGTCCACACTGAACTAAACAGGAGTTTGGCATAGATAAATGGTACACCAGATAAATTATTGAGTAGACATAAAGACTCTTTTCTGAACCTTCAAGTGCATTTTCGAAGGTCCCTCACGAGTACCCTTTGTCTTGACTCTCCTTTGACTGGCAGTGGTCCCAGCCAAGGTGGTGTTCCCAGCCAAGGCTTGAGCCACATCCACATGAGTGAGGGCAGCCAGTGGTGCAGCTTGGGCAGCAGCACTCAGGTTGATGAATGAAATAAAGGGGTATTCTGGTGCTACAGCATCCTTGCTTGGTAGATTCAGAGAATAGCACTGCTTTGCAATACATGAACTTATTCCATGAGCAATGGTAACTATGTAGTTCTGCTACCACAACTTTGTCCTTTTCATTGCTCTGGGTTATTACACAGATTATTTTGAAATAAAAGTGATTCCGGTATACAGCAGGATAACTGTATCAGAAAAAAAGTCACATTTGTTCCCATGTAGACTCCTTACAGTGGGTTACATTGGCAGAACTGTAGTGGCCTGAGGACACAGCTGGAGGTCTGTATGCCGCTTCCCCTGTGTAGGCAGGTGCTCATACTTTTTCAAGTAGGTTATGGACTTCTGCCCTGCATCTCCCTTACTGGAGTGGGAAACTAGAACTTGATGGAAAGAAGCAATTGTGGGGCAGATACCCTCTTGGAACAAACAAATGTTCACAAAAGTGATGTGTGTCTGTTAAGTAGTTATGGCCTGGTTCTCACAGTTCCCGTCTCTCTGAAGGAGAGAGGAAATGAGGAATATAAATCTGTATGATCAAAGTAATACAGCTATTACTAAATAACCTTCCTCCTTCAAGTGCTGCCTGCATAAATATCCGTTTCTATGTATACCTGTACCAGTTCTCAGAGGAGGTGAGTTTGAGGTGTATTAGATAGAGAATGATTTCCCGAAATGGGGTTTAGGTCAAGCTGCCAAACTAAGAAAGAGCTGGCAGTTGTGAAGGTCCATTTCTACACAGAAATTTTACACAGATCTGTGATGGAGACATTTCCCAGAAATTTTATGGAATGTACTGTTGACCTTGTATAATATAAAGTGCTCAGAACTTCAAGGTCTGTAGTGACAGAGTGATGTAAAGATATATGAGCAAGACTTGAAGAAGGTTGAGTGTTCTTTAAAACTTCTGAATAGAAATTGCTGTTTCTTGGAGTTTTGTGCAAGAAGACCTTTTTCAATCTTATGTTCCTTTCCACACTTAAAAGTACACGTTGGCTTCTTTTCTAACAAAGTATTTTTCTCAAGCTAGTTGATACAGGATTTTATTTATAAACCTTTTTAGTGATGTTAAAGTCAGTATTAGTATATACCAGTTCAGAGTGTCAACTTTAGGTGACTTCCAGTTTTTGATAAAGAGAGATAAGGGGATATTTATGAAGTAAAAACATATACATAGGAAATATGGATAATAAACACATCCGTTTTTTTAAGGCAACCTGGATTCTGTCATATGAAGCTCACTACTAGAAATGGTTAAACATGGTGATGCCATAAGTGAGCTGAAAAAATTCTGTTATTTGTTCAGATGTGGATAAGAATCTTTGTAGGATATAGATGAGAATCTTTGGGTTACAATGCAGTTATGTCTGAACAGGTTACAAAGTTTTGAAAAAGGAAGCTGTTGCTGCCACAGTGTTTGAATATAGCTAGAGTTTCTTCTAGTTTTGCCTAGGAGATTAGCAGACTGTACTTATTTATGCCATTACTTTAATTATCTGTATTATTATTTATATAATGGATTGCTGTATTGTGTGGATTAAATGTGCATGAAATGGGTCAGAATGCCCTTTCCAAGAGTGTAAGGCTGATTTTGGCATGCACCTGAACTTATTATTTCTCAGATTATTTTATGTCATGCATATTTTACAAGGGAATTTAATTGCACCAAGAAACCTGCTTTAAGGTTTGAAGATCTGTTTAATATCTTTATCCATGATCTGGATGAGGCGATGGATCGAGTGCACCCCCAGTGATGCACAGATGACACCAAGTTGGGTGGGAATGTTGATCTGCTGGAGGGCAGGAAGGCTCTGCAGAGGGATCTGGACTGGCTGGATTCATGGGCTGAGACCAACTGTATGCCAATTGTATGAAGTCCTGCAAGGATACGTGCCAAGTCCTGCACTTGGGTCTCAAGCCCCATACAGTGCTACAGGCTTGGGGAAGAGTGGCTGGAAAAGTGGCCCAGCACTGGTTGATGACTGAACATCCCAACAGATGTTGTCTGATGACACAGCTTTACATATTCTTGTGATTTACAGGAGAACTTTACATGGGGTCACTTCACTTTCACAGCTAAATCCATGTAGTATGAGATGTATCTTCTCCGCAGTGATATCGGGGATAAATTCCAACCTTCCACACTGGTGGCAAATGCCTGGCATGCCATGAGGATGAATGTTGCAGTGTTGGAAGACAGGAGACAAACTTTCACTCACCTTGGCCTGCATCTGAGAAATTATGGTATTTAAGATACTAGTAGAGGAACATCACACCTCTGTATCAAGGACTCAATTAGATGATGGACTTCAGCTCTTGGGAAAGAGACTCAGCTCTTGTTTTAGCTGGTATCTGAGCTGAACTTATGAAACACACTTTTTTCTTGCCATTTATTTTGTAAAGAGGAAAAAGCTTTTTTCTTTTATTTCAGAACCACTTCCTTGTCAGATGGAATGAGGGTGGAATCTCTCCATATCTCATCACCATTATTCTTTTCACTGAGTCCATTGTAACATTACACTTGCTATTTTGAGCCTTCTCTATAAACTGTGGGATGTGTTGTGAAGTCAATGATTTCGACTTTTTTTCTTAGTTTTAGGTAGCTCTATGAGGAGCAGGGATTTGAGCTCAGTGATCCATATGGGTCCCTTCCAGCTGGAGATATTCTAAAATTCTGTGTTCTTTTTGGGGTCACTCTGTATTGTAGACCAGTGGGAAACACTTGATCATGGATTCTCTGCTGTAGATGCTCAAAATTAAAGTTTCAATTTCAGATTCAATTATGAAAAAAACCCTCAAACCTTTAATTTGGAATTTTGTATTTTTCTTTTTTTTTTTTTTATTTAGAAAAAGAAACAGAAAAATCTTTCTAAGTATCCCACAGTGACACAGTTAATTTAAATTATTTTGAAACAGCACCAAGCTTGAGAGTCCAAGTTCTGAGGCTTCTGCTTCAGCTGCAGCTTCTGAAACTCAAAGTTCCCATCTCCCTGTTTTCTGTCAGCTAGATGGACAGAGACACAGGAATCTGGAAATTTGGAATGAGGACTTGGGCAGGAATCTCAAGGTTTGGCAGTCTGGGCTCCTGTGCTTCTGGCTTTTTTTGGGTGAAAGCCCAAGTGTCCTGAGAGTCCCATTAGAACTGAAGCTGAGAGTTTTTTCTGGCTCTCAGCTGCATGACTGGGGCTGGGGTTCCTGTGGCTTCAGGCAGAGAACTGAAATATCAGGAAACTCTGACTCTGGGACAGTCTTTATGGCAGGAGTTCCCCACAGCTGTGAACTCCGCAAGTTCGCTGTAGCAGCTCCTCTGGTAATGAAGAAGGAAAACTGTTGGAATGGTTTCATTAAAGCGTCTTGTGGTTAGTCAGGAGTTTATAAAACCATTATATTTTTGCTTATATTTCTGTTTGTGATGTAACAGAATTTTTTCAGTTGGTCAAAACACTTCTGGTTGGTTCTATCCACCATATCCTATAGCCCACATCTTTTCATGGAGTTGAGAATAACATGTTGCTTGTCTTTGCATACCACAAATACAAGGTGTGAAAGCTGGTATAACATGAATGAACAGGACTTGTTAGGATATTTTTTATGGGAAAATAGGTGCCCAGACAGTCACAGACAGGTTTTTAGGGTATGTCTTTACCACAGAGTTCCCCATGTCTCTTAGAAATCATCTAAACCAGCTCAGCTGAAGCCTCCTGGACTACTTGGGTCTGTAAACTAATGCGCCTACTCTCTAAACATGACTTAAAAAAACCCCTGCTTCCTGTCTGTGTACAAAAGCAGTGTTGGGCTGATGTTAACTCCACTTGATTGGCCCATCAAGGAGTAAGAACTGCAGATTGTTTTAGTACATCACGTCAGCTGCTAACACAAACCTTCAATTACATGTGTTCAGTTTTGCAAGGTCTAACTGGGAGGAGGATAAAGCAAACTGTTTTGTGAGGGAATGAAGACTCAAGAGGCCCTCTTGCCTATAGTCTGCAAACTTTCACTACCTGCTGTAATTCACCTCAACTGTGGGTCTCTCTTTATGTGTGCTACAAAGAGACAAAGGAAGCTGCTGTGGGAAAAATCTTTCTTTCCTCCCAGGGACTGTAGTAATCCCACTGTGTACTGCAGTTTACCAGCCACGTGTATGCTGTCCCTTGCTCCAGTGTTTGAAGTATCCATAACTTGCTGTAGGAACAGTTTGCATAAGATGTCATCAAGGAAACTCTGAAATGCTTGTAAGAGTTATCAAAGGAATAAAGGTATTTCTGAATAAATTATATTGTGCATGCCAGAGCTAAGGAATGGACTGAAATATTTGTGCCTAGTAATCTTTGTTGCCTGCTAAGTGTGGGGATGGAAATTGTAGCCCAGTGGTGTTAAAACTAAGTGGTCATGAAGCTCTGTTCTGAGCTGCTCAGTAACTGGGATGTCAGGATTCCACAAGTTTTCCCTGTGTTGCTGCAGTGCATGTGCATTTCACTTTGTTACATACATCAGTGTGAGTCGATTCCTCTCTGATATGGCAACTTGGGGAAATTCTTCATAGTAGCTTTCATAAAACACATGCTAAGGCACCGTATCCATTGCTGCCTATAGGGCATATACGCTACCTGAACTGTGCCATTTAAGGCTAGTTACCAAACAGTAAAAAAGCTTTTCTCACAGAGGTGGAAAATAAGTGGAGTCATCCACCATTGTTACATATTTTTCTGGAACAACATGTGTCTAATTCATATGTGTAATGCAGCTTTCAGGTATAGGTATATCTAATTCAGTACCATAATTTCTCTTTCAGAAAGTAGAGAGTTCATCTCAATTATATTTGTTTGTTGATGCATTTTTCACATATCTACCCAGTGCCCTGGCATATAGGGGAAAGTACTGGTGTACCTGACACTCTTCTCAGACACATGCTAACAGCATGCTCAAAATAAAGCCTTTTTGCCATGTTAGACTATTCAGAATTCTGCCAAATGCTGCCTCACGTTTCTGGCATCACACTTGCCTCTGCAGGCTCATGTGCACTGCTGGGCTGTCGTCTCTGTGCAGTGCAATACATACATGGGGACGTCCTTTCCAAGTGTCCATTTAGCCTCCACTGACCTGTGGTTACAAATTTTACCCTCTCTTTTTTTGACTATTTCTACCTGGTTTCCCTGAAGGATTATTGGTAACACTGTGTTAGCAATCTAAATCCTGACTGAGTGAGATAAGTCTGGAGTGGATTAAAGGTATAGCCTGAATTCCTGTTATGTCAAGAAAAAGCTGGAGAAAGCAGGTGATTTTGTCAAAAGCTAATTCTTATAGAGACTGTTCTTCAGGAACCTATCATCGAAGTCACTGAGTTTGGCCTGCGTGCCCCCCTACTCATGTGATGCACAGCAAATTTCAAGCACGTGGATCTTAAGTTGTTTAAAATAGTGAATCTTTAAGTAAAAAAAAAAAAAAAAAGTACTTAACTTCACAGTAATTAAAATGGAATGTAGACACTAGTTTGGCTAGTAGCTAGGGATGTGGTCATAAAGCTGTTTTATCTGCATAGAGCACTGTTGAACCATTAGGTTTTGGGACTCCCTAGTTCTGCAAGCTGATACTATTCTGCCAGGAATGTGGTCTTCAAAGACAGATTGGACTGTGTAAGTTCTAAACCTTAAGATGGAGAGTCCATTACCTTTGGTGAGAAATAAATCTAAGTAGGTGGTAGGTTCACACACAGGTGGCAATGTGTGAATAATTTCTTTCATTTGACTGTAAGATATATGAACAAAGAAGATCCTTGGATAAAGATGTAAACTGATGTGGATGCCAGATGAACTTTGACTGAACTTAAGGCTGAACTTTATTTTAAAAAATAAATAAATTACCCAGGATAAGGAGACACAATAGCAGATGCTGGAACCATCTGTTCCTGGACAGCTCTAATAGAAAACTTCTTCTAGTCTATTGCATGTTTCCTTGTTAGATAGTAGAGTGCTTTCCCTGTGAATGTGGTCTGCCTGTGGTAGGATATGAACAATAACAGCCTTGATCTCCAGGTGAGTTGTCCTCAATTCCAGAGCTTTTATATGCAGCTTGGCTTCTGCAGCATTTGAAATTCTGCATATAATCAAGTGTTTGAGTTAAGCACTCCATCCTAACCTTAAGGCATGTATTACAATCACTATCAAATGAACTTTTAAGGATGAGCTGTACTGCTCCATGTAATTTGTTACAGATGTGAGGGAATCCCTAATTTCCCAAGGAATGGTCACTGCAGACTAGATGTTGTCTGAATGAGGTAAACAGACTGCACTTAACCCTTACTGCAGAGATTCAGTTCTAATTCTGGCAAAAACATGATTTAAAGTGATCACTATTCCAGCTTTTTAACCTTTCTGACTCCCCATGTAATTTTTCAAAGTAGGACCTAAATGATTATTTAAAACAGAATCATAGCATTCCAGGGATGATACAAAGTTACAGACTACTTTCTGTGTTTGGGGCAAGACTAGTAAGTATAGGTCAGCACTCAGATATTAAGTGTTGACTTTCATAAAGGATGATAATCAGGATCAATTTTTCAAGACCCATCCAGTGGAATAATTATACTTAATGATTTTTAATATGAAAATACGTTGTTGGCAGTACAATGTGTATGTCATGGACTAGCTGCTGAATTTTGCTAGCAAATCAGTCAAGTGAGTGGAAGTCAAATGAGTTTCTACTGCCACTCTACATTTTTTGGAAACTGAAGGATCAGTTGGGAATTCTTTGTTCCGGCAGTCATTTTTTTCTAATATGAAGTCTGAGGTGCTAACACTGTACTTCGGTGCAATTGTTTATCATGAACTTATCTGAATATATGTAAGGAAGAAAGGCTCTGAGGACATTTGAATCTTGTACTTCTGGCAGCTTGAAGGAGCAGAGGGACTGTGTGGGTTGTTCTCTCTGGATCTAGGGGGTTTTTTATACAGCCTCACACCAAACATTCAGTTCTTGTGGGAGGCTTGTGTATCGCTCCACCAAGCATGGCTTTCCAAAGGGTTTGAACTTTAACATCAAGGGCACTTGTGTGTCTCAGGAGTAGGTAATCTGTACAGACAAAACTTTGGGAAACACTTCTAAGTGACAGCTGTATGTTCCCTGAGAGTGCTGTTGTACCAAGAAATCAATGAACTAGTCTGGAAGTCTGCAGAATGACATTGTTTTGACAGAGCTGAGTGGATAGGTAATAATTCTAAATTTTCCAGTATTTTTGGGATAGGAGACAGAGTTTTTAAGTTTCAATACTAATTTTTAACAAATAGGGCACCTCTAGACAAAGAAGTTGATGGGGAAACAGTCCTGTGCTTCTTTCTTACTGATCCTTAATTTAGACATTTCTTGAATAGAATTCCACACTGTATCTTGACAGCCACCCACCTACAGCTATTAGGATGGGATGGAGTTCTGAAAAGGTGTAACATTTAAATGGGTTAATTGTGATTTTTTACATCCTTTCACAAAGCAGGCAGCAATTCACTCACTGATGGGAAGAGCTAAGTAAAGATCCTTTATTTGGATAGAAATTTATGAATAAAAATAAAATTGTATTAGAATTGAAAAAATACTAAGGAAAAAACAACAATTAATGGTAAAATAGACAAGAAAAAGTGAATAATGAAATCAAGGTTCTTTTAGATTTGCTTTATCCTCTCCATTTTGGCATGGTCCTGAGCCATTCAACAGGTTCCCCTGAATTTCAGATCATAAAATCACAGAATGGTTTAGGTTGGAAAGGACCTTAAAGATCATCTTGTTACCCCCCCCTGCCATGGACAGGGACACCTTTCACTATACCAGGTTGCTCAGAGCCCCATCCAACCTGGCCTTGAACACTTCCAGAGATGAGGCATCCACAACTTCTCTGGGCAACCTGTTAAAGGATCTCATCACCCTCATGGCAAGAATTTCTTCCTAATATCCAATCTAACCCTGTCCTCTGTCAGTTTAAAGCATTGCCCTTTATTCTGTCTTGATCCTCCCCTTAGTATGTAGATCCTTTTCTCCTGGACCTGAACTTCAGCTGATACTTTATTTCTTACGAGTGCAAAGATGTTAGTTAGCTACATATACAGATTTGTTGACTTAGATAATTATGTTTGTCTTTATACTCATCAATATTACGTTAATATGGAATATTTTCGCCGGCGGCTGTGGCCGTGTGGGTAAAGCCGCCGCCCCTGGATCCGTGCTCCTTCTCGGAAGGACGCCGGTTCGAGTCCTGCGGGTCTCGCTCTGCCAACTTCGTCCGGGCTTGCCCCGGCCAAGGCTTAGAGTGTCCCAGGGCTAAAGGGGGTGGGGCCAGTTCCGCGCACGCTGAGCTCCACGTAATAAATCCATTCGCGCAGGCATAAAAAGCATCGTCGTTCGCGACGGCTAGCCACACACATGGAATATTTTCAGCCATGTGTTGATAGGACAATAAAGGTACCACTTAATTTTTGAGTGATTGAGGGGGCCATGGTTTCTGGTTAGCCCTGAGACAGAAAGCATTGCCATGTAGTCTGATTCTTATTGGGGAAAACATGTATTTTTAAATCTTAGAGAGAGATGTCCATTACTTGTATAGTGCTCACAATCCTTACATGCTTGTTTGAGGAGGATTTTGGAAATGCAAAGCACTTCTTAAGTGCTAAGTACTGTTTATAGTAGGAAATTTTTCTTGCACTCCCAAACCAAAGATCTTCCCTGTAATTTATTTAACCAGGCTGTGCTGTAACTTTCTGAAGTGTTTAAATGAGCATAATGTTTCATTGCTTCATTTGGCGTGTAAGATATAGTCATTGTGTATGGCAAACCACAAAACAGAAAAGAACTGTGATAAACATGCATTTTTCTTTGGTATCAAGGGGTCTGAATAACTATTTTAACATAAAGCAACAAAAATTGAGACATCTTGTGCTTTGTCATACAGGTTTAGTGCTTTATGAGTCTGCATATTTATAAACATTTGGGAGTATTTGTTTTTGTCCTGATGGAAAAGGGTCTGTTGCATCAATATATGTCAGAAGCATGTGAATACTCAACTATTCCAGTTCAAAGGAATGATAAAGATTTCTTCTGTTTCACAGTTTAGTTTTGCATTTCAAAACACGTAAAATATTCTGGAGTTGCAGTTTCTTGAATTTGCTTTGCTTGTGGATGTACAGCTTTGCAAAGAGCTGTATTGTTTGATGCTATGATTTGTTTACATGTCTGTAGAAAGCAGACAATTGGAAATGATGATATCACTGTTTTACAGGTAGCCAACCCCCTTGGCTCTGTGAATCTTGGCTGAGATGGCGAGGAGTGCTGCAACCCAAGTATGAATCTACCGCCAACTCCATCTATGTTTCATACTGAGAATGGGTAATTAGTTTTCACTAAATACTTTAGCTGACACTAAAAAAAAATATGAGTATTGCTACAGAACACTATCTGCAGGAGCTCTATTGAGGTTTTGGTACCATGTGAATAAAAATTAATTTTATTTTCACATAGTGTCATGGTTAAAACGGTGTTTGAATCTCCTGGCTTTTGGAAATTTAATTGCTACAGTGATGGTACTGGAACAAGGCACATAATGAAGTAGGAAGCTGAATACAATCATTTTAAGAATCTTTGTTATGTAAGCTGGTTCACCATAACTGTAGCTTTTTGTTTTAAGCCCCTTGGAAATTAATTTTCCATGTGTATTTTAAATGTATTTGCATGTTGCCTGACACAGAGGCAATCTGCATTTGATTTTGTCATCGAATTCATATTACAGTAGTCTAGAGCATTATTAGAGGAAATTTTAAATAAACTAAAGAAATATGGAGATTGTAGAAGAAACATTCATTAGGATACTGTTGTATATGGAGAAAATTCATGCTTCCTTCTATTATTAAATGAAACATCTTTGGACAGTAATTGAGACATGTTGAACGCTGGTGTGAACACTGAGCTATTGATAATAATCAGAATGGTGGTTTCCTGGTTTTGTCTTATGAATGATTCTAATTAAATGATTAAAGATTGCATCTTATTTAAAAAGAAAGAAAAATGTTAAATTAATAGGCCGATACATTTACTTACTGGTTGTTTAGATCTTAATGTAGATTTTAAATCTGAGAAAGGAAAACATAGGCCATTAGTCTCCAAGAGATTGAAAATTTCTAAGTTCCAGAAAATTTGAAAAATTCTAAGCTCTTGAAGTGTCCATTCTCCCACAATTAAAGAAATAAAATCAGCTAAGCTTCATTCAAACCTGTAGCAGAGGCAGATTTTTGTCTTTGATGTTTGAGGGATGGAAATCCCGTGACAGGACTTGCTGTGATCCTTTTATGGCCACGTTCAAGTCCCAGCCATAAATGACAAGAGGAGGCTCATCAGCTGTTTGAAACTGTCACATCTATGTTGACTTCAGTTAGGATAATTTCCACCTACAAATCTGCCCCAAGGTCTTTCTGTAGAGACCCTTCTCTGTTATTTTCTTTGAAAGGCAAAATAACATACCTCCAAAACAGCAATGAAATGCCTTTTGCTCCATCTTGTGCATTATTGCTTTAGAATATTGAAAGGTAGTGGCACTTCAGTAGCAAAAGAAAGGAAGGTGGCCTGCCAACTAAAGGAGGATGCAGTTTCCTTTCACCCTCTTAAATGGTCTTATGGGGTTGTCTTTGTTAGCCTGCTTTTCTTGCATTGAATTAGTCTTCTCCCTATGACTTTAAATTCCAAATATAGAAATATTGTTAGTACTCATAAGGCAGAGGGATCCAGAAAAATACGGTATAATTTTCAGATTATACTTGTAGCAATGGGACTGAAAAAAATTAAAATAAAATTAAAAAAAAAAGACCCTGTGCTGTTTCACCTGTTAACTTAATAGATCTGGCAGACAAGCACAGTCACTGAGAGATCCTTTCTGTGATGCCACTTCAGAGACAGCAGCCTCAAAAAGTGCCACTTAGAGATGGTATGGAAACACCTAAGATTCTGACTGTGTTGCTGGTCTTAACTGCAGGAGTTACTAAATCCAAAGAACTCTGGAGTGATACTTCTTCAGTTTGCTGCCCTGTATGCTTTGCATTCCATATGTCCTGCAGGAAAGGAATGTCTCTTGTTATTATTTTGTTGCTGTTTCCCTTCTGTGATCCCCTTCTCCCCCAGAATCAAGTGTTGTTCAGTGGAATTCACCTTGCAGAAGAGCAAGACTTTCCAGGGCTCCCGGTCTGCTGCACAAACATGGGCTGCTTATGTTGTTTTGGTCAACAGTTCAAGTATCCTAGCAAGTCCTACTTAATAAGCTATCTGATAATGCTTGATTGTGCTTCACTGTGTTTAAATTTCTTGGGGAACTGTTTAGATGATGAAAGTGCTCCAGTACCCGCATTTGTGTAAAACTCCAAAATTATAAAACACAGCCTTTAGTGTCTCAAGGTCTCAGATGAGTGAAATACCAAAAGGAATTGCATATTGAAATCTTGTACTCAATATTAGCATATAAGGTACATTGTGTAAATAGTATCTGTTTATGCTTTACTTTCTGTGTTACGTTTTGTTGGTGTGAGTGTTAAATAGAATAGTTAGAAAGCAATTTCATAGCACCTACAGAAGGAAAAGGTCATTTGTAGATCATCTAGTTTTTGTCTTGGCAATAGAGGATTGTTCCTTGTAATTTTTTAGAAATTCTTCCGACTTGTTCAGCTTTAAGGAGTGCTGTCGAATTTTAGGTGGTGCTATTTCTCTTTGGCATTATATTTCCATTAAATAATGTCTTTTGAAAATACTGTGTCCTCACAGACCAACAGTGTCTGACATCCATCTGGAAAAAAAAATCTGCATTAAATCTTAACTGATCCTGGATAGCCAGTAAAATATTCTTGTTATTATGCAGTAACTTTCTCCTCTTTGGTTACTCAATTTGTATCTAGTTACAAATCACAGAATACAAACTTGCATCATGTACTCAGTGTGAGCCAATATCTCAAAGCTATTACTTAAAGGAAAACAATTTCAAGCTACAGACTGTATCTGCTGCAGCAAATAAGGAATTCCAAAGGAGGATACAGGAAACTTGTTAAAGTTAACATGTTTCAGACCTTCAAAATCCCATACTTCTGCACACATTCCTCACACTGAAGATATCCAGGTGTGGTTCTAGTGATAGCACTGTTGTAGCTGTGGTTGTTTAGGGGTTTTTGTTTAAATATAGCTCTTTCTTTCTCTTCTGCCCTGGCTTTTACTTAAATTCATAATTTTGATAATTCTCACTGGATGATTGTGTTTCATTTACTTATGGCACTTCATGTGAAACAGTTCTGCCTTCATTTCCTGTTTATTTTTAGTTGCTAATTTTCAGACTTTTTCCATCCCCTTGGGTTTTTTAAAATCCTGTTTGGTACAAACCAGGGTGGTCCAACTGGCAGCCCAAGGAACAGTTCCATCTGGCCTACTGTATTTGCCAAGGAGGAGCTAGGAAATGCCTGTAAGGGCACGCACTGCCCTCCCAAGCAAATGTTATCTATTGCTCACATACATAACCATGCTTAAAGGCCAACTGTTGTGCCATGTCCACCCAGAAAGAGAGATTGGCATGAGACATCCATTTTCCTGAGCACAGCCAGGTGTCTAGAGGGGCTAGTTGTCCTTTCAAACCAATCTTCAATGCTACAAGTGGAACCCAGCACCTGTCCCTAAAGGAACTAGGCCACTGTCATTTTTCTTGGTTAGATTGATAAATTGATAGACAAAGGGAGAGGAGAACTGTTCTTGAGCCTGGGGACAGTAGGAAATAGAATGTTAATATCAACTTCTACAAAGCTGATGTTATTAATTCATGGTATTATTTCAGGCTTTGCATCTGCCAGGTGCCCTCTGTCAAGACACTTTGTCTTTTTTCCTTAGTCAGGATGAGCATGATGGCAATAACCAAGCGCCGTGCAGTGAAAGCACCATAAGAACCAAATATGTTTTGTCAAATTGACAGTGCAATTCCAAAGTATTTCATTTGGCTGCTTTTCACTTTTCTTTTTGTTGGAGAATATTCTACCTTCAGATGCACGTGGGTGCCTCTCTTGGAATCAGTGCATCTGCCAACATGTAATTTCTCATAAGAAATCATCTCAAAAGCTGAACTCGTCCCATGTACTCCATTATGTTGTACAATAATAGTCTTTTTGTAGCAAAAATGAGCCCAACTAAGTATGAGGTCTAACCAGCGCCTCATAGAACAATAATATCACATCTTTTGATGTGTATTCCATTTCCATTAAAAATATTTATAATGTTGAGCAAGAATGGGGCAGACTACAGCTTGGCAAAAGGCTGAAATAAGTAATCAGGAGCAGTATACCCAAATGTAAAATGGACATTTACTGTTACCATATACCATTGTGTGATGACAGCACAGCTCTGCTAGTTTTATTATCCTTATTCAATATACTGTAGCACTTAGACGTATCAAGGATAATATAGCAGAAAAACCCCACCATAATATCACGTCTTCATTTTTTACTAATGCCTGTTAGCATCCTGCTCTCCTTATAAATTGTGGAGAAACACCAGATTAATGTTCATAACTTCCCTGTTTAGAGTGTACAGCAGCACAGCTGCTCTAATCACTCTGTGCTCATTTATTTTAAAATATTTGTTCTATTTATTGTCCTACTCTGGCCTGTAGTGTTCCCCCATTATACCATGTGTCTCCAACTTTGGTTAAAAACACCCCTTATTTCTGATACAGATCATCTCCCCAGGGCTTTTTTTTTTTTTTTTGGTCTTGATTAATAGAGTTTTCTGTCTCCTTTTTGCCTGTTCTTTCTTACTGTCTACTCTTTATGCTATCTATAGCTATAGTGTTTCCCCCAAGTCTTTCTTTCCTTTTCCTTCTTTTCTCCTTTCATGCTTGGCTCTCTTTTTCATCCTGATTCATCCCTGTCTTCCTTTGGTGTTCCTCCCCTCAGCAATTTTCTCCCCATATCCTTCAGCCTGTCGTTTCCCTTCTCCTTCTGCTCTGTTCACTTTACTGCACTATCCTACACCCCTCTTTGTTTTCCTTTGTCTTCCCTAATGTTGTTTTACATCTGGGCGATGACTGACGATGACAGAAAAGAGGAAGGGAAGACAACAGCTGAAGTAATTAAGACATATGCTAACTTTCAGAGAAAACTTTTGTTCAGGAATAAGTAATGGAATTGAAGCATCTAACAGGAAGAGCAACAAAATACCCTGATTATGGGTAATTATTCATTAGTGAAACTGAATTTTACTTGAAAATTACAGTCAGCCATGTTGTAGAAGGATTATGTGACTGCTTATTTTAAAATAGATACAGTTTAAGTAGAGGGAAAACATAGTTACAATTATTAAATATATTTAATAAACAGTTGTATGGTACATCTCTGGAAGTGTTCAGGGAGAAAGAAGTGGCACTGGAGAATAAGGAGAGGTTAGTGAAAGGAATAGATGAAACTGCATAGCCATACATGAAGTATGAAAAGATGGTGAATCTTTCTGAATAAAGATCTGCAGCAAGTGTTTGGAGCTGGTTGAGAAACACAAAATGTAGCACAGAACTGAGAACAAGCAGTGACTATTCATTTACACACCATGGAGAAAACAGGAGCAGTGGAAATGGCAGCAAGACCAGCTTATTGAGGGTACCAGACACACACTATTCATTAAGGTAATTTCAAGAAGGGTTCAAAATTTTTTTGATAAGACAATGAAGTGCTAGGAAGTTAATGGGTTCGAAAAAGGGTATAGTTTGTCCTGTTTAAGGTCTTCCTTGTTTGGATGGCAGAAAGTGCCCAGCTAGAGGAATTTAGGTCTTAGTTACCCACTGAGCAGTGGTTTGTCAACATTTTTGCATCTTACTGGTGATGGTATCCAAAGTTTGTGTCTAGATTTATTCTCTGAGTTGTTACCCTCATTTAGTGAAATCATGGCCACAGACAGAATCTAGTCAGTCACTGGCATAGCTGGAGTAACAGTCTTATGAAAACCTCACAACTTTTTCCATTGCAATATGTGCAAGAACTCCATTTCCAAAATGAAAGATCATTTTAGTAGTCTTGTCAGCATTTCTAAAACTCTAGTCACTCCTCCTTGGCTATCAAAGATTATGGCTAGGTGCTGTGTGTTGTAACAGTATACTGTGAAAACTAATGCATCCTCTGTAGTTTCCCAGCACAGTGAATAATCTCATACCATAACCTTTGCAGCTGGAATATTTTTTGGCTTAAAAGCCACATTTCCTGGAAATATTAGTCTAGGAAATTGTATCAAACACCCGAGTACCCTGAGTTTTGTTAAATTAAGGTGACAGAAGCATATCCTTAACTAAAACATCAACAAGGCAATGCAACATTTTACAGAAATTAGAGTAGGGGTGGCCAGCATGGTGTCACCAAAGGCAAATATTCACCAAGGGCCAGTTGTGCATACCTTGCAGCCTTTAATGGTGGAAGAGCTATTGATGTCACCTCTCTGGACTTTTGTAAGGCCTTTGACGTGCTCCCCAGTAACATTCTTGCCTGTAAATGGGAGAGATACTGACTCAATGAAAGGACTCTTAAAAGGATAACAGTTATAGCCAGTGGCTCAGTGTCCAAGTGGAAACCAACGAGTGGTGTCCCTCAAGGGTCCATACTGGGACCAATACTGTTTAAGATCTTCATTGAGGACATAGACAGGGGGGTGGAGTGCACCCTCAGCGAATTTGCAGATGACACCAAACTGAGTGGTGCAGTTGATACATTACAGGGAAAAGATCTCCTCCAGAGGGACCTTGTCATACTTGAGGGTTGGTCCCATATGAACCTCATGAAGTTCAGCAAAACCAAGTGCAAGGTCTTTCCCCTGGGGTGGGGCAGTCTCTTTTATCAGTACACACTGTGTGATGACTCAATTGAGAGCAGCCCTGCAGAGAAGGACTTGGGGACACTGGTGGATGAAGAATGATATATGAGCCATCAATGTGTGCTCATAGCCCAGAAAGCTGACTGTGTCCTGGAGTTATGGTCAATAACTCTCTCCCTCTGCTCCACTCTTGTGAAACCCCACCTGGAGTACTGCACCCAGTTCTGGGGTACTCAGTATAAGAAGGACATGGACATATTAAAATAGGTCCAAAGGAGGGCTGCAGAAATTACTGAAGGGCTGGAACATCTCCCAGGTGAAGACAGGCTGAGAGAGCTGAGGTTATTCAGCATGGAGAAGGCTCCAGGGAGCTCCTACTGTGGCCTTTCAGTACTTTAAGGGGACTTATAAGAAACACAGAGAGACTATTTACAAGAACATGTAGTGATGGGACAAGGGGTCATGGTTTTAAACTTAAAGAGGACAGGTTTAGATTGGACCTAAGGAAGAAATTACTTGCCATGAGGCTAGTGAGGCACTGAAACGGTTTGCCCAGAGAAGTGGTGGATGGCCAGAAATGTTCAAGCCCAGGTTGGATGGGGCTCTGAGCAATCTGGCCTAGTGGGATGTGTCCCTGCCCGTGACAGGGGATTTGGAAGTGGGTGATTTTTAAGGGCCCTTTCAACCCAAACCATTCCATGATTCTATTATCTGTTGAAAGCTAACTGTGCCTGTGGCAGGGAGGTTGGAAGATGTAGATGTTCTTTAAAAGGTCGCTTAAAAGCCAAACTGTTCTATGGTTCTGGGAATACTCAACTTACAAAGACAGACAGAAGGGAGGACAACACAAAATACTGTAGCCTATGCTCTCTGTGTCCATGGTGAATGCATGTAAAGATTGAAGTGTAAGAACTGTTCTGCGTGCTCATTGTTTTCAACTATTATCTTGAGGAAGAGAAAAACAAAGTAGATGATAATAATGTTTTCTGTATTCAAAAACAAAGGAACCTTCTTTTGAGACTAGATTGCACGTTAGAGGTTCATTACAGTAGTGTTATTTTGACATGTGAATCATTAATTTTTACAGCAATGTAGTGACAAAAAGGGAGAAAGAACAGGTAATGCTGTGCTCTGAATGGCTGTGGGCACTCAGTCTCTAGTCTTGTCAGTTGTAATAGGCATTAATTGTCTCAGTGTCAGGGTGAACCGTGCACATATATCCCCTATTACTATAATGCATATACCTAAACAATTTTCATGACAACTTACTCTGTTGAAGAAGATAGCCACTTGACAGAAAAGGAAGAAACTGTCCTTAGCTTCCTAACCATAGTGTTTTGGGCAAGTGGGGCAGAGTGGTTACAACAGGCCTTTGATTTCTACACTATTCTGTCCCCTTCCTTGCTGTGCATTAATTTTTCTTTGAGGGCATATAGGGAGTGAAATTTACTCCAGCATAGTGTTATAATCTTACCTTTTTACAGATAATGAAGTCAGAGAAGATGAGCACCATGTAGACTTGCCCTTCTTTTTAGAAATACTGATTCTATTACATAATTGTAATTGTAGGAAAGAAATTAAGGGGATTCTCTCCCCCAAGTGAAGCAGATGTCTTACTGAGCCAAGTCTGAGATCTTTGTAAGGAAGCAGAGGGAATGCCTATTTATGGTATTTTGCAGCTGCACTGAAGGAAATACTCTCTTCAGATTATGTTGAGTGGCTCCACAGTATACAAGGTTTGTGGTCCCTCTGTTGAGCCAAGAGCCATGTAAGCAACATTTACGCAGACTGGACTTTAAGAATCTTCAGACATGAAGACAGTCCTTCATAAGTTTAACATTCTGTGAATTCAGGACTTTTTGCAATATCTTCTCCTGTCCGAGTCACATGTTGCTGGTTGTGCTTTTCAAGTTAAGTCCTGTGAGGAAATGACATGTAATTGCAGATCTCCAAAAAGAGACAGAGTTGTAATCCATACTGTATGTCCAAAGTTATTCAAGGTGCGAGTAAGACATATTGTAGTTTTGTGTTCTGGTGCAACAGATCATAGTGGAGAACAAAGAGTTAAAGGTTCATCTGCTTCCCGACTAAACGTGCAGAAAAGCAGACACTCTTCTCTTGGCTACTTCTGAGCTGACATGGAAGCTGGGGATGTTTTAGTGCTTTTGTGTTCCTGTAGCCCTGTGTCCTAGTTCCTAGCATGCACCTGTTAATTACAGGAAGATCAACAAATTCTGGGCAATGGGGTTATTTTAATGAACTCAGAAATCTTTTATCTTCATAGCCCTATTGAGCAGTAGGGTGTTTTGTCCCAGAGGGCGCAGTGTCTGTCATTCAGGCAAGCCTGTCTAGCCGTATATGGTGCTGTGTTGCTCCAGTTAAATATACCTCTGTTGAGCTGACAACACAGCATAGCTTTGTGGTTGCATAAGCAATGTTTTCCCCTTTTGCTTTGTTTGTGACCTCTAGCCAAGCCCTGCCTTGAGTAACTAATTTCCATGTGGGATTTGCTATGCAATTACTGCTATATTAAATGAGTTTCCTACAAGCAAGAAATAATGTATTTTGTGAAATGAGCTCCTTTCTGTGTCCCCACAGAAATATCTGTGTACTTGAAACACTGAGAAAGCAAATCCTGTTTTGTCCTCAGAAATGTAAGAGTCTTTAGGCCTGATTGCTCATACGGTTTTGAGGTGCTTATAGAGTCTGAAGTGTGAAAAACATAGATCTTCTTGACTTATGTCACTGTTGTAAGAATTCAGGTCTTCTGGCAGACTGCAGAGGCAGAACACAGTTCCAATAGAGCAGTCTTCCATTGCATTAGCAAGACCTCACTTTCTTCTCCCTCACCTTTCTCTTGACAGAGTCTATTCCCTCAAGAGCTATAGCACTGTTCCTTCCCTCAGGATCAATTCCTATTGAGCTCAACAGAGGTTTTAAAATTCATATTCAGAAGAGAAGACCGATCTTTGATTTTGCTTCATTCCAGCGTATTGTCTGCCTTTTGGAGCAAATGAGGCAGAAGTCTAATGACAATGTCCTCACTGAAAGCCGAAGTCATATTTGTCCCCTAAAGACTACACTTCCTGACTATTGAATGAAGCAGGGCTCCCAAATTCATGTTAAGAAAAAAAAAACCCCAAACCCCAAAACCAACCAACCAACCTAAAAACCAACCAAACAAAAGATACAGAATCATTATATACACAGGAAGCAATTAAAAATTGCACAGATGAACTTAATGCTGATATGTTTCAAACTTTGAATAAGACTTCACAGCATGTGTCATATTTTATCCAGATTTTTAATGTACCATCCTATCTGACAAGGTAGAATACACTAAAGGAAATAAGACCTTCCTGAAAACCACAATTTGTTCTTAGGTGGAGCTACACAAACTGCAATCTTGATATTAAATAGAGATTTTACTGACCTGTAGCACAGACTTTTGTGTGGCTCCAAATGGAGTATTTGGCAACAGCCATAAGCTATTATCTCCTTTTTGGGTTGACCACAGCATGGAGAAGACTCATGCAATTTAGCATTGACTTTCCCAATATTATACCTACAGCAGAGAAATCTTAAAAACTGAGAATACTGTGATCTTTTACAGGTTCTTGTGGGAAGTAGTTGTACTTAGTAGCACTAAATTGGAATTAGTAGTACTAATTTTTCACACTTTTCCCAACAGTTTGCCCCTTTTGCTTTGCTCCTGTCAAGTCTTCCCATACACTTTTCACTCACTTTTTTTATGAGTGCTGCATCTTCCAACCCAAGTGATTCTTTCTCTGAGCTGTGTGTGTAACAAGAAGAACACTGGGAACACAGGAAGACTGTTTGCCTCTTTTCTGTTCCAGTGCCCAGTGCCATAATCGTTTCTGGCAGCCATGAGGAGCTGTTGCAAGGAAAAGCTCTGTTCAACCTGGAAGACCAAATGTGAAAACAGGCTCTGTAAAGAATGTTGCTTGATACTGTCTAGCAAGCTTTCACTGAGCACGTGCAAACTCCTGATTTTTCTCAGAAGTTTAGAGCTTGTCCACCCAGGGTGAGACTGCATAGTGACAGTGAAAAGGATCCTGACAACTTTAAGTCCTTCTGTTGAAGAAGGAAGGTTGAAGACCCTCTCAGTGAAACAGCTATAAGAGTTTTTCAGCACAAGCAGAAGTGTATAAGTAAGCTACCTTGTTGGTTCTTTTACAGAAAAGGGGTTAAATCTGTTAGATCGAAGTGTGTAACCACACATAGGTTTAGAAGACTCCTAGACACAGCATTATTTGCCTAATACCAGAGAAAGTTCCAGGTTCATCTGAAGAACAGTAGTTTCTAGAAAAAAAAACCTTTTCTGGGGGAACAAAGTAATCACTGGGATTTTTTAGCATGTGTATCTGACAGTCTATGTGAAATAAAGGTTGTCAGGCCAGGTCTCCCTCTGGTGTAAAAGTAACACAGTTCTGCTAAAGTCTAGCTGACACTTGGTCTCATTTCAGGAAAGAAATCGAAAAGGAATGACTTACCCTGCTGTTCAATAAATATAACTGTAAATGAATTCTTACATAGCAATGGGACCACTTTGCATTCCTTGAAAACTCTCTGGCAATTCATAATGTGGTCAGCTTCAGTATCTGCAGAGAATATGTTAGATCTTGAGTATAAAGCCCCTCTTTCCTCAAGTAGCCATGTAGCACTTAAATGATTTGTTAATCCCTTCCATGGTTGGCAACTGCTCTGAAAGCCATCCTTTATAGCCAGGTTTATTGAGGACTGGTACAAGAGAATTTCAGAGAGAACAGAAGTGCAAGCCCCTGCCTATCTGATTAATAGCTGGGGAGAATGAAAGGACAAATTAACAATCTAACATCTTCTGCTGGCCATTCTGAAACCATGCTGTCATTCAAGAAGAGACAACAAACAAGAGCCCTGCCTAAGGCAGGCTGAAATGTCAAGACCACTACCTCATCTTCTGTTTCTTCTGGGAACAGTGCAGCATTACAGTAGCCCTGAAACGTATGAAGGGTGGGAAATGAAGACTATTGAACTCTTTGCCACGGTACGATCCAGGTTTTTTTCCTCACACCCATGCAAATTACATCCAAATGTTGATTATAACCTCCTCTTGCTTGACTGTTCCTTTTCCCCATAGTGTCATATTTTTTGCTCTCTGGACTCCAGGTTCAGTCAGCTCAGTGTGCAAATGGTTTAGGAAGTAATTTGAAAGCTATGTGCTCATTACTACCATATCAATTAGCTCACAGCTTGCTCTCCAGATAACTCAGTTAATCAGGTACCTACCTTTCGCAGGTCCTAAGGGAAAGGTATCATTTTAAATTGTCTATCATTAGTAAGTTTATTTAGTTTCTGTTTGATTTTGGTATGTTTTGTCTCTTGATTTGAAGAGAAATCTTAACTGGATGGAATTAAAGCCAGATTCTGATGACTAGCAGCAGCAGCAATCTGTGAATTACTGACGTATATGTTTAATATCTCCCTTGAGAGTAGGAAAGTTCTTCAAATGTTGAAACTGGCTTAAATAATTTAAATTCATATGAGTGGTGAAAATTCTTTGGCTAATAATGTTAGCCTGATGTCTTTAAACTTCCAATTTAATCTAGAATATTTGGAATAGTTGTTAATAGTATGTTGATTTATTGGAATATCTTACTCAACAGAATGGTTTACATCCTTACAGTCACACCTTAGAACTGACTAGATTAATATTCTCAAATTGCTTAAAAGAATATTTTTGTCAAGCAAATGATTATGTTTCTTCACATACCTGATTTTGCTTGGTGAAGTAGGAGCAAGTGAAGTGCCTGGCTATTTTTCCTCTTTGTTTCTATAAAAGCTGTTAAGGAAGGATAATTTTTTTCCCCCTGAAAATGCTAATTCATGAACACTTTTACTAGGTATGAAGAGGAAAGAAAAAAATGAATGAAAAATATGAAAAATAAAGGGGACACTGGGATTGGGTTGCAGAAGGCTGAGTTTCAAATCCCTTCTCTGACATTAAAATAAAGACACTGACAACAATGCCTTTTGGCTGTTCTGGACTCTGTCTTGCTTGCTTTTATGTGGGGAAACTTTGAAACTTCTGGGGTTAATTCTAATGTGGGGAAGAAATATTTTTGAGATTTCAAAATTTCACAGGAAAGGAACTGTTTACCACCCAGCTGCAATGTCAAGAAATAGCATGAAGCAAAATAATTGTCAGCAGCAATCATTCAAAGTAATTTCTTGTCCAGGTTTGAAATTCCAAGTTCTTACCCACAAAATAGGTTTTTGATAGGGTGGTGTTTCTGATTGCTTTGCAGAAATGGAACTATTTACTCTAATGGTAATGGGGTCTTTAGGAATAAGAAAGTGAATTTAACATGAAAACTCTCAGGTAGTACAGGCAGTACATTAAGCTTTCATCTCTTTTTTTTCCCTTAGACCCATCTATTTTTTTTGTGTAATTTGAAAACCTAATATGTCTGTACTTCAGTATATGTCAAACATTGCTATCTACCTCCTTGCAGCACTGTATCTCACAGCCATTTGATTCTGGTGGTTTATATTCATTTTGAGACCTGCAGTAGCTTGCTTTAAGACTTCAACCTTTGCACCAGCCCTATCAGCCTCCTTGTCTTTCTTCACATCCTCCTCCTTTAGCCAAGCAGAGGTCAGCTCTTTCTGTTCTCTCATTTGGTCAAGCTACAGAGCTGCAAGTTTGCTTTACAGTAAATATTGTTAGGATGACTTCTTCTCCTGCTGTTTTATTATGCAGCCAAAACCAACTTTTCCTTTCTTTACAAAGCAATTGTTCACCTTTCTTATGAACACAAACACAAATCTAATGTTTATAAAGGGACGCTACAAAATAAAATTGCATTTTATTCTTTGAAATTTTGTATTTCCTTGTATTTTACTGGTCAAAGGAAAAGATTCATGATAACAGACCCAGTTTTAATGATGATAACCCAATAATGCACTGGTGTTAGTTGCAGGAAGGTAAAAGTAATGCTTAGTGTGTTTATAAAACTTAATTGCCTATGTGCTCAGGATTATATACTGGTATGTTATCAGGATTGCATATTAGGTATCTCCAAGGGAAAAAGAAATCCACTTCTCACATTCATAGTAGCAGCAACATGGCAAGTGCTGCCAAATCAAGAAGTATTGTAGAATTCAGGTAGGAGCAGAAGTGTATAAATATAACCTGCATGTCTAGCACAAGGTAGAAGTACCCAATACCTGTATAAATAAGAAAGCTTAACCACAGGCAGAAATTTTTACTTTACCAAAGTAAATAAGCTGATATGTTCCTCTGTGGCCATGGAACAGGATGCTTTCTTGTATGTGGCTTAAAGTGAGCTTGGACATCTCTGCACTCCAGTCCTTTGTACAGACCTTTCTATGATGTAAATTAGTGGTGGCATGCCAGTCTTAAATGTTACTTTATTGCTGTGTAAAAAATAATGCATTAGAAGATTACCTTCAGAAATGGTATAATAAATAAGTACTTCTAAAATAAAGCCTAATTTATTGCATATTTTGATCAGCAATCATGAACACTTCAAAAAACAGAGTTAATCAGATGCAGAAACAGATAAAACCATTCTCATGAGTGCCTCAAAAGGCATAGCTAGCAGAAAGCTTCTAGCTTGCAAGATTTTATACCTTTTCAGTTATCAAAGAGAGGCAAAATCAAATTCAGCTCCTGAGAATGATGGCTTCTGACTTTCAAAAGTTTTGAAGCTTCTGCCCTGTAAGCCAATATTTTTATGCTCATTTTGTGTTGCTAAAAATATTTTATGGTAGGGTCACTGGTTGCTAACTACTTTGAGAACCAGTTTTTGTGTCTTATAATGTCATACGTGATTTATGTCAGAGCCTTTAGTTAGCTACTTAAGGCTGCTTAGTACCAAAATGCCTTTTAATAAATATGACAGAGACTATCACCTTGTGACAGGCAGCATGTGTCATTGAAATAAAGGCAGTCATACAATGGCTTTAAAAGAGGAGTGTCACAGCTGAACAAGCAGCTTTTATGTTCTTTTTTTTGTTGGACTCCCTCCGGGAGCAAGGGGTACGTTTAGTTTATTGCCTTAGTTTAGCTTTCAGTATAGTGCTAAACTGAAATTTTCTGGCAGCAAGCTTAAATAGGATCTTAGTAAGATAATCTTCCAGAAAACACAGTAGAGCAAACATGGCCATACACAAAATAGCATAGACATAAATTACTTTGTACACCCTCTTTGTTATAATGTTTGAGTTTGCAGGCACCTGTACATATAAACAGCATATATAAAACCTTATAGATGTGTGTGGGTATTTATGTGTATGAAAAGAAAGCAATAATTTGCCGGCAAATTAATATGCATCAGAAATAACTATACTGAAACCAAAGTAGTGTGAAGCAGTGTGAGAAGTGAATCAAAGCTCCTCTATATCAAGAGCATCTATGAAATTCAGTTTTGCTGTAAAATAAATTGCTTACATGGACAAGCTGTATTAAACCAACACTATTAGTGTTGTCAAGTTCAGAAGTCAGATAATAGTACTTAATATATTAGCATGAGCTGTGCAGCTGGATTTGAGCTTTTGTGACTACACCTTATTTAATTACATGCCCTCCAACCACATCCTAAGGCACAGCTCCTGCTGCCCTAGGCAGGCTCATAGGATTGCACATCACTGAAGCTGCCGAGTTCCACATGTGACAAAATCAAGTTTTCAGTTGTGTTCTCCTTTAAATACAATAACCTTGAACTGAACTCCTGCTTGAACTGTATATTCTTGCACTGTTTCAAACTGGATTGGATCTAGGTCCAGCCATTGGAACAAATCAGGGAATCTCTTTTGCACATGCTGTTTGTTACCCCCATGGAAACAGGAGGAGATGCCTTGGTGGAATGTATATGAAGAAAAGGCAAATATATATGAACAAAATGAAGGAATTAGAACAAGAACAAGAGATGGGTGGACAGAGCTGTGATAAGGGAGAATGAAGAAGAAAAGGCCTGGAAGGTTTTGATGGACTAAACTGGGTCCCTCAATGTGTTTACATTTAATTTTTCCACAGAATTCCTACCTCATGCAAGATGCACTTAATGAGCAGCTATTAAATACATTTCTTTGCCCTTATCATTCATGGCCCCAAGCCCCAATTATTGCAGACATTTCAAATACTTGTTCAAATGTAAATTACTCTTTTTTTCCTGATATTTTTGTGAGGCCTCTGTCACTCTTTGCTTTTTCAATAGGGTTGTACCAACAACACTTATTCCAGTGTTTCCTAAATTTTCAGTGCTTAAAGTTGTAGTCTTAATACATACATTTTTTAATGTGTATAATTACACATATGCATTCATATATATATATGATATAGTGTGAGCAAACAGACTGATGTGTAAGTGTTGCTGAAGGAGCTAAAGCTGCTTAAAATCCTGTCTTATAAGGACAGAAAGTTATGTGAGGGCATGAAGGACTCCAGAAATGACTGGCAATGAAAGAAAACAAAGATACTCCTTACTATTTTTAACCATTGTGTTACATCATGTAGTTCTGCAGCAGATTAGTCATCACACTGAAAGGTTGATGGAAATAATAGTGAGAAGGACTTGGCGGACTTGGAATGCCTATGAGGTAATTCAGTAAGAGTGACAAATGACTTATGGCATTTTAAGGTGAAATGGAAAAACTACAGCCAGAATACCTGACTCTTTTCTGGTTTGGCTTTTTCCCCCCCCTTTTTTTCTTGGCTTTTTAATACTTGATTGCAGTATGTTGATACCAGTGCAGGATTTAGGGATCTCTTCAGAAATCAGGGAGAGTTGGAGGATGTAAGTTATTGTACAGTAGTTTGGTGATTTAAAATATTTTAAGTAGCGTGGTCTGGAGGGTCCATGGGAGAAACTAACAAGACAGAGTTCTCACTGGAATAGCTGGAAATGTGGTATTTGAGAGAAGGAAGCTAATGATTTCTTAATCACATCAGTATATTGGGACACACTTCTCCCTAGTAGTATATAATAGATGACAATAGTCTTCAAGGTTCTTTGAGAAAACTTACTTTGATTTCTCAGCAGAGCTCTGCAATAACATTTTGCAGGGCTGACTTAAAATTATTCACTGGGTAAAAATGATGGAACCCCAGAAAATGTTGAGTATCTTGTAGTTAGGAGGAAAGGGATAAAGAAGAGAGTCTGTACCTAATTTTTTTTCTTTTAGAAACAAAATAGTTTCAACAGATATGAATGGTACATTTCTAGAAAATTACTGCCATGTATCTAGTCAGTAACATTATTTGATATGTCTTTCTTGTTTCACGTATGCAACACCCATTTATGTTTACCTGTCAGGATCTTCAATGGGAGTAAAAGTTACAGGAACAAACAAAACAAAACATACGAACAATGAGGAAGTAGATGAACCTGTAGATGAATATATTAATTATTATTGGACTGATCAAAGTGATACATATCCAAATTTTTCAAAAATGTATGACTGGCATATGTATAGTAACAGTAAAAATTACTTTTTAAGGGGTTTGGCTTGATATGAGGATAGAATTTATTTAATCTTTTCATTGAGTGATGAAGTGACAATCCAGGCATTTTTTTTTTAGGTAAGGTTTAATAACAAGATAAAATGTTAACATTTGTGAAGCAGAAAAAATAGGTGAGGAGCAAAAATCTATGCAAAAGGTCCATTTTCCACTAAGATCCTAAGGTAATGAACAACATGGAATAGTATGCATTTTAATAAACAAGTGATACAGTGTTTCATAATGTGATATGTTAGTTTTTAGTTTATCATATTAGCCATGTCACGTTAACAATTATTTGATTGACCATCTAGTATTGCACGTGCTGTTTTGTTTGGATCACTGTTTTTTCCCTTTTTATTTATTATGCCCTTTTCTGAGGACGATGGTGATCAGTATGTGCAGTGAAGTTATGTGATTTTAGGGCTGCAGTTTCACAACTGGTGTGCACCAGTTTAAGTCTATTCTGCTACTATCCCACCACTTTTCCTCTCCAGGCAATGGGTCATAATGCTTTTCTTCTGCTGGCACCAACATTCACGCAGCTGTATAAGTGGCTGGATCAGAGAACTGATCTGCCTGAAAACTAATTAATTAATTTTGGTAGTTTTCAGCTGAATAGAGTCAAGCCATCTGATCCCAGCAATACAGTGCTGGCACAAAGGAAGGGCCAAGGGCTTAATGAAATAGGGAGAACTTTCCCTTTTGGTGGCAATGTGGATGTGAATTGTGAAAGAAACTACTTGTGAAACTGTGCTTGAATTGTGAACAGCATGGTCTAGAGAGGATGGAGAAATAAAAAATGAACTAACAAGTTGTAAATGGGTACAACATAATCAGTGGAAGTGCTTGTAGGAAACAGGAAATTCAATTTTGAAGTTTATACACTCTGTCATGGCGTGAAGGGGGAGTATTTCTTCTCTGTAGGCCTAATCCAGTTCTCTTAAGAGTCCATCAAAAAACTATCATGTTTTCAAATATAAGATGGGTCAATTCCTCTTTGATGCTAACATGAGTCAATTTGAATGGCTGGAAGAAAAATAGCAGTGACAAATTTGCTGAGGAAAAAAAAAATCTTTCCTGAATATCCATAAACAAGTGAAATGATTGAATATAGTTATTTGAAACTTAATGTATTTTAAAAAAAATCATTAATTTGTAACATACCATGGCTTGCTGTTTGGAAAAAAATATTTTAAAAGTGTATTTTATTTGGTTCCTGGTGATCATAAAAGTTGCACAGTATTACTACTGTGTCTTGGTCAATACATGCTGTAATTCTCTTAAACTCCAATTTTTGATGCAAATGCTTAGTTTTGCTTTTCATTGATACTTACTTTAAAATTAGTTTCTTTGTCATAATGAAAGCACTTACTGAGATGAATGCCACATAAATGGTATCACAAATAGTTAATTTCTACACTGAACATATGTACATGGATGTAGAGAGATTACAGTATTTATTTATCCCAGAAAACTGCAGCTTACTTCTAAACACCAAACTTCCAGAAACCTTGGAGAGTGCAGTAAAGAGACAAGGCTAGAAAACTGTTTTAAAAGATAAGATTATATATTATCAATATAGATGGCGAGTTAGTTTGTTTTCCTGGAAAATATTCTTGGAATTAATATTAGGATTCTCTCTTTCATTTAGCAAGTTAAGTGAAGGTCAGTAGCTGAGTCTTGCTGTCCAAGTCATCAGCCTTTTTTTCCCCCTCTTCTCCTTAACCCCACCTCCCAAGGATGCAGTAGTCATCAAATTCAGATAGCCATCCGGATAGATTTATAAAGTCCTCTGGCCTTCTAAGTTGCTTTTCTCACATTCATATGATTCTCCCCTGCCAGCTTAGCCTTCTGTCCTCCACCCATCCCTGTTTTGATTCATTTCCCTCATGCCGCGTGCCTAAATATTGCCCAACCCCTGTGGAAAGTCCTTAATTCTTGTCAAGACAGGGTCATGACTAGCCCACCCAGGAAGATCAGAACCAAGGCTCTGAAACTGGGAACAAGGCTTGCCCACTTTATAGTATAAAAGCCATTATTCCCTCATGCTCATCCAGGCCTTTGGGTTAGCAGACAGTTGGAGCAGAGGCACAGAAGGCATGAGTTAGGAGAGATGGGGTAGACTGGGAAATAGCAATGGATTGATCAGGGACATGAGGGGGACGATGCAAGGGGCAGGTGGGGTAGTAAGGCTGACTCAGGGACTCTGTGCAAGAGCAGCTAAACTGATGTTAGAGGTGTGGGGCAGGAAGGGTCAGTGGGTGAGCAGTGTGGGGGAAAGAAAGCTTGGTAAGTCAGCCAGTATGTTTTCCCTTTGTTAGGTCTGGACATTTGGAGGAGCTGGGGAAACAAGCTTGGCAGAGGACCAGCAGGCCACCTACTCCAGCTTTCTCACCCCATGGGGGAGGCATGAACTGAAAAGAATTACTGAGCAGACTGAGGCTATGCAGGGCTTAGTTGTGGAACAGGCCCACCCTCAGTTCTGTGACGCCTTTGGCCACCTCCATCCAAGTCTTTGATGAGTGTTGCTCTTGGTCCACTGGATTCTTTAATTGCACAGCCTGTTAGTCCATTGACTAACACAGGGCCTGTAGGATACTTGGAGAATTAAAAAGACTAGCAAATGAGAGGAACAAATCAAGTTCCTTGGGGATTTGGAAAACTGACCGCACAAAGATTTTCAGGAAAGCAACATTTTGAGGATGGTATGGACATGTAGCAGGACTTGAATAAATATTAGAAAACTTCATTAGTTCCAGCTGTGCCTTCACCAGACATCAGTGGACATATGATATGAATATAATAATACCAACCTCTATTTTACATACCTGTGCCAAGTTTCTGGGGTCTGTGTACAATCTGGTTCCAGCCTGGCCTTCAGATATGCTTGAGACAAGGACAGTTCTCTAATAGGTGACATCTTTTTTAGAGCTCTTCAGGCAGCAGACATTTCTAACTGTGCTGCTACCATATTTATCTGCTCTCAGGTGACAAAAGAGAAGTCACCTGACAAAAGGTGCAAGAAGCATAATTTCTTAGGCACATTTTACTAGGCTACATCTTCTGTGGCTTGTCCTAGAGATGAAAATATCATCCACCAGAACTGTTCTTCTCAGTACCTGATGGACTCAATGATCTCAGAGGTCTTTTCCAACCTAATTGATTCTGTGATTATGTCCCTTCCAACCCAAACCATTCTGTGATTCTGTATGATGTGCTGAAAGTCTGTGCACACATCAGGGCAGCAGTGGGGAGTTCTCCTTAATTTCTATGCAGGTCAGGACTGTGCTACCTGCAGCTGGCTGTGCTGCTCCGCAGGGTAACAGGAGATGCTCAGGTGGGGAGAGCAGAGCAACCAAATACATGAGGGTGGGATTTGTGAGAGCAGTTTGTGTCTGGTGCCTTTGAAGTCAGAGGAAGACCTTGTAAGGAGGAGAGAGGTAGACAAGCACACAAGACTTTGGAAAATCTGACCCTAAAGAGACAGATAAAGGCTGTGAGATGCTAAGGGTATTAGTGCAAGATTTCCCTTTCCCCATACCTGGAGATGTTCAAGGCAAGGCTGGATGGGGCTCTGAGCAACCTGGTCTGGTGGGAGGGAAGTGCCATGGCAGGGTAGTTGGAACTCAATAATCTTTGGGTTCCCTACCAACCCAAACCATTCTATGATTCTATGATTTACAGTAAGCTGCAACACCTAGTTTTCTGGAAATGCATGGGAAGAGGCACTGGTCATGCTGAGGATGTATTTGGATCACATAGGCCAAACTATGTGGCTACCTACGCCTATATTGTTTTGCAGATATTTCTGTTCTTTCCTGAGAGAAGGCGTATAAAACATGGGAAACACTCAGATCTATATCCTCAGTCTTATGCAGGCTTCAGTTCCATGGTATGAAGGGTCTAATTTCTGAAGTCTAGTCATCACAGGGAGCTTTACACAGCACTGTGAATTTCTGGTCCAAAGGCAGTTGCCTCATTCCAATCAGGCTTTGCTATTTACTCCATTCTAGAGTATTGCGCCCTATGGCATCTGGCCAAGGAGCATAAGTTCCTGTGACACCTTTTGAAGTTCTTAACCTTTCTAACGATTGCCATAAAGTGTTGAATTAACTGGACCATCTGGCCATAAATATTTGGCTCTCCTACATGATTTTTGTGACCTGGAGTAATGAAAAACTGGCTTGTTTGGCTATGAAGTGACTAACCTCAGTTTGCTGTCATTGCTGTTCAACAGACTCCTTTATAGATCTGTATTCTGGTCATCTTATCTGTGCTTTTTGTGGAGGATGTTCTTAGGAGTTTGTTAGAAGTTTATTTCGAGAAGCCTCTTAGGAGAATGATGCCATGTACACCAGAGATCTGGTTGTTTCCTCTCAGAGCTCACTATCTAATCCACCCAGCTCATACCACAGGGAAAGAACAGTAGGAACCAAAGGAAGACAAGGATGTATAAAGGAACTGTACATTGTACAGATGTAAAGACTAGGAAGAAAAATGTGTTCACAGCTCTGTTCAGCAGTAGAGTTAGGCTGTGACTCTCAGAGCCGACTAGTGAAACATCCTGGGGAATCAGTCTGGTGGTGATTCATCTTGGAACAGGAATTACCTGTTGGAAATAAATTGTGAGTGGAGAAAACAGCACAGTTAAGAAATGGCCTGCTGTCCTGTCTTGAAAGTCTGCCAAGCCCTGTTGAGTTGAACGGCTTGTTCTGGGCTGTCCCTGTATAGTAAGAGAGGTAACCAGAGAGTCATGCCTCACTGCTTCCCTAACACCTGAGCATCCAGAGGGACAATCCTGATGTCTTTGCATGTGGTAGATTTTGCATGTCATGTGAAGTGACTCTCTCACAACATGAGCACATATGTACAGAAAATGGTTTGTAACACTTTGATCAAAATTAACAATTAAACATACAAGTTAACCATAGCACACAATGCCTTAATGGTGAACAGGACATAAAGAGGAATGAACAGAAAGTTAATGTGACAATGCCTGTTAGAACAGAGTTCATGAAAGGTGAAAATATCAAGAAGAAAATAAAATGCTTCTGAGGAAACGATAGAATAAATTTCCTTCTTAATTAGGAGAAATCCTATTCCTTCAATCTCCTCATGACAGAGGATAAGTGAAAGGGGGAAAACTTCTGAATGGACAAGGGCTGGATGAGGTGACCTTATAACTCTGCCAGCTGTTAATATCTCAGAACACACAGTGCAGCAGTGCTGGTAGGAACTGAAGTAAGAAGAAAGTTCACTGCAGCTCTCCATGACTGGCTTATCCCTGTTAAATGCTGGGACAAAACCACTTGTAGAGTAAAAGCTAATGCACTTGATCAATATTTCTGGCATACTCACTGGAAGTACCAAAAGAATGTTGCTCTCTTTCATTGCAGCTATTTGTAGTACATTTAGGGTTTTTTCTGCCTCGGATGCCTTGAACATCTCAAATGATTTATTTGGAACTAAGGTGTGAAAAATATTTTTAATTGTGTTTTAGGCATGATTCTTCTCCCAGTTAGGCTGGCAAAACTGATTTCAGTCCCATTAGGCTGTACTCCAAGATGGGACCTCAGAACTGTAAAAGGCTTACTTTGTTCAGAATTAGTTTTGAGACATGAATGTAACATCTTCCATTCTTTGTCATTTGGCTGAAGCTTCTCTGTTTATATCATAGGATACACTGGTACTGCTTTCATTTTAATGTGGAAAAGTAATTCTGGTTTCCTTTGGCTGAAATTGAACTGATGGAAATTGCTGCTTGTAATGTCATGTAATTACTAATTACTGGTGTAGATGATGGGGCAACATTTCTCCAGTGTGAAGGAGCTTAATGTAGAGTCATGTCAAACAGTAAGTAATACATATTGAAACCTGTTGCTCTACTCATGCCTGGTAGTCTTGATTATTTTCAGTAAGACACTTGCAAAAGAAATAGAATTGCAATATCCAGGAGTTTTTAATATTTTAATCTAAATCTTCATGTTATGATTTTTAAGTAAATTGGAGTAACAGAAAGTGACTTAAAATTTGTTTCCTTCTTTTCAGTAAGAAGGCCTCTTTAGTGTGAATGCTAAAATTTTTAATACTTGCTTTCAGAAAGAGTATTATATGATAAGCCAAACTATTTAAGATAGTTTGAGACACTATTTCAATTGACAAAAATTAAGATAAATGTTTATTTGGCTACACTATAAACAAATGGGCTTATTCCTCTACAAACTGTGACAAGACATAAACTGACCATACCATGTCTTTGACATCAGTGAGTGCTCTAGTTCTATTTTAGTCCTGTCCCTGAAAACTTACCATGACTTTGTAGAATGTTACCACTTAAACACGAAGGACATGATTTCTTTGAAATACAGCATGTACTTCTGTGGAAAGCAAGTTGAAATTAAAATCAGTTGGTTTTGTGAATGATGACATTCAGCAGCATCATTGTCTAGATGGTTGTGCTCATACAGTTTGTCTTTACTCCAAAGCATTTGTGCCCATGTGTTTCCACTATGCAACATGGTGCTAACTTCAACAAATTTCATGTAAAACCACTGAAAAATAAAAGAGAGAAAGAGAAAGAAGAAAGACATTTCTGCAACTCTGCTGAGTATTATTATTTTCTATTAACCAGCAATATATAGCCACAGGAGTGGCTCTTTGTGGGAATTAAATTTTGTATGATGCTGTCTTAGCCTCTTCATATCTGCAAATGTTTTGGAGCTCTCTATGAGGGAGCTAGGAATAATTTTTTGCAGGTGCTGAACATCTTTAATTCACATTACAAAAGTTGGCTGAAAAGCATGTGCAACCTCTGAGCTCAAATAGAAGTATATACACTTTAAACATTGAAATAAAATATGTATACAGACCTACCAGAGTAGATGAAGGGTAGACTTTAGCAACACATGCTGTGTGTATCAAAAGATGGAAGAAATCCAGTGGCAAGTTAGTGTTCTTCATTTTGGATAAAAGTCACTTAACCAGTCCCTGAAGAAGGACAAATTTGTGTTTTAAGATAGATTCACCAACTAAAGGTTTTCAGGTGACAAGTGACACTCATTTGCGAATTTAATGACTGAGATTATTAAATGTTTTTACTTGACATAAGAAATGTTAGTAAGAAATATTAGTATGTCTCAGTGGTTATCAATATGTTTGCAATGCACTTGTGAAAGGAGAAGCCACTCAAATGTGATTTTTGTTGTATTGGTATTTTCTGGTGACAGGAGAACAAATGTGTAAGTATTGTACTGGAAGGAAGTGGGGAGAGGGTAACTTGATATCTGCCTCTGTGACAGATATGAAGCAAATAAGGTGTTTAGAAACATGACAACTCACGTGAAACCCATCATGTTTGCTCAAAAACATTTTAATGAAATGTAGTATTTCATTTTAAGATAAGCAGGAAAAGTCTTGTAGTTTTCATTTGAATTTAAACACTGAATTTATTTCCTGTATTCTGATGTCTTACATTTTCTAGTTTGATTCCTTATGCTTGTACTTTTTCTGATGATATTTAAATGAAAAAAAGTTTTGATGGTTTATTCTCATTCTATTTAATACATTAGTGGGTTCAATGTTTTATAGCATTCTGCAACAACTGTTTTTTGGGTTTTTTTAAAGTAGTATTTGCTTAGAAGTATCATTGAAAGAATTTATTTTAGAAAAATATTAAAGGATATATCAGCTGTACTATTTCTTACAGCCACATTTAAAGATTTTTTTTTCATAGGCTGTAGGAGATACAGTACTAAAATACATAAACAATTAATAAAATGTGGAACATACCATGAATGCACATCAGTGAAACTCTGTAAAAGGTTAGAATGAGTTATTTTTGTGCAGCTTGGTGTGGCTTTTGCTTTGGAAATCATGCATCAATTTTCTAGTTTTGACTGAAATAAGGACCACCCTGAAGCCAAGCTTAGTTGAAATAAATCCCTTAGGAGGCTCTATGTGTCACTTTGTTATAAATTTGGCAGCTAAAAAGATGTAACAAAATATGCAAATTGGAGGTGAAATAAATTTTACATTAAAACAAACATTTAATTTAGGGTATTGAATTCATCAACAATAGCTGATTCTTTGTGGAGACAGAAAATTACTTTAAAATAGTTCTGAAAAATTGTCAGTCTCACCCAGGACACATGGTACTAGGAGATGCAGTGTTTTACTGCACCAAATATTAGTAAATTTTTCATAATGAAACACTTCTGGAGAGACAAATACAATTAGTATCTTAAAGTGATTAATATTTCCAAACATGCATGACACTATTCATTTGTTTCCTATTAAACTCTATGAATAATTATCTCAGTATGTTTAGTATCATCTTATTAAGAAGAATTTTGAAATACTGAGCCAATCACCAACAGGCAATTGATTAGCAATTGGTACAGAGTGTGATGCTAATCTCTGTTGGAATGCCTTTATATGAATAATTGGTGTTTGGAAAAACGTTATTAAAAGTATGATATCACTGTCTAAATATCATGGCGATGTTGGTCATAAATTGTTCCAGCTTTTGTACCAATCTGTCTAATGGATAAAATGATAAAATGTTCTGCTGTTCCTGGGAGCAAATTGTGAAAGCATTGAATGTTAGTAGGAAAGTATACAGTTTGGTATATCTGAATATTTTGTACTGATCATATATGCATTTTTGTATTTGTACAGACATTTTGGATTTATTCTTTGTCACATCAAGGAGATGAAGCAAGATTTCCCCTCATCTTTACTGCCAACAAAGCAATAATGTAATAGGTAGCTTGACAGAATGCATGCAAATGAGGAAAAGCACAGAGTTCAAGTGCTTTGATCCCGTTCTGATCCTCAGAGAGGTCCAGAAGGTGCAGAAATTCTTGTTCTTCACCGTTGAGTAGCTTTTAGCTACTGCAGTTTGGACTTACTGTAGTTTCTTCTTCCTTGCTCATTTTTCAAAAGTGTATCACTGTTCATGACAGCATTCTTTCCTGTTATCTGACAGTTCATAAGTAGAATAATTTTCCTTTGATTGTCCACCAACCCTTTTTCAAAAACGTGTGTTTAAATAGGTGTTCTATGGAAAAATACAGGTGTTTCAGAATACTTTCAATGTTCTTTGTCTCTACCTGAATGCTGTGTTTTTCTACTGTGTGTTTTGTTAAGTATAGTCATATCTTGCACAAAGCCATTTTCAATAGCAATATGTACCTGCACATTTGCTGGCTTGCAAAGTGCAAGTTTTGCTGACAGTTTTGATCTGTTGACCGTGTGGTTACCAAGTGAAAAACAGATTCTGTGTATGATTACTCCTATTAATTATTAAAGGTTTAGTAGTTTGAGAAGCAAAAAGAACTAAATTTGGAAGAAACAAAGAGAATTAGTTGTATTTACATGTTGCCACATACATATCTGAAATAACTGCATTATGAATGTTATTTGATGAAATACCTTCTGAAGTGCCAAACACAGTAAGACTGGTCATAGAACAGGCTGCTTCAACAGATGCAGTCATGGTCAATATGATAATGGTCCTCGGTGTGACAAATGATAACAGATAAACCAAGTTGCTGCTTTCTTGTCAGAGACAGATAGATAGGCAATGGTGACCAGCTTTACAATGTCCCTAAGAGACACACATGGCATGGTTTAGGAGTTTGAATTATAAAACTCCCTTGAATCCTCTGATTAATACATTCAGTACAGGAACATTTTGGTGCAAACACTCCTGTTTCCTCTGGTGGATTCACATTCAAGTACAGGACTATCTAATTCCAAATCACCTCACAGAAAGGAACCACAATTACACTTGATCAGATATTGCTCTGTAGGAAGATGTAATATAAGGAGGTTGTGCTGCTGGGGACAGGTTATTGTGAGAATAATGCATCTCCTGAGGTGTATGGTGAGATGACAGGCATTTTACAACCTACTCTTACAACAGCTTGCAGTCATAATTTTTGTGACATTTCAGGGCCTTAATAAAATGGCAGGATTAAGCTCTTAACCATGCTTTTCATTTCCTTCTGTATTTTAAAGCAAAGCGATACACATAGTAATGTGTCCAAATTACTTGTATGAACAACATCAGTCCTGTCAGTTAAAATTCTGTGCAATGAAATAACAGCCGTAACTCTTGCCTATTTTTAATGTGTAAGAACATGAGAACTGGTAATTATTTATCCTTATGTATAAACTTATGTTCGGGAAAAAAAAGAGTTATAATTATACAACAGTGATTTAAAAATTGTTCCAAGGTTTATGTTCACTGAAGTTACAGGAGCATTTTCAAGGAAGTCATTAGTTTTTAGAATTTGCAGTCAGTTCTTCCCTCTAGTACCCTGCATATATCACTTTTTATTCTAGTGACAAAACATTATTTGATAGTTTATATCAGCAATAAGTTAAGTTCCTATATAGTTTCACTTCATTAACTGACAGCCGTTGTCCAGACAAACCCAGCAAAGGCATGAGGATGAGCTCTGCTCCTGAGCCAAGTTAAAACAGTTTATTTGCAAAATCTGATCATCCCTACAATTGCACTAGAACTTTAATTTATCAACTTGTAGACTTAGAAGCAAAACTTAGAACAATTTAATGATTTTAATGTTTGAACTCAAAGATCTTAGAGGAGTTTTCCAGCCTAAATGATTCTATTACTCTTTTGTTACCAGCTACTTAAGGATGATCCTTGTTTATTACCAAATGCAAAATAGCGAGATTAGTCAGATCAAGCAAATTTTCATATTGTACTGTTTTTTGATAAAGCAAATAAAATCACAGACTAAGAAATATTGATTTAAAGAAGTCATTAAATGTTGGATCCATATGAGTTGAATCTGTGTTAACAGACTTGTATTTATTGGGAAGCGATTACATGAACAATCCCATTATTTATTATTTCTGCCTCTTTAAATTGCTGACTAGCCTGCAAGCTGCTTTCTTGGAAATCCTAATTATACAGTAATTCAGTCTGTTTATAACATGTTTTCAATTTTCACTGCATATTCTACTGTCAGAAAATCATGACATTTGGTTTTATGGAAATATTTAAGTCACAACAGAAAGCTACTGCACTAGAACTCTGGCTTTTGGAGACAAGGATGAGCTGGTGAAATTGTTCTCTTCTAAGTGGGACATTCAGAAGAATTCCCAGTTGATTTCCATAATAGATGAGTTATGCCAATGTAGAGAGCATCTGAAATTCCATTGCATTTTAGGAGCATTTGTAAAATGGAAGAAACGTATAAAAATGCTGGTGAATAATGTTCAAATACTGATGTAAATCAATGCTTTGTTTTATTTATTGTGCAATGAAATGCATCTTTATGACTCCGAATTTATTAAGCTATTCTTGGTATTTTAACATAGTTGTTTTTCAGATATATGTTATCAGATCAATTTTTGGGTGTGTTTTTTATATTTATATTTAGAAGGCTAATTTTTGTTCAACCTAAGTTTCAATGGAAATTCAAATCCTTTTGCTTTGTATTGCAGACCAATCTGTGTTTTATAATCTTATGTGGTTTCTTTCAAACTTCTTGATAGCTAATAAATTAGCATGTGTAGCAATGCAATATTGACAATGTCATTAAAATAAGGCCTTAAAAAAAGGTACCTGTAGGCAAGGGCCAGGCTTGACAACTCTCCCAGAATCCCATCAGATACTGCCACTGTTGAAAACAAGAGGGGGTTAGATGGACCATGCTCTGAGCCAGCAAAGATCATTTTCTTATGGTCTTATGGTGTTACTTGCTCACTTTTGTTATTACAAATACACTGGGCAGTGCATTTTGCTGCATATGTGGGAAAATTAATTTTAATTGAAGATGCTGCTTGAGTGGATGTGGAATATCAGAGAAGTTTCCGTGTATGAAATATAGGGAAGTGATTAATTAGCTTTACATGAAAAATAAGATCTTTTTCTTGAGTCTGTAGGGGGGTTCTGTGCATTTTTCCGCTTCATTAAATTTACTCACACACTTCACATGCTCTTCTGCACAGTGATACTAGCTCTATTCCTCTTCAGAAATTTCCCGTGAGATTCCTGTCTTAAACATACTATGGGATCGAGACAACAAAGCTCCTTTCTGAACTCTTGACATACTTTCCATCCTATGTGCATTGTACAGCAGTGCAAAATGCTACATTTCTGTGATGTAAAATATCACCATTTGTTTTGCTATTACCTAGCCTGGAAAATACGTGGTGGATTGCTGTTGTACAACACTGTGGGACTCCACCCAAAACTGTGAGAACCCATAGTTTGTGGATCTGACAATAAGGATTTTCAGTTCGAATGTGCAGTCATTTCCTCATTAGTCCATGTAAAGAGCTCATCCTCTCAACTGGTAGGTAGTTATATGGCTCTGTTGTTCCACAGGCCATGTATTTCCATCTGGACCTTATGGACATATATATCCATAACCACACCCTGTTTTCTTCAAATCTCTTAAAGCTTCAAAAATTTGCCTTAGGCCAGTGATATGGCAAAAAGCCTCACTGTTACTTCACAGAATATTTTGGAGTAAATTTTCGTGATCCAAATCATTTATATTGTTTGGGGCTTAAATCTGTGAACTTTCCACAGCTGAAGCGTGTCCTTTCTTGCAAAAGCATCACACACCAATTTTTTTTCCATGTTAAAGACAATATTGATATGGACAAAGACAGGAAGAGAGCTGAAGTTGCAATGAAAACCAAATGTTCACAACACGATAATGAAATATTTCTAGAAATATTGTCTTTCAGCAGATGTTTTAAGACTTTTCTTTGGTTTCTACCATTTTCAAGTAATAAATAGGAATTATATCCACTGAAAAGAAACTTTGGCCTTCAGTTTAATATAATGGGACATAGTCAATTTCTTGTAATATTTTTTAGGACATTTTCGGATTCATTTTCAGGAAAAGTTATCTAGGGAATGGGCAAGAATCTCAGAAATCTTGAAATCAGATTGATTTCGGATGATTCTGTGTGATCTCAGAAGAATGCAAGTTTTCAATGTCATAATTCTGATATTGAGAATTTTTTCAGTGTCAGGACTTAAACCATTTTTTAAACATTGTAGAAAGAATACCCATAGTAAAGAATGCTAACAGGACTATTATTAAAAATAATAAGTAGTGCATTGATTTTTTTTTTTTAATAGTTTCAACTAATCTTAGTATTAAAGTAAGGTGGCATAACACAAAACAATATCACACCAAGGATGTCAGTTCAGCTTTTTTTAGTATGTCAAATTAAATTACTGGGTTTATTTATTCCTAACTTTCTGAATTATGTATTTTCTGTTCTAACAGAAAGCTCAGCTAAGGGCTCTCATTCTGGGGAGGGAGAATAAAGCTATTGCTTTCCCTTATAACAAAAGGTTTTGAACTGTGTTTGCAGTTCTAGACTTCAATGCAACTCCAGTTCAGTTTCCAGACATAGCCAAAGCAGGTGGGGAAGTCCTGCTCCCACCCCAAGATGTTACCAGAATCCACACTCATGATATTCAACAGGAAGCTGTTTGCTGCTGATGCCACTGTCTTTCCAGGGTAATGAAGAAGTAATATGCAATTTTCACACACATAATCTATCTCTCCAGGCTGCCCTCACAGGCAGCAGTGCTAATTTCAGCTCTCTCATCTGAATCAAGAGCAAAATAAATTCCCTAATGCAGTGCTTTTGGAATTAGAAGGCCATACTCAATTTCCCCCTGAAAAGGTCTGAACTACATCCCTTTAGGTAACTAATGGTTTGCTTTTCATCATACCTGCAAACTGGTGGTCTTCCTCATGTGGAATTATTAACCCCTATCTACAAAAGCAGGGGGATTAATTGTGGCCAAGCTGAAGGTTTGATTTGCCTGTCTGCATCCCCTTTCAAGTTCCAGTTAGGTTTGGGTCTTTACTTTGCTGCTTGTCTAGTGTTCTGAAGCTAACCACAGTTTAACAATTGCCACATTTCCTGCCACAGGCAGTTATGTTTCACTTGTGGTTTAAGGAATCCATAAGATGTTATTGGTTACTACAAGTTTGTCAAAGCATTAGTATTTGACTTCCTAATATCATTGAGAGACAAAGAAAATCTCATTCATTTCCAAAACCGAGTGCTACTGGCATAGAAACTCACTAAATGCTATTAGGTTCTCTATGGCAAGGAACTGTTAAAGGAGAAGGACAGAGAAAAAGAAATACTGTTCTGGAAAAAGATCCTAAACTGCATCACTGCTCTGGTGTCCCATGAGAGAGAAACACAGCTAAAATGCAAACAGAGGCAGGATTTCTAATTTTTTTTAAAAAAAACTTTTTGGCCACAATAAATTTGGGTTTGGAACTAAAAAAAAAAGAGGTGGAAAGAGAAGACATGCATGTCTAATACTGAACTAGAACTTTGTATCTAACATATTGGAGAAATTGTTTGAGAACAGTTCATTCTAGTGAAAATATTGCTTTTGTAACGCTGCCAAGATCAGTGTTTTCTCATTCATGAATGAGTTCTTTGCTCATTTGTGGTTACTTTCTTCTCATCCTCTTTCTTCTACTGTCTTTTTACAGCAAAAAGCCATCCACAGTTGCCTAGCTAAGCACTTGCTCAAGTATCAGTAGTGAGGGGTCGGTGGAACAAGTTCCCTGGGCCTCATCTATGTACACAAAAGCACTGATGTGCTCTTCTAATTTGTGTAGTCCACACAACTCTTAGATTTTGTGGACACAATTATTTAATTCTACTGCAGAAGAGCTTGTAAAAGCTGGTAAGAACTGTGGAAAAGCTGGCCCTTGCTGCAGATGTGGGCGGTCCAGCACAAGGAAAAGCACAATGTGGGCTTTAATTCCACTTTAATGCCACCAACTGCAAATTACGTGTGGGATCAAAGAAGACATGAACATGTATTTTAAAATCTGGAGGTACTGGGCAAAAATATGGAGGGCAATGTGGGTAACACAGATGTAGGTGTCTCTGTCTTAGGAACTGTTATGTAATGATTAAATGTCGTTTGGATTATGGAAATATTGCTTCGTCACTACAGGCACCCAAGGGTTCTTTTTCTGAGGTGGATTTACAGGTTCTACCTAATTCTGTTCACAGGAAGCCTGGAGAAGCCTGACAATTACATAGCTGTGGATGTTCCCTGCAGGAGAGCATTGGCCATTTCATTATAGCAAATCCAACTAAACCAAAATGATAGTTGGGGAAGGAGGGAGGGGCTTAAGGGAAAGGAAGGCACTGTTCCTTACCACAAAATGTTCCCCTCTTTCTCTTCATCCCTTAAGCAAAGTAACAGAGTAGGCCCTTTATGCAGGCAGGCCTGTGCAGGAAAGTTACCGAAGCACTGACACAGAAGGAAATCATACTAGATATTGTACCTGGCTCCAGCAAAAATTGAGTGTGTGGGTGGCAAGGAGCTTAGTTCCATGTGCTTTCCACCCCACAGGCAGCTCCACAACTTCCTGTTGTGGAGGTTTCTCCTCTTTCATATGTGGCTTTGTGCAGAAGGCTTGCCTTTCCCTCGGTTGACGTATTTGCAGCCTGTGTACAGTAAGTAGCCTTGTGCAGTTTGCTCATCCAAAAAGGCTGCATATAAATTTGACTTATGAACTCTGTCGGGTGGTGTTATGAAGAATTATCTCAACTAAGAACAATTTTTCATTAGTTAAACAGGACATGACATAGTCCCCGTTTTTTTTCCCCTACACTTTTTTACAGTATGTCCCATTCAGGAATTGGGACCAAAGACAATGTTATTTTAGTTCTTTTTGGAATATATTTACTCACTTCCAGTGTGTTCTGTTCTTCTGAAAGTGACACATGTTTACTCAGAAAGGAGTATCCCAATCACTATAATTGTGCATTTTCTGCTTTTATGTGAACTGTATTTTGGCAGCCTGAAAGAAAATTTTGAGACTAAAATCTGGTCTCCCAGTCCAGGTAGTAGGTCCTGGCTTTAATGATTTACAAGCAGAATTATACACCTACTCCCTTTGCTTGTGAGTTTTCAAACTAAGGGTCAACACGAGGCCAAGCTGTATCTTGCTGAAACATAGACAAGTGTGAGACTGAACCACTAAATTTATACTTTTTTTTTTTTTTTTGAATCCTCTTGATTTATTACTAGAGAAGATAGCAGAATGAATGAAAGTGCAAATCAGAGGCAAGACTTTCATCTTCAGTGTGGATCAGATCTGGGCAGCAAGGTGCATGTTTTGTGGTTGAAGGGCTGTCAAGGACTAGCTGTGATGATTAAGTAGATTAATGTAATGCACATGTAAATAATTTCTTTAATGATTGGAAGTCTTAAGTGTTTTGACCACTAACATGGAGAGATGTAGAAGCCTGTTTGATGTCATAGGAGATGGATAAAGAGGATGGGGGGCTTACAACATTTTATATATATTTATCTTTACCTGTCAGTCATCATCAACAAGTATTCAGATTCTGTTGACACAGCAGTATTAAAGTTGTTTCAGCTTCAGTAACATGAGTTTGTTTTACATTTCAAGGGATTTAGCTAAAAATTGGTAATGAAAACATAATGCATATTTCCATTTACCATTTTGGTTTGACTGGTACAGGTCAAACAGCTTTGTATTTTATTGCCTTGTAGAGTATACTATAGTGGGATATTTCATGGTTAAAACAAACTAATGTTTTTCAAATTGAGGGCTATCACATTAAATTTTTATGATGTAATTAGCATCAGTAACTCTTGAATAGGCACAGATGTCAGGTGCTTCATATACCAAATAGTTCATCCAGGGTACTCAAATAACAATTTGTCTAACTAGGAGGAAACTATTTCATAGGTATAAGTAACAAGTACACATTATTCCTGGAGAAATTATAGATATGATCTGAACATATAAACAATACAGATTATATACTCTTTTAACATTTATGTTACTAGTAGCATTTCCACTTGTCTAGCTGGAATCCTATACAATTTAAATACAGAATATTAAAAATACCAACCTCTGGTTTAATGATGATACTGTGAGCTACTATTTTTCAGCCCAGTAAGCCTTTATATAGTTCAAAGAGGCTTTATACTAAATACTTTGGAAAGAATGAGAAAGTTTACAGATCTTGATCCTGCATGCAAATCTATTAGAGCATTTTGTTTAGTCACAAAATTGAGTGCATTTGGTTGGTCCAAGTACGAGGCATATGAGTCCCAGCTGGCTAACTTGTGTGGCTCTTTCACCTACACACCTTATTCCTGGCCACTGTTTTTTCCCTTTATCCAATCCTCAGAGAGCAGTTGCATATTAATTAATTAATTAATTAATACATTAATTGCCCCTGGTGCTTGGAGAGCAGACAAGTAGTCTTTTCTGTTTCTACCATAAATGCCACTCAATGAACCAGCCACTAGGTCATGCTCAAGTGCAATGGAATCTTGTTTTTCCTTCCCAAATGTCTAGCATCACCTCCACCGTGACTTCAGCTTCTGTGAGGCCAATGGAGTCGTTTCACAAGTGTTCTTAATGTGGTTGGGATAAAGAAAATCTTTATAGATTGAAATATATTAAAACTAGAAGCATTTACAGGAGCAGGGTGTAGAGGTCGTCGTGGAGTTTATCTTTTTTTCTTCCTAAAGTTTCTCTCACATTTTAAAAATTGTTTATTTTATCATTGTGGAATTAAGAAATATCATTAAAGGCCTCCTAAGACTTAGCTGTTCTGAAACCACCAAAGGGATTGTATCACCAATATTTTGTCCTTCATGAGTATAACAGCAGTTGAAATACAAGATTGTCTTTCTTTGTGCTCTTTTATCAACAGATCACTAGCTATCTTCAAATTTCAATAACTTTTTGAGGAGCATATTTAAGAGAAAAATTAAATAATGATGAAGAGCATTGTCTCTGAAAACTGGTTAAAATGTTCATTTTCCCAGTTTTAGTGTAAATAAATATTTTAATTGGAAAAATATAATCCAGAAAATAAGTTACTAAAATGCTACAAAACAAATAGCAGAAGCTTCTGGGAGATCTCCATGTAAAAGAAATTGTGGATTTTTGAGGAAGAGTTTCTGAGTCACTCCTATGAGAAGAGTCTTTTACATGGAGAAGATCATCAGACATATCAGGCTGGCACAGAAACCCATTAACTTCACATGTGGTTTTGTATCTTGTCTTACAGCCTTTATGAAAACTAGAGAAGACATTTGCTTTTAAATAAGATTCTTTCTGATAGAAGAATATTAAATCAGGAAAGTGATGCCTTCAACAGGTTATTTGAAGTATGTTGCACATCTAAAATGACTGAGAACCATTGGCTTAAAGAGACATTACCTAACCCTGAGAAGTCTGTGTTTGTGGAATTTGATGAATATATGGAGAAATACATTTATTGCAGCACTCTTTCCACTGGCTTAATCAGTCCTGTGGAATTACCTCACCTTGATGATTCTTCCTCTAGCAGCTTCCCTTTGAGAAATTTTCTTGCTTTCAGGCTATAGATCAGTTGTGATGGTACCAATCTCTTTCAATGCCTGCTTCCTCATTTTATAGCTTGTACACTCATTTTTGGGACCTGTTTACACTAGGCCACTTTGGATGCAATCTTGAAAACCGTAGAAAAGTTGAAGAGCAGTCAAGTTGGTGTTCTTTGTTTAAGGCATGGTATAGAAATTATGCTCTAGGAAGAGTGAGCCAAGAAACAACGGCCATCTAGCAAAGCAGGTATAGAGCTAGGATTAGAGTGTAAGTCTGCTGAATTGTGATTTTATGTTCTTTTCATTGTGTCATATTTCTTTTCTGAGCTCTGACTAATCTTTATCAAACCTTGTTACTGACACGCAGCTCCTTGGCCAGTACATTGCTGAGCACCTGGCAATTGAACTAAAGTACATTAGAAAGCAAGGTGAGAAAACTGATAGGTAGAGTGGTGAGTTAATCATATGTTTATATATAGGATTGTGGAAAATGAAACTTGTGGTTGGGATTTATCATCAAAAGCTCCCATAAAGGCCCAGCTGGTTGCTAGGAATCAACCTGGAATGAATATTTCTTTGACTGACAACATTTGGTTGAGGAATGGCTGCACAGAGTTGGGGAAATGTTACTGATCAGTATTGGAGGCTGCAGGAAAGGACTCTAAGAACACTTGAGGCTCATCCATTAAGGGTGCTACACACAGGACTTACTGAGCGGATGATGCTGAGGAAAAGATCAAAGAGCCTAAAATTCTGTAGCTTCTGAAAAGGAGGATTAAACTGAGATCTGCAATAAAACTTTTCTCTGCCTGAGAGGTTTAAAGGGAGATCTGCTATGCTATTAATTTAGACATTACTTCTTAGCCCTGAATAATAACTGTAATAATTAAAAGTTTATTAAATCAAGTGACAAACTGTGGCTGGAGACAGTGTCTTTAAATAAGGTACAAAATAGCTTAAGAAGTCTTAAAAACAGCAAATATTCCATAGGTGTTCTTTCTATTCTTAGTTACACTGATTTAATTCTGCTTAAGTTGGGGTCTGATTGAAGTGAAATTTGGCCTGTGTTTTAAGTTTAATCATAGTCTTATCAAGGATTTCAGTTTGAGGTAGGATAAATCATTCTTTGTAAGTGCCTGTCTCTCTGAATCTACTGGAAATGAAGCTTTGCTTGTAAATTTAGTCTAGATGCAGTTATTAGAGTTAGGTGAAGTGAATGCCATCCATCATGTAATAACACATTTTTAATGGCTATCAAAGATTTATTGTTACCACTTACTGGATTACAGTGGACCAGATCATGTTCTGCTGATCTCAGACCTTAGAGGCAAGATTTTTTGTATTTTGTTATATACTTGGTACTGAATGTATATGTGGTATTTAGTAAATACTGTCTGAGTCTGATACCTCACATGGTGTAAACTGCTACAGTGTTACTAAGGCCTTCAGATTTTAGTCCAAACAAATTTGGATGGGAAAAATGCTATGCTTTATTTGCTCTTTCTACAGCATTTCCTTGGGCCAATTACTGTAAGCATACCAAACTCAGTCTTTAATTACTGATGCCATTATTGCAAGAGCCTTGCTTAATGTGCTTTTTCACATCATAGCAGCAAGGTTAATTATGTTAATTTTTGCCTTCAGTGCTGCTCTACAGCATCATGTAATAGCTTCTCTAGAAACAACAGATGTGTAGAATAACTCTCTTCACCACCCACCTTATGAGTACAACAGAGTACTCGAAATGCTTTGGCAATGAACATGAAAGAAATAAAAAAGCTGATCCTGAAAATACCATTACCATTATTTATTTTGAAATTGACACTGCACAATTTTCAGGCTAACACCCAGATTTAGCTGTGTATCTGAGATAATCCAACACATACACAAATCAGCCTAAAACGTCTTTTCCTTCATCTCCGTTATATCCATTTAATTTTTTGGAAAGGTGAAGAAAACATAGATTGAGAAAAAGAAATCAACTAAGGAATTTTGTTTATTATGATTGGACAGCTGCAGTTGGTCCACTAAGGATCACTTTATGTTTTATTTTGATTGAGGAGATACCAGTCTGCCAACCATAATTTGTACAATGCTGCTATTGCAGCGGAGAATAGATGACCTTTTGCAGCTGACAGTGGTACTAATTAAGGTGTCATTGCTGGGCAAAATTTTCTGTGTGTGACATAATCAGTGGTGGGGCTTTTGTTTTTATTTCTGTATATTGGTGTGTTGCCAATTTAATCAGTTAGCTTTAGTCAAGAGTTGTAGTGTCGCCCATTAACTTGTGTGAGGTTTAATTCTAATCTTCTTGTATTAGGTTAATCACATATTTAGTAAATTTTGCTGAATAACTTGCACACATGTTCAAAGCTAACAATTTTGCTGCATCAGGGTTATAATTTAATTTTGCACAACCTGACTTAGTTGGAGAATGAATATTTGTCCAAACAATGTTTATTTATACTTTCTTAGGAAAATAAGCATATGTTTTTTCCTAATTTCCATCTTCATATTCTTGGATCTGCAGTCTGTCCATGTGGCTATGCACCTTTTCTAGCCTTTGTATTATCTTCTCATCCTGTAGGAAGTCACAGTCATCATATTGGTCTTGTTTCTCATTTCCTTCTTGTTTCTGGTTTTCCATCTCAGAAGACAGATATGGAACAAAGTTATACAATCTTGCCTAATCACAGCTACTGAATTCAGTGGTCACCTTTTCCTTGGCCTGTAACTCTACCACCTATTTTAAGTATAAAAGAGAAAAGCAGAATGCCATGCTATGTAGATTGTGTCATGTGTCTGGATTATGAAAATTTATCTGGTTCTGGGGAATACTTTCACTCAAATTAATACCCATACATCTATTTAATTTAAGAACAAAGCAAGCAATACACCACTGGGTTTCAAATAAGAAAGTAATATACTGGATTTGATTTATTAACGCCATGTTTGCTGTTCCAGCACCTCTTACCCTTTGCTGACTTTCTCCAAATAACAGGGGCAGAAGTATTTCAATGTCCATTTGTTTTTTATCAAATAAGTTTAAAAAGAGCAGGATCCAGCTTTCAATGAAGTAGAAACAGTTAGCAACTTGAAGGGTTCTGGTTCTGGAGTCTGCCCAGATAGAGTTCAGGTTTATTAATTTCTGGGTCATACTCTGAAAAACCATTTAAACATACATTAAACATACTGAGCACAGGTAATATTCTGTTAATATAAAACAATTCCTGGGAAAAAAAGACTATAATACATTCACAGAACAGCAGTGTAGCATTGATGCAATTCTGTATCCAGGCCAATTGAGAGGTAAAGCAAAAATACTCTCATAACTTAAAAGTTCCCGTATTGCTGCACTGTCCTGTAGTGTTTCTTTAAGAAACTGTATTTGAAAATATGATTTTTTAAGGTGTAAAGCCTACTTATCTAATTTTTAAGCCACTCCTGACTTTAATGCAAGTTTTGCTTGGTTTTATAGGATTTAGACTTTACTGATTCATCAATAATGATTGCTTTTGAACTAGATCTTGAAGTACTTCCTCGTTTTTTTATTTTGTAAATTGACTTTAGCAAAATTCACACTAACTATGAGTTTTGCATCACTGAGTACTTAATAATAAGGTAATAAGATTTCAAATTATTATTTGAAAGAATTATAGCATGTGCTTCTGCTTCTTTGTGTGGGATGCTAATTTTTTTTCAAACTACTAGACACATTCTTTACCTGAAATATTTACAATCAAATATAAGACAGGAATGCACGTTGTGATGAATGAAATAGGAAAGAAACACATGACTTACAAATCCCGTAATACTTTTATTTCTACTATTTCATCCATCAGGCACTGGACTATATTGATTTCAACAGTGGGAAGATTAAAGAACTAGAGGAATGTCTCTTCTTTGCAGTGTGCAGCCTCTGCCTGTAGCTGTATTTCAACCAAAGGGATCAAAGTTCAGCGTTAAAACTACTACTGAGTGCTGCTTTAATCCTGCCTGCAGAAACAGCCGAGGTTCTCTGCTCAGCACTGGCCAAGGCCATTTAGTGAGGCACGTGCCTAGGGATGGGAGTAGCTCCACTGCTGTCACTAAAATCCAGCCTGTGTTTACTTGCTCAAGAGAACATGCTTCTTAGGCAGTGCTGATGTACTTAGATTTGGAATTGGGACAATTTAGATGTAGTCTGGTTTTGAGGTATTTGTAGTGGGATGCTGTGGAACAGCCTGTTTCATACAACTGTTTAAAGCGTACGGATTGCACAAATAGCTCACCCTTAAATCCCAGTTTTAGAGAGAACTGAAATGGGACCGCTGCCTCCCACTATTGTCTCTGCAGAATTGCAATGCAGTGTAAATCATTTTGTAATGAAAAATACTGATATAAGGGATTCTGTGTTTGTTTGCTGTGTGCTTATAATTCCTCAAGTTCTAGGACAACATATCTTGCATGTCACTCGTGCTTATTTTGAGAGATTATTTACAATGATGCAAAAAAATGGACCTGACACATCCATTTAAAATCAGTGAGCTGACAGCAGTTTTACAACACGCTTGGTCCAGGTTGCCAGAAAAATCACAAAAAAAGAAATGCCGTGCAGTGGTGAGATTTTCAGAGGGAAAAGATGAAAGCTTTCCGGAATGCCTTCTTCAAAATACTGCCTGTGTCCTTGCATATACTGGTGGCCTTGGCTGCAGCATGTTGCAAGGGAGCATGACAGACTCAGTAATCTGTTTTCAGTTTACTGTCACATTTGTGCAACACACCAGTTTTCAGAAGTGGCTGTGATTAAAGAGGAGCAGGACCAGGCCCTATGCCTTTCTCTGTATGTTTGTTCAGTTCATTACAACTGATTCCAGTAGGTTTGTGATGCAAGACCTGTGACATAACAGGAAAAATATTCAAATTACAGTCTTCTTGTTTTTTCTTAGGAACATGCTGATTTCCTCCAATCATCTACTTTAAATCTATTTGTGTAATTGATAGTGTTTATTAGATTTTGATGAAAGTGTTTTGTAGACTTGACTTCTGTCTTTATCTACTGAGAAAAAAGGGAGATGTCTGGATCTATGCCTTAGCAATCTAAAAGAATCATTTCACACCATCACTGAATACAATCTTTAGCACTCAATCTGCAATAATGACTGATTTGAACAAAAACTCTGAATTTTTTACTTTTCTTTGCATAATTTTGAAGAGGAATCTGGTCAAAAACAGTACTTAAGAAAAAAAGCTAGTTAGCTATGATTGAAATGGCAATGAAAATGAAATAGCATGCCAATAAGGTACTGTTTACCAGAAATAATGTGTTACATACTTGCACTGTTTGTGTGTGTGTGGGGGGAAAATGTAATGAGATTGACCATGATCATTGATCATAAATTTGGCTGGAGACAAGGGATTAAATTTTCTATTAGCACGAGATTAATTAGTTGGTTTTGCCTTCAAGCAAAAAAGTGATCTCTTCCTTTTCCTCCCTAATTATACCAGTGTAGTAGCTGCTAAACGTTGATTCTGTGCTGTCTGGATGCTGTCCCAGGTCATGTAGTTGAAAAGCCACGGTGTACCATGACAGCTTATTTCTTTCTTGTGGGTGACAGATGCTGATGGCATACAAGTTATTTTCATGCCGATGAAGTAATAGTGACTGGCACCAAACATTGCACAGGAAGTGCAAAAACTAAGTTAGACACAATGAAACAACTCAAAGAGAACAGAGAAGAGGTTAATGATACCTGGAGTGATTAAAATTCAGGAACGGGGTTTGGTCATCTATAGTGAACAGAAACAATCCCACACGATGTGCTTCTGCTGTTCTGGGGTACCTTCTGCCATCTCTGTGACTGACCACCCGCGGAGCGCTGTGCACTTCCCCTCTTGGCACCACATCTCTCAGCCAGCAGAACACTAACAACAGCAGTGACTTGTGGTGATCAGAAAAAACCCAAAAGTTTTTCAATGGGCCCCTACCAACAACCCAAAGCATTGTACGTACCGAAAATATCTACACTTCTAAAACCTCAAGTATGAGGAAAGCCTAGGAATGAAGAGAGTGTTCCAGCTAGTTCCCGATTGCCATTAGATCTATTATCACTCATTACTGCCCACCCAGTCTTCACTGTGCACTTGACAATTTCTTTTTAGTGTTCATAGAACCACATGCAAGAGTCAAAACCACAGATCACTGGGATATTTATTAGGAAATGAGGCTCTTGAAAAAGAAATGTGATTCAAACAGTCTTTTAGCAATATATTATGTTGACCTCTGCATATGCTTTTGCCAATTTTATGACAGAGCAACGTTGAATTGAGTGGGTGGTGTAAGCTAGGAAGGATTATACAGGCCAGAGGGAACAGATCCCATTACTGTTGCGTTCCAGATATTTCTAATTTAAGGGTTTTCATAGGACAATAGTTTTGGAATAGTACACACAGTACTTGTTTACAGGAGTTACTGGACTTCACTGAAACATATGTTCAACTTTCCCTCTTTTTTAATAAGAATTTTTGTTTCTTCATCCCAGATTCTGTAAAGAGGCCCTAGATATGTGAAGTGAGTTATGCGTCGGGTATGTTGGAAGAACCTCATAGGGTGTGTGGGAAGTCCTCCATCTGAGGCCTTTCAAAGCAGGTTCTTCGCAGAAGTGTGGTGGGCTGTGGGAAACAGAGGATGGTGAAAGGGAGCTGGCAGACATATATTCACATGGAATATATTAAGCGCATTCCAGTCGCTCCTCTGGGTTTCCCCAATAGCTTGAACCTCTGCATCTGACTTGCTTGGTTTTATGACCTCTTATTGCCCCTCCTTTTGTGCTTTTGATGTTCCTTCTCTTCATCATGTCTTTGTCTGCCCACACAACTTGTTTCTGTAATGTGCTTCATCTTTCTCCTAGTTGAAAGCAACGTGCTTTCCATGCAGTGTTCATATACCCTTCATCCTTTCCCCTTGGTCTCTGCTGTTCCCTCCGCAGAATTTCAGCGTGTTTGTATGTTAATAGATAGATATGCAGTGCTTTTATATTAAATGCCTTTCCACACGGGTGCCAGCTGATTCTGGAATTATCTTAGTGTGATTCTAAATCTTATAAACTGTAATGGGCTTCCCTTTCACATTCTGAGTTGAACTCAGATGTTCCCAGATTCCTTCCTTGCTTTTCTATTGCTACACTTTTCCAAGAATACTGAATAAACTGGTAATCCCGCTCCGCTTTGGAACTGTGAGATGCATTTCAGAATACCATGCATAATTATGTTTGTCATTCCACAACATTTGGCACACTGCTGCTGGTGGCCTACTTGTTGACAAGTAACAGATTTTGTGACAGGCCACACAATATACCATAAAATACTGAGTATCAACACTGGGCAATCAATCAAACTGGCTTAATAATACAAAGAGATTATTATTTGGGGAATACGAAGTGTTCCTAGGAGCCTACACAGAGATGAAAGTGGGTTTGCGAACTCATGCTGCCATTAGACCAACGAGGACTACTGTTTTAGTACAGCAGTGTAAAAGAACTTCTGTGTTTATATCTTGTCAAGGTAGGTAGGCAAAGCCCTAAATAAGGGGAGAAAGGACAAAAGTGGCTGGTCTAGCAATGAGCACATCGAGCAGCCAAACTCAAAAGAGAAGTTACACTTTGATTTATGCTGTGTAGCCACTGCTGTGTGTTTGCTAAAAAAAAAGAGGGCCCAGGGAGGGAAATGTTTGGACTATATTCACTGTAGAAACAGTGTGGGAACTAAGCACTTCTTTTGTTAAAACATTATTAAAGCACGATAGAAATTAGTTGCAGTCTCTTAGCTAAGCTTCCATGCAACTAATGTAGCCCCCAAATATACCATTTTTCAGGCAGCCAGCTGACTTGAGAGCCAGCAAGACATTCATTTTGATCAATACTTTATTTTCAAAGCTTGTGTATTTTATAATAATTATGTGCTAATAACAGCTTCTTACACTATGAGTGTTTACATGGCTCTTCTGGATAGAATGTTTGACAAACCTGAATACGATGCCCTACTCGAACATATGTCTGAATTAAACTGCACTGGTTCCTTTAGTGCCATTTTTAGAGTGCTATCTGTTCTCATACTAGCTTGCTTTAAGGTAAGCTTATATTATCTACAGTGCAGATATCTTCGTAAGATGGCATATGATTCTTGCCTTTTCAAGCAGTAAGTATTCTAAGAGAAAGTTTTAACCTGAAAGTTCATAAAAAACACCCCAGAACACATCAAACCACAAAACCACCATCAAAAAACAATAAATGGTGGAAGGCCTATGAACTTTAAGTTCATGGATAAGGAGACTGAATGATTCATTAGTAGTAGTCTCTGTGGAGGGAAGATAAGTTTTAATTATGGAAGAAGATCATTTTAAAAGCAATGTGTGTCATTTAGTCTGAAGTACAAAGGATTTCATATTGGATCATACTCTGACTCACTTACAGAAGAAAAGAAAAGCACACGCTAATGGAGGCGTAGTCCAAACTCTGCTCTTAGCAGCAGTATGGAAATAACAAACACCCTATTGTCATCATTAACTGCCTTGCCTTATGTTCCAAAGATTGTTAAGCAAGATCAACAGCTCTGAAGAAAAAAGCTGGTCTTTGCTTGTGCTACCATGAACACCTGCTAAGTTGTAGTAGGTACAGCCCAGCCTTCCCAGATGACCAGGAGGCAGTTGCGTTCTTCAGCTTTGGTGAAAGCAGCCGCCTTTTCCAGGGGCAACTAGAGGAAAGAAGACTACTGTTTATGGCATGTGGAAGAGAAGGAAAGCGTCAGAGATGAATGACTGAGGGAGAGAGAGGAAATGACTCAAGACTGGCAGGAGGAATACCTGTGGTTTTTTGTAGGTTCTTTTAGCAGTTGTTTGGGGCAATGTAGACAAGTTCAGCCTCATAGAAGGCACTTTCTTTGCAGGCAGAGCACTCCATCCAGTGGTGTTGGACTACAAGAGGCTAGCCCTAGGAATCTTTACTCTAGTACTAGTTTTGGTGACATGCCCTGGTGTGCTAAGGGAATGTCAATAGGACAATATTTGAGCTACTAGTGTTCAGGTGTGCAACTATTGTTCTTTTCCACTTTTCCTCTAACAATTCAAAGCTATATGACCACTTTGTAGGAACTAGAAACTAAGAGAGACCACAGAGTTACTCTTGGTTGGCCACAAACTGCCTAGTGTGGCAGTTTCCAGAAGGAGGATGTGCATATTGAATCCAGTGCAAATTGCTGCCCACTAATGTTGCTGTCTGTGGCATTCTGGCTAAGAATGAAGAGGTCCTAATTCTCATTGCAAGGTAATCTTTTATATGCCCCATTGTACTGTCCACTCAAGGCCCCAGTTGTCTACTAGAACCTTTATTACGATGTAGTAGAGTTCATTAATATCATTAATATCCCTAAAGTCCTCTGGGAAGTAGTAGTGCAGGCACAAAGGTATTAGAGACAGGTGGTAAACCCAAATGGAGCCTTCTCCAAGTGGATGTAACTGATACTACAGACAAATAAAGCCTAAGGACATGGAAACTGCTGGTTCAAGCTAGTGAAAATGAGGCTGAATTCTGATGCAACTACTTAAAGAAAGAGAACTGTAGCAAACAAGACCCTTTAGCGACTCCATTTCGACTTAGTTGTAGACTTTGGACACAAAACAATTTCATTGTTTGTTTTTTTCTTAGTTCTCTCTAACAGTATTCAAATAGAAGTTCTGCAGAATTGGTGCCCTATGTTGGTAGCTGTCTAGCTTAAAATTTATGGCTCAAACCATGCCCTGATAAATAACTGTCAGTGGTAGTTTCTGCCTGACAGTGTTTTAATTTTAGATTCATTTAGAGGTGACCAAGAAAGGAGCTTTGTTCCAGAGGAAATTTGAATTTTTCAATGTCTTTGTTCCAAATTTGATAGAAAAGAATGAAGCACCAATAGTACATTTTTTGGTTCTGTGCTTAACTACAAAGACTTAAGAGTCCTTAGTGAGAAGACCTTTCTGAAATTTCAGTGTTTATAAAAATACTATATAATAAATTATTTGAAAACTCAAAAATATCACTTTCTTAAAATTGAAATTGAGCAAAATGACATATCTCCATGGAATTTCTGCTAGTTTTCAATTAAGTTAAAGCAGTATCTCCTAAGGGAGAAAATGGTCTGACTCATTTACGTGTACTTGCATGCTAGCCAAAATGCTGGGTGTTACAAAGTTTTCAAAGCATATTATTTATTTTATGTTTTTAGAGTAATTTTTATGCCAGTATGAACCCAACCTAATAAATGTTTGCCAGCTGGCATGGATAAAGTCTGTTCTATCAATTACATTCAGTATTATTCATGTGTCCTAGCTTTGAACAGCAGAACTCTTCACTGTTTTTTGAAGAAAGTTCTAAAATTGTTATTGGGATGTTGGCAGTGTGAGGCAGGTGAGTGCTTGCTGTGACCTTGGTGACATAGGCATTTTAGAAAGCCTGAAATCTGACTATTAAAATATTGCTACTTGAGCATCTCGCTTTTAGTGAGTGTCTGAGGTTCTCATCTCATTTACAAATTAGCACTGGATGCCCATTATGCTGCTGTAATGGTGTTTACCTTTTCCTGAGCTGCTGGGAAAAGTGGAACTGGATTTGTCCCTGCTGTTTCCCCAGGCAGTCATCTGTTAAAAAAGAAAACAGAGGCCACTTGTGGTAAGGAACATAGTAAAAGCTTGTAACAAGGACAAATTGGGAGGTTGGTGATGCTGAAAGATAATTCTTTTAATGGCACATTTGCATTTATATTGAAGCTTCATAAAATGGAGTGGCTAATGCAAGTTTCTTCCTATTATTTGATCTCAGACTGTAAGACTATTTTGTTTCTTTAAAGGTCAGTTTTTAGAACTTTTACTTCAGCAGCCAATTGAGGGATTTCCTTGGAAATATCCAGAAAACAGTCTCTCAATAAGTGCTACTACATGGTTATTTTAAGAGCAGTAATCAAATCAGCACTGCTGTAACCTCAATAATTAAGGATTCGTTTTTCTACCCTTACACTGGAAGGCTTGCATTTACTTCTGTAAATGGCACAAATTAAACCAATACATGTCTGGAAGCAAAAAATACGACTCTGCCTAAGCCATAGTAGATGTAAATTTTTTGTTTGCAAATCATGTAATAAGGAAACATCTTTCTAGATTTCTTAAATTTATTGTCTCTTGAGATTAGTGGAGCTACATTAATAAAGATTAGCAAGTATATATCAGAGAAGAGACTGTCAGAACTAAATTCAAGTTTCAGAAAGATAACCCAAGAGAAGCAAATGGGAAATCAGACAGCGTTTTGTGCCACTATTTCCCCACTTTGTTTTTTCTGTTTCCTTCATGGTGAACCAGTTGCAAAGGTTGTTTTCTTTAGTGGGCACAGGAGTTCCTACTGCGGTTGCTTGTAGACAGATTCAACAGTCCAGTATTAAATTTTTTCAAAAACATTGCCATTAATAATTTCAGATATTTGAGTTTTTCATAGTACATAACAGAAACAGAAGCTTTCAGTATGTGTTTTGAATGAAGACAGGGAGTGATCCATGCCAAACCAGATATGGAGTAGCCTGTGACAATAAATTTGAGGCATTTTCTCAATTCAAAGATGAGCATCACTTTGCTGTGCTTTCCACCAGAGACCTCCTATGCTACTTGGCCATAGAGTGTGTTTCTTTTTTTTCTGTCATGACGAGTTTAGTTTTTTTTCAAAAAAAGTGTAATAATTTTCTCAGGAAAGACCAATTTGGTGTCCTGATGATAGTTAGGATGTTCTTCTGAGAACTCTATGTTATGTTCTTGCTTTGAGTTAAAGAAAGCAGCAGTTTGAATCTGTGTGTCTCCTATCCTGTCTTAGTGCCATAAGCCCCAGGACAGGTGAAAACTCAATGTTTCAGACCTTAGATTTAGCTGGAAAATTCTGCTTGGCCAGAATTTGACGTCCTGGTGAGAGCTCAGTACTCTTCCATGAGCAGTTGTTGTTTAGGCACCAAGACATTCTGAATTAGGAAACTAAAATTCATGTAAGGAGAGGAGAAGGGAGAGGAGAAAAAAAGGAATCTTGACTGGGTCCCTGCAGTATTTATCTCTCAGTGTGATTCTTTAGGACATTTGCCCTAGTGAGAGGTTCTGAGTTCTTCATGATGGCAACTCATTAGTCCTTGTAGGAGATTGCACCCCACCCTGTGTGCTGCTTCCAGGTATGATGACTCAGAGAACATAACTTAGCCTGACTACACCCACAGGAGTGGGGGAAAGAACTTCTAAATTTGCAGATCTCTAGTTTTGTGTAAAAATCTGAACTTCTTTGGTGTGATTAAATGATTTCCATAAAATACTAGTGATGATAGTGGGGAGGAAGGTAGCAGTTTTGGCTTTCAGGGCAACCTGTTTTTGTATGTTGACATAGCTACCAACACTTGGCAGCAACATTTGACATTTCAGGTAAATTGCCACTGACTTCTCATCTTAGTGCCAAAAATTCTAGAACACTTTCCCAAATGGAGATGAGGAAATTTGCAGACTACTGTTCTTGAGACTTTTTTCTCATTTAAGACTATAGAACAGGCTCTCTTCACTTGTGGCCTCTTGGCAATTTTGCATTTCCTCTTCCTTGGGCTGCCCAGTGTTTTGCACACTTGCCCGAGTTGTGAGCTGGAGGTTGGACACAGTAGGTTATTTTTTTACCTGATGCCACTCTGGGGTGGCCAAACTTTTTTGACGTGTTGGCTGCACAGTGATTTACACATGAAGGCTCTGGCCGGCGACGGTGCCAGCAAGGCTGCTGTTCTGTCTCGCTGACACACTGCACTGCTTTAAGCTGCAAGGTCTTCACTTAGCCTTTCAGTCTTTTTATAGTTCTGATCCCACATTTCCTTTTGGTGCAAAACACTCTGTTATTTCTGCTTTGTGCCAGGCTGCACTCCTATCTCTGTCTCAAGTAGCCCATGAAAATGACAGAACAAACAGAAGCAGCTGACTGTGACCTACCTGTCTTGCAAAGGGGGCACAGAAGGGACCGCAGTGTGGAGTTCAAACCCAGGGCAGATGTTGAAAATTGTTCTAAAAACGTGTGCTTTGCGGCATTGATGTTTGCAAGGTTCTACAGAGGTCATTCTTGAAATGTGCAACACACTAGGAAGGTTGGCACAGACTTTCTTAGTGTGTTCATGGATAAGAGTCAGGGGAATTCTGAGTACTGGGTAACTGCACCATTGAAAATGAGGTACAGTAAATTAAAGGTCATTCAATAATGTTTACATGAAGCTTCATCAGAACAGGCAGTTATATCTAAAGAAGGAGAACCCATAGTCATAATTGAGAGTTCTCTGAAATTACCATCACAATGTGTAGCAGCAGCAGCCAAAACAGGCCAATAAACTGCTGGCATTATTAGGAAGGGTACTGAAAACAGGACAGAGAGCCTAGTTATGTAAAATCCTGATGTGCCCACATGCTGAGTACTGTGTGGACTTCTGTTTTCTGCATTTCAAGAGGAAATAGTGGAGGCAAAGAAGGTTCATAGGAGGGCAACTTAAATGACAATGCAGATGGAACATCTGCCTCGTGAAGAGCAACTGAAGCTGTTCAGTTTGAAACAGCAATAGCTGGAAAGTATTATCCTCGAGGTTTGCAAAGACGAAGGTGGTAGCTAAGGTGAATGCAGTGGAAGTCCCTTGCTGAAACTACCAGGAGATCCATTTAAAACAGATAACCCTTCTTTACAAGGCAGATAGCTAATTTTTGTGTGCATTTTCACAGAAGACTGTGGAGACAGTATGAATGGGTTTGAAAGGGTTTAAAAGAATCCATGAACATCTGGTCTGTAAACAGCCACTAAACAAAATAGACAGGGAGGTACTCTGTAACATCCTTAATCTGGAAATGTTGGTTGTTGGAGAACAGGAGAATGACTCTGGATAAAGACTAGGCTTGTGTATTCTCCCTAGTTAGCACCTCCTGTTGCTGCTGTTCAGAACCCCAGGCTAAGGTGGATGTAGGTCACAGACCTGGCCTAGTATGACACTCATCACATTGTTTTAGTTGCAAATATAAATGTTAGTAAGCAGTGATGGCAAAGTTTCAACAGTGCATTACAAGTCATTGGCACTGTGTTTAAATGACGTATTTCCCAAATTATTTTAACAAAGAAGTTAGATTACTAACCAGAATGCTCCTTATATATCAATTAACTGTCAATTATTGGTATTAAGTTTATATTTGACATACAGCACTTGGGTTTTGCAGCCAGTAAGTCACTCCCATTTCATCCATGTGCCACTTTTAACTCCCTTTTTATTATTGTGGTTATCTTACTCTCAAGTACAGAGGAAAAAAAGGCTCTCAAAATAACAGAATAGTTTTGGCTGTTCTTGTAATTCCAGCGTTGGAGGGGAAAAAAGTTTGCTTATTTGAACTCCTAACCTTTTGCTCTGGAATTCTTGCATCAGTGTTTCCTCAGTATTCTGCCTTCAGACATGTCAGAAATATCACTGAGATAGTGTCTTTTGCAGATATTTGATGCTTCCACTTCCAGCTGAGATCAGGAAGCATGGAGAAGCGTGATTTTTTGCTTGTTCGTTTCAGCTAACCAAATTCTTTGAAAGTTTGGAAACAAAACCTGGTTTTCACTCAGCTTTGTGGGGAAAGAATAACCAACATTATACATGTTTTAAGTCCAGGTATTGCAAGAGTTTTAGCATTTTTCTTCTATACAAACTAACTTATTAGTCTCTAGTAATGGAGACCTGCAATAACCTTACATGATATACTAAACAGCAGCAAGACATATCTGATGATTTCTGTATTGGTAAATGGTTTGTGGAATTTCTATAAGACAATAATTTGGAAGATATTTTTACAATTTAGCCCTTAATTGCCAGCATGGAAGCTTTGTCTTTGATTGATAAGTACTAGGTTACTTTAAGCATTCCATAGAAAGCTTATGAACTAAAGATCACAGTCAGAGTTTGTAGATGATAGAATATGGGCATTATGATATTATCCAATCATTATTTCCCAGTATCTTATGAATATCTTTTTAAAAGGTATGCATTGTGGTGTGAATATAATTTTAAAAATACTATAATTATATTGAATACTGCCCTTGTTCATCTTGCACATTGCCTTATGGCACTGTTTGCCCAATAGTACTGCTGGAATTCTCTGACAATGATGTGCAAATACTTGATTTGACTTAATTGCTAGAAAGAATATATTTTTGTAATGTTGAGCTTTATCTTCCTGTTTCCTAATTTATTGAGGTGTTTTTATTCAAGAGAAGCAAAGGGGACAAAATGAACAGTAGGAAGTGAAGAGCCATTTCTGTCAGTCTAGTTGCTGGCTCTGCAGATTTTATAAGTTATTATAGGATCTCTTCACTGTGTACAAGGAAAAAGTTTCTAATTTAATGCCCTTCTGTATCTAAATTTTCTGTTTGAGGTTTCATCTAGAGAAGTAGTTCCCAACAAGAAGCGAGTCAGCTTTGCTACTGTACTAATTTTAAAAAACAGTTGGGGTTTTGTGGGAAGAAATAATTTGAAAGCATTCAAAGAAGAGTAGTTATTTAGTAGCATTAAAATAATGAAAAGCTGTGTGATTCTTTTATTTCCTGCTAAAAGAAGCTATTCCCCTTTTCCCCCCAATTATAAGAGATTGTAGTTTCCTTCTTCTGATGGAGCATGGCATTAAGTTGCCCATTCAAATGAGGGGTAATTTTTGATTACAACCTTTTGATTCTTTGGCACAGAAAGTGGAAATTTGTTTTACATAGTATAAGACAGTGTTTAAAATATTTTTATTTGATTTGTATATTAGGATGATTTTCAAAGAAGGTTGTTGAGTTTTATCTCTCAGCTGGACTATCATCCACAGGTTTCCTCCCCTTTTTGCAGTACTCCAGCAGAGTGCTGATCTTCCAATACATGCCTGAAAGAGATTAAGGTAGTCTGCAGGGGTGGGAGTTATTTCATCAGAATTTATTACTGCTCAAAGCCACCATAGTGGTTTCCACTGAAGTCTTTAGTGTTAAAGCCCATGAAAATTGCTAATACCATGACAAGTTAAAAACGTTGTAGGTATTTTTCATGCAGTATTACAAGAGAAGCTCCACAGGAGCACCAGCTGAAAACTCAGCTAACTCACCTTTAGTCTTTTGCCATGTTGAAGGCAGATCACAATTTGTATTGTGCAACACAGAGATAAATTGTGTGTCTGTGTACCTTCTGCTGCTGTCAGTTAGTGCAGCTTAACTTCACTGAGTGGACTGCCTCAGCTTTTCTCCATGTCTCAATACAAGATAGCAAAGAACTCAAAAAAATATCCCAATTGTAAAATTTTGAGCAATGAAAACTTAACAAAAAAAAACAAATGCCCAAAACATTAGAAAGCAGTTTCTTAGCAAACATGACACCGATAGCTGTTAGATTAATCTCCCCAATAAATATTTTTACTTTATCTTTAGGAGCGTGGTCTGGCTTCTTGTATTGTGTCCTTAGCATATTAACCAGATGTAAAAGGTATTTAAAATTTTTTAAACAGTACAGTAAAAAAACTCTGGAAAAGCCACAATAGTGCTGAATTCTTTTTGATGTAAGCACTTTAGTTCCTCTCACTTCCCAAGAGAACAGTCCAAGGTAACTATGTAAAATACCCTTAGGAATTTACGGGTAAGGTATGAGAGATCCCATGGATTTAATGAAATAGCCCATTTCTACTTCGACCATTGTTTCTAAAAGGTTCTGTAACAGCAGATTGCAGGTTCCAGTGTGAGTGCGGAGTTGCTCAGTTAAAAGGGAATATACTGAAAATTCCTACAGTTAAGAGACAAGTACACAAACCTACCCCCTTATTGCAAGTTTGTGGGTGGTTTTTTGTGTTTTTTTTAATTAACAAGCTAATATTCCCAGCTTCAACAGCAAATAAGAAGATTCACAGCAACAGGAGTCACCTCTGCCGTGCCATTAGCTGTCACTTTTATTTGTCTCTACGTCTGTGTTATGTTTTTCCTGGTTAACTCAAATCATGCTGAAGTCAGTAGGACTTACCAGTGACATCCTTTTAGACTTGAGGATCCATTTTCATGTTGCTCTGCAAAAGAGCAGTAAGATTTTAGCTTTAGGAATATGAGTGTTGCTGCCATTTGGAGACAGGTGGCATGTCCTACCAGAGAGTCACCAGCACTCGTTTAGAAGGCTGACTGCTGATTCTAATTCAGAGGGATTTGTCTTCTCACATGCTGAATCTCCACCAGTCTGCCCTGCCATTTTAAAGAGGCTGGTTGGTTTCTGTGTATCAGCTGTGAACCAAGGGGAATGCTGGCACATGACTATTTGATTCAAATATTCAACATGCATTTCATCTTTTGGAACGTTAATGATCTCCCAATGGACATTTTTCTTTTTTGTCCTCTTTCCTGGTCTTTAATTTCAGAGAAAATATTTTTCATATAAATTATGAGAGTAATTTATAGTGATAAAATATCAAATTAAGCTGTTTCCCAATGTCTCATCTTCAAGGAACAGAGAATTGGATCTTTTTCAATCCTATCTGTTGTTGGCAGATTCAAAAGTATGAACTCATTGTAAACAATTTTAGGAGCAGGTGCAGAAACCTGCCATTTTTAAGGCACTTTCAATTATTTCCTAATCAAGTATGTACAAACCAAGGAACTCAGGCAGTAGGCTGTAATAAAGCAATAAATCCTAAATATTTATATAACTTTTTAAAAAGATTAAATTCACTTAACTTGCCATCTTATTCAGAAAAAAAACCAAGTACTGCTAATATCAGTATAAATAAGTGAAGAGGTCTCTTTCAAATATAAAATAGCTACACTGCCTTGTAAACTGAACATGACAGTGAAAAAAACACATGGCGCAGCATATGCAGCAGCTCTACACAGGTCTTAGGATGGCTACCATGACAAAAACTGAGTTCCTATAAATTCTCTGGAGTATGAAGTTTCTTATACTTGACAAGTTACCTTTCACTCCTAGCAAACAGATCTTATGCTGCAAAGGTTTGCCTTTAGCCTCAGTCTGATTTTCCTCGAATGATTCGAATGACATAGTTGAGGTGTAAACTTTTCAAATGTTTGAGTGTCTTCCTTTCCTGATGCAACGAAGCTATTTTTAACCTTAACCTTTTAACCTTAACAAAGGTTAATTGAAAATGTTTAGCAGTGGGGCAGACTTCCACACTACCTTTCTTGCACAAGTAGATGCAGGAGTGACTTTGCCAGCTTTGAAAGTATTTAGGTTTTCAGGAGATACGTGGCATGGCTGCCTACATCTCTAGGACCTATACAATTCTAGAAGGTACTGAGACTTACAATATCAATACCATGCCCTTCTGTTTAGAGCCCCTTTCACAAGAATACTAAGCAAGCTGCTGTAGTAGGTATGACACTCTCTGGAATAGTGTCAGATTCCACATTAAATTTGAGCCAAACAGTTAGTGAATACAGATGAATGTGGTGATACTGATACCCAAACACTCATATTTATGTTTTTCAGTAATTGCATGAATGTCACAAAGATAATACAAATCTTGCTCAGGAGAGAGATCTCTTACTTGCATTTTTTATAGTCTTTTAGGCACTGAGTCATTACAACACTGATCTGAAGCTGAATTAATTGTTCTGTGCGATATCCTGCTTGGCATCAACTGTTTGTTGAAGAAGAAGAAATTTATCAACAGATGATCCATCTTTTTCCTTGTACTTATTCTCCTATATGTACATGTTAGAAACACTTTCCAGAAGCTTTGCCTACACATTGAAGTTTGGTTGAACAGTGAGCTGTGATCCTTTTCACTTTAAGGGATCCTCAGCATTCTACTGAAGATTATCTTCCTTTAACATGGAGAAGAGAACGCTTTTCTGTTAGTGTTTATTATTGTTCTGATGGAAATACTGCTTTGGAATGTACTGCCCAAGAAAGTGAAACAGAGTAACATGCAGGCTAATGGGATTCCTAAATTGGATTCTTCTATCTGATTGAAGGTTTGATTTATGACTCATGTTCTTTAAATTCATATGATCTTGTCAAGACTAAAATAATTTGTGATTACATACATATTTTTATAAACCTATTTTATAAATGTACCCAGAGATTTAAAGCAGAATCTTTTTTTAAAGTTCTTAAAGAGCCCATGGGACATTTTCCAAAGATAGCTCCATCTTCTGCACGCGTTGCTCGTTTGCATCAAAAAGATGACAGAATGAAGGGAACAAACTCTGGGGCTATAAAATGTACAAACTGAGGAAATCATAATTTCATTACAACAAAACTACTATCATTTTAGTGGTGCCAAGATTTCAATTTTTTTATGCTTCCTAGAGAAGCTGGGCAAACCATTTCTTTTAGGACAGAGTCAGAATAGGACCCTCCCAAGTTCAGGGTTAAAAGCTTAGGGTTTCAAAGTTTGGCTCTAGATCCTTCTTTTGCACAAGTCCAGAGGGGTCTCTCAAGTTCTGGTTTAAGGTCTTGTCTGCTTATAATTTAAGTGTATATGGTAATAACTGTAATACCTTAAAGGACACTTTAAGGGCTTTAGGAAAGAGGGCAAAGTAATAATAGCTGACTTGTCTTTCATGGCAGTTGACAACAATGAAAGAGTTTCACCACTGATCATAACAGTGATGTATGTTATGCAAAATCACTTAAAATGGGATTTGTTTGGTGGCTTGAGGGGTTTTTTTGGCCAATAAAATTTTGTTGAAACATATTAAAATTTGATATCAATGTATATGTATATAGAATTGTACACTATTTTAGATTTGAACCTTGTCTGGTCCAGTCCCCTCAAAGCAGGACCAGCTTCTATGTTGCATTGTGCTGCTCTGTGCCTTGCCTAGAAAAGCTTTGAATACATCCAATGGTAGACATTTCAGAGCCCCTCCAAGCAGCTTGTTCCCTGCATAACCACCTTCTTTTCAATGTTTTTTTGACTTATTGGCAACTATAATTTCATTATCTTTTCTTTTACTCTGTATTTCTGCAAAGGCCCTAACTAGCTTTTAGATGGGTGCCCATGTGGAGCTGAGCAATAGAAACCCTAAGACTTGTCTTCACAGATGCAACTCTCAGCATCTTCTATTGCATCGTGTGCACCAGACCAGTTCAGTGGTCCTCCTCTGCACTCACTCCAGGTTGTCAGTCTCACTTTTTCTGGGGGCCACAGACTGTATTCAGTAACAGAAAATACCTTCTGCATTAATAGACTTTAAAATAGAACTCTTCATATTTCATTCACTATATGACAGAGAAGCTGTAAAATTTCCTCTATGAGTTTAATTTTTTTATTCCCATTTAAGCAAATAACTAGGTTATTAGCAAGTAAGGTTGCTAATCAGGGTAATGGCAGATCTGAAATTGTCAGAAGTCCTTTTGCTTATTTTTCCATCTAATGACTAAATAAGATTATTTATTTTATATTTTGGCCCTGAAAAACTGTCTCAGTGACCTTATATTTATAGTCAAGGGAATTCAAACACATCTATATAGATCCTAGGTTGTTGTATCTCTGTTATTTTCTATTTTGGCGTTTGACTTCTCTTAGTACAATTGAAAAGAGGCTAACTCTTACTTTCTTTGATAGCATTCAGATTATTTTCTTTTAGGTATACCTTCTCTTCTTTTTAATTTGTAAAAGTTTTCTCCTTCTGATTCACTTTCCTGTGTGCAGCATTCAAGATGTGCCGCACCCATGAGCAGAATATAAGTTACTGCTCACCTATAATGCCTAAACAAACCATTTTTCTACTAACTTAGGTCCTGTGCTTCACTGCAGCCCCAAAGAGAGAAGATGCCATGCTAGAGAAGACCCCAGTACTACTTGTTGGCCTTACAAGGTTCTTTTCAATAGGGGTTGGCTGTATTAAAGAGCCATTTACACTTTGTTGTCAAGGAGAACTTGCCAGGAGACCTAAAGGGTCATTAGCCTCCACTTAGCACCATGCAGGGTAGCAGATGCTTCATGACTGTGACAGGGCAAGGCTTTAACGGTGTGTCAAGAAATCCCGGCCTCATCACTTAATTTTTTTACTAATCTGTTGCTGTCTAGCAATGAGTTGCTATTTTATTGATAGTTGAGCTTTTACTCATATGTGCCAGTGATGACAGTAGTAGGAAATTAAAGAAGCACTGCTGGTGACATTGCGTATTTTACTGCTTTTAGTAATTCATCCTTCTAGGTAGAGTAAATTGGTCCTTAGACGAGGAGTAAACCCAGAAGTGTAAATTCCTTGAGCTTTTAAAATTCCATTTGGCTTGATAACTGTCAGTACAGACAAGCCAGCAAATTTTTTTTTTAAAATACCCAAGAATTTGAAGGAGCAGCATAATTATCAGCTTCCTTTAAGCACTATAGTTACAAATGTGTTATGATCCACAAGGATCATGTGTGACCTACTTGCAGTTTTAGGATTCTTCCTCAAAGACAACATGCATGGCCTCTCAGGAATAGAAGGATACAGGGAGTAGTACCTGGGGTGCTTGTTACAAAGAATGTTCTTTAGCAATTGTAGTCATCTTTTGTGATTCCTTATGTTTCAAACACACATTGCATGTGATCTGAGGAACTATAAACTACAGCAGAGATTGCCTGAGAACACTGTAAGTAAAGTTTCAGACCCACCAAAAACCCCAACTGAAAGCAAGACCTTGAAATGAGGTTCTCTGTGTAGACAGTGTGCGACTATCCCAGGTTTTACTCGACAAACAGGAAAATTTGTATGATAATTTGTTTGAATTCAGCCACTCTCAACCATCATGGTGGCCATACAATGTGATTTCCCTTCCTCTCTGTTATTTAGACGACTGTCTTCAGCGCTATATAAATTATCTGAGTTAATCTGAGAAGTGAAGGTTTCCAAGTAAGAGCAGCCACACCCTGGAGGCATGGCATGTGAGACAGAATGCCTTCTATTTTAGGAATTCTGCCTTTCATCCAAAGAAAATCCCTCAAAAAGTCATGCCTAGTCACCAGGATCCTCTGGATAAATAAGGATTTATTATGTCATCTTGACACTGAAAAGTACCCATCTCCATTCTGACTGTGGTTATGAAGTGCCCAGTGATCCTTGGTGTTCAGAGTGGACAAATAGCCATGGAAAACCTTTATCCAAAGGGGAACATCTATGCCTGTTTCTTATTTGCTCCATTTGAATGAAGTAAGTTTAGTAGTATTTATTTATTTTTACAGTGTGAGAGAATGGAAACGTCTCATAGGAAAAAAGAAGCAATATAGTAAACTAAGGTTAAAATTCCCACTCAGGGAATGCTCTCTTTAGGATCACTGGGGTTTTGTGAAACAAGATTATCGGGATTACTAATACAATTATCTCAAACTCTTCTTGAAGGGAAATCTTTGCACAAGTATTGGGTAGTGCATGTGTGGAGAGCCAACAAGGCCAGTTTGTGTTGGATCAGCTGCATGTGTGCTGCCCAGATAGTTTGTGCAGATGCAGACCAGGTCCACAGATAAGGCTGCCTTCCTCTTCTGGCTGGCTGTAAATCTCTGACATATCATCAGAGCCCACTTTGCCTGCCTGGGCATAACTCAGAGCTGGAAAAAGGATGTCATGGCTGAGAGAACTAAAATGCACAGTGTCTAGAGTTAGTTTCAGTGTAGGAAAATGAAGCAGAAATCAGCACCAATTTTTTTGTCAGCACTAGAGTGGCCATTGTAAAACACCACACTCAACGAATGGGAAGTCACTCAGTTTTCCTTTGAAAAGGTCTGTTCCTTTCAAACTGTCTTTCTTTACAAAATATAATCCAGCCTTCCTGAAAGTGCTTACAATTCATGGGACATTCTCCTACCTCAAGGCTCCCAGTCATTTCTAGTTGGCTCAGAATAAACTATAGAGATGGTACTACACAGGACATCTTTACATTTCTGCAGTCACACAAGGTATGTTCCATGTGATTCACGGCCACAGTGGGACTCTGCAGTTTGCAGCTGTGCAGGCGGGATCTGCTGTTATAACAGCACTTAGTTGTGGTTTGGTAGATAGAAATGATGAGGGAGTAGAACTGCATTACTAAGCCGAATTTTTGTGACCTGTGAATTAACAGTGTTCATGAGCCAAGGCTTGGAATTTATCAGGGTTATACTTTTCACAGCCTTTTTTTTGAGAACAGAGGGACACTTGACAATTTCAAAATGAATTGGCTAAAATGAGGCCTGTAGAACGTATTACTTATTCAAGAGATGACTTGTATTGCCACTCCTTTTCATGCATGTACATTTAAGTATCTTGAAACCTGAAGCGTATGAATATACAAAGTATCTTTGGATCTCTCAAAGGGAGGTTTCCTAATTTATGCTTTCAAAATAATGTACCTTTACAAAGTGAGGTATTTTGAAGGCAATTATGCCTTTCTCACATCACTGCCTATTTATTCTTGTGTTAATCAAATTGCTTTGCTTTAAAAAGAGGCAAAAAATAAGATAAAATGAACGATGGGTTCTGTTATTGAAATATCCAGCTACTTGTAATCTCACTGGAAGATCCATTATGTATTATTTTAGGAGTGGGAAGTGAAGCAGACATTCCATTGGAAAAATTAGAACTTTTAGGACATGTTTGCAAGTTGACTCACATAAATACGCCTCAATGCCATCCTCACCCTGTTTTTATTCCAGTTCTGAAATTAAATTCTGGCCTGGATAAAACAAGTATTTCTACTGCTTAATTCACTGGTGTCAAGGCTCAGCTTGTACCAAGATTGTCTTTCTCTAGAGCTGTTTGGTGATGGAAGTGTGTTCACAATGAAGTAGGACAGATGCCTTGATTCATTACAAGGTTCTGATGTAGGACAGCAGCTTCTTGCAAATATACTTCTTAATAAAAAGAAAGGAAGGAACCATTATGGTTATTGGAATCTAACATAATTAGAAAGAAGAAAATCTGACACAGCAACAAAGAGAGGAAAAAGCAATAAATCAAAAGGTAATGGGATCTGAACAGACTGTGGAGTCATATCTAACAACTGCCAGCAATGGAATGCTTGAGAATAATATTCTAGCTGTTACCTGGTAAATTGTAAGAAATCTGAGAAATGCAGAGGTCGAAATGTAGCAGCTCAGAGCAAAGCCAAGCACATACTGTGTGTATCTGCCTAAACAAGGAAAATGTGAACACTAATCCATTAAAAGCTCCCATAATGATAATAACCTAAATTAGAGCAATGCTTTCTGAACTTTGGCATAAACCCTTGAGCCTAGTAGATCTCAGAATATGAGAATGGGCTTCAGCTGCAAACTGAGCATCCAGACTTCGAGGATGTGATTTTTCTGGACCACCTCCATTTCAGCTATTGGAGTAACATGCAGGAAGCAGAGAATAGATCCCCTTAGAATAACATTCACCACTGAAGCAAAAGCAAAGTCAAAGTAGATATATTCTGCATTTTCCTCCTCTAAGGCCTCCCACAGTAGAAGAAAACAGGGAAGGAGCATGGCTGGTTCTCCATCCAGCTGACAGAAAGTCCCCAGGGCATGCCGTCAGATGGCATATGTTTTCTTATTACCTAGAGTTTTAGCTTTTGTTTGGGTTTGATGATGTTTTTATTTGTTTGCTTTTTGTTCTGGAATGCACAAGTAATTTTGAAACTGTTTTAAAGAAGAAAGGGGAGTACAGTCTGAATTATCTGGATTTTTCTTTTCTCTTTGCAAGACAGCCTATGGAATTTGGCATCTTAACCCAGCCTTGCCTGATGTGATCACAAACACAGTTAAATTTTTATTAAAATGTTTTGAATCTTTCAAACATGATATTGATAACTAAAATGGAGCAAAGAGACAGTAGCATCTGGTTTTAATGAACATGGTCTGCTTATACTTGAAAGCAAAACCATGCAGGAAAAGACTGGAAATTCTTGTTCAGAGAATCAAAGTGCAATAGTGTTTTTCAATACCTGACATCTGTATGCTTAGAATGACCTGGGTGACTTCACTGAACCAATTGTTCATATTTTTTAGATTAAAGTGCCATATTTAGATCTGGAATATATTTGGTGCTTTTTATTTTTATTTTTTTTTTCAGCCTATTGTGTACTTCTTTCCACTTCTACAGTCTTACCAAAGCCTGTTGCTTTGAGCTCTGTCATACCTTTTCAACTTGTTGACCATCTTCAATGTAGTATTTATCAAACTATTTTTATTTAGAAGTGTGTATTCCTGTTACTGCATTGTAGTCTAAACAAACAAGGCCACCCTCTGTGGAGATATTTTCTTCTATATGTATTAACATCTGAAAGAGCAGAATTGCCTGAAACAACTTACTGAACTGCAGGCCCACATGAAAGCCAATTTTCTCAGTGGAAATTGTCAGGGCATTGACAAAACAGATTCTGCAAGAGGCCTTCCTACCTCACTCAAGGTCATTAGTAGTGTTTCAGCCCAGGCTTTTCATGGACACGCCGCATGCCATAAGGGTTTGAATGCCTCCTACCAGAGGAGTAGGAATAAAACGTACTAATACACCTTCCTGCATCTTTTCTAGGAACTCACCTTGCTTATGTGAGGTGGGTAAACGTATTTGGAAATGAAGTCTAGATATCTGTTTAGGTTTTGTGCTTTTGAGTTCTGCCCAGCGAAGATGATGATGATGAAGAATTTTTATAACCCAGCCCTGGGTTTCTCTGTTGCTGTCTTCACAGCTTAGTCCTCTCTGTCTCAGATTCAGAGTCACAGAGGTTCCTATCAGAACAATTTAAAGCTGCGAATAATCACAGGAAAGATATAGTGGACACTTTTTATACCACAGAAAAGTTTAATGCATGGTAAATGCATTTAACATACACCAAGTCCCTGAAAATGGTAATTTAAATTCCACTTACACCATTCCACTTATTCTAGCATAGTATTGTCTTTATACTGGTATTTGAATTAAGAATAAGGCTTTGGAAAAGAATATAAACACTTTTGACCATAAGCACCTACCTATTATCTATATTTTGAAGTTTTAACTCAGTTTTGCACATGAAAAGCAGAGGATAAGTGCCCCAATTAGTTAGCAATATCTAAATTCCTGAGTTTTCAGGTTTTCAGGTACCACTAATAGCTTCTTTGAATCCTTTTGCTTTAATCCCAAAGCTGAGAAATCAATGAGGTTGGCCAGTTTGATTAAATAGTTTTCTTAAGTCAAACTATTGTAAAGTTAGCCTTTAAAAACAAATATGCTGCATCGCCTTTGACCATTTACAGTTTTTCTTTGGCTCCACCAAGCATGTGGATGTCTAATCAGGGGATTATCAAGTAGACTAGAGAAATATAACAGAGTTCTGTGCTCTAGTAAATATTTGTATAGCACAAGCCTGGAGAAAGTCCATGTTATATTTTACTGTTGATAATTTAATAACTCTGTGGCACGCCTGAAATTGTACTGTAAATGTCAGGATGTGTCAAACGAGGTATCTTGTAAAATTTAATAAATTCATACTTAAGTTGAGGTGCATGCATGGGTAGGTAACACTGACATTGCAAAATATGTTTCACAAGTAATATTTAGGGCATTTATTTGAATGTTGCCAGGCAATAAAGTGAGCAATGGCCATCTAGCATATAGTTAATAACAATGACAGTGTAAGTGACAAACAGAATAACTCATGCAGAAATAGTCCAGTCTAGCAGGCGATCATGAGGCCAAGCAACAGATTTCATAGAACAGTCAAAAGATCTGTGATTTCCTCTTGCTACAGAAAATAGCCCATACAGTAAACAATTGATAAAATGGAGTGAATCTGTGGTGCTTGTGTTTAAGGGATAGCATACAGCATGCTGTCTGCCACAGTAGTTTGTTTGCACTGAAATTAAGCAATAGTGATTGAGGCACAGAGCATTTCCTGGGGATTAATGACCGTCTGAGAGGAGTTGATGGCCCAAGGAACATCCTGGCCATTAACCCCAGCCAGTCATTAATCCAAAGGAAATGCCCTGCCCCAAGATCTTTATTACTCTTAGAAAATGAAAACGAAGAAAAACAAACCCGTAAGGACATAGGTATTTGTTCTGGGTGGTGAAGTTCCAAATCATTTTGCGCATGCAGATTTTGATAAAACAAATACCTCCCCAGTTATTTGGTTCTCTCTAAAGTGTCTTGGGATCATCTAGACCTATAGAGTCAAACTAGAGAAACATGTTCACCTTTATTAATCTTTTTCTCAGTATGTAATGCAATTTACGTTTAATTTTAATGTGATTTAAGCTGGGTGAGTGTGCACTTTAAATAAGTATCTTTAAATAGTCTATATTGTGCTAAGAGTTTAGAATAAGTGCTGGCAGAACACAAATCACTTAAGCCCTTCCTTTCCTAATTTTGGCAGCAATGAACCATTTATACCTTTATAAGCAAAACCCAGCTGTAAATGTGAAAAGTTCATGAAAAAATATCATTTAGAGAATGTATGTATTGGATTTCTTGAGATAAATTGTAGGCTAAGTTCATGGATGTTTGTTGTTTCCTCTGTATTTTCCTGAAGAACACTTCAGAAAATTAAAAAAAAAAAAAAAGATTATCTGTTCTTTAAATAGAAGTTTATTCTCTTCTCTAATATGAAGCTTTACAGCCTTTAGGAGATCCATAGAACTTCTTTTTCAGAAAACATATAAACCATTGATATACATATACCACAATGATATATATTCATTAAGTAAAACGATTCAATGTTAACAGGAAACGTGAACTTCATTTATTAATGGACAGACAAATTTTGCATTCTAGACTATGCCATCATCAGGATTAGATGGTTCAATTGCTTGGAGCAGTGGTGGATCTGGGGAGCTTAGATCAGCTGGGACTGATCAGTCTTAATGGCCTACCTCTAGTCACCTCTAATGGGAGGAGAGAGGCTGGGATAGAAATTGCACTGAGGCAACTTAGTTTTGTGCCATAAACTAACCTATATAGTCCAGAGATTTGCTGGCTGTAGCATAGCTCAATGCTGGAAGATATTTTTTTTTTCTTGTTTTATTAAAAGACAAATTTACATAGGCCATATTTTTAAAAATAAATAGCTAATTTACAAATTAAAATCTCCGTATAGGTGATTCTGAAGAGTTTGGCATCAACTTAAGGAAAACAAAATTGAAGAAGATAAAAGGCCACAGAGAATGTGAGGTAAGATGCTTTTTTTAATTATTTTTAATTCCTTTATAGCTAGAGTATAATCCAAATTAATTTGTAGTAGGGATATGTTGTGCTTTCCTTTTGTCATTAATTTTATATCAGAGTAGTAGGTATGATGTATTGTTTTCAAAAGTGAATGTAAAATTATCATTTTGTTAAGCTATAGTTGTGGGAGGGTGTCCTGGGGGACTACAGTGACTGGCTTCCTGCCAATCAGATGGAAAACTGAAACTCTATCTTTGCATTTTCATCCATATAAGTCTGTATATGTGGAACAGACATCTTTCAATAAAGAGCTCTTCATTCTAGAAGGCAAAGTTAGCACAACAGGTAGCTTAGCTAGAAAAATTTTGCCTTCAACTGAAGTGTTATATTGGGGAGAAAAAGTAAGTAACCTTTGGAACAGTGCAAGGACAGGGTAGTTGGGATAGATCGTCATGGAACGGTTTAGAATTGTATTTTATTTCTTACTTCTGTCCACTTGTTTCTAGGAGATACGCTTTATTTTAAACAAGACTTATTTATTTTAAACTCTGGAGAGTCCTTGACCAGTGCTAGTCATGAGATCAGACAGGGTGATTGCAGTGGTCTGCTGTGGCCAAATAACCTGCTCCTTCCTTGTTGTGCAATACTGAGAAAATCGCTTTCTTCCTATTCCTTAGTGTCTCCATTTCTTAAAAAAGGGAACCAGGCATGTAATTTAGGAATATTTTGATACAATGACCTTTGTTATGTATGTTATTGATACAAAGATTTAGCCATTAATGCTAAGAAAGCATTAACTTATAAACTTCAGTGACTGTAGTGCTGAAGCTATGGAGTGAAAGGTTTTCAAATAAATCTATTCTTCAGGTTAGTAGAATTTTCAGTGACTTTACTGAGACCAGGAATAAATGTTTACTATATTGTACCTGAATATAGTTTTCATCTTCTGTTAACATGGAAAAGAATGCTCAGATCACTGTAGGACTTGATTCAAAGCCTACAGAATTTGCCCTCTTTGGTGTGGGGGTTTTGCAGTTAAACTCACTGGGGTTTGGTTCAGGGTCCTGCAGTCTTGTATGCATGTTAGAGGCACTTCCAGACTAGTACAGATTACAGCAGACTTCTTTGTTTTCCTGGCTTTATACTGACTACAAAAGGAATTAATTCTGTTTGGATACTTGACATCCCCATTGTTCCCTTTAGAACAAGGGCTATTATAGATGTAGAAAGCTACATAAACCAAGTTTATAATAAAAATAGTTTAAATCAGCATGTTGTGTAGTAAAACATGGAAGAAATAGTATTATCTTGCTAGCAAAAATAAATGAAAAAATGAGAACAGCTTACTTATTAATTTGAAGAGGAAACAACTACCTTCAATTTAAGTTCTTATTCCTCTCCTGCTCAGGATGCTATTCATTAGGAAAGACCTTCAAACAGTGCTAGAACCAGGAAATATATAATGAATGATAGCTTGGCACTTGCAAATCTAAACATGTTTCGCAAACACACACATACTATGGTACAGGCATCATCATTCCACACTGAGGGCCAGATCTGAATAGGAGCCAGTGCTCACTACTCCATCCCTACTGCCCTTCTGATGTTCTGCATGTGGCCAGCACAGTAGGCATTAACCAGTAATATTATGTGTAGGGAGAGAAAAGCTGTGGGAGGCATCAGAGTCACTGAGCATCTCGTTATTCAGTAGAGAGGGGTGAAGGCAGAGGTGAATGTTTAATCCTGCCATGAGATATTTGAGAGGTAAGCACGTGGTTCTGTTGCAGCAGAAATCCCTCTTCCAGTGTAACTTCCTGAGTTTTCAAGAATAAAGTGAGCTTCAGTGGGGTTTTTTTGGTTTGGTTTGTTGTGTTTTTGTTGGTTTTGTTGAGGTTTTTTTGTTTGGGGTTTTTTGTTATTGTTTTTTTACAATCTTCCAGTGGCCATGGCAATCTCCAAAACAATAAGATGTCTATTATTAGTGCTCACACACAGAGTTCTTCTTCCAGTTTAGGGGACTCAGAGCTATCATCTGATATGATTAGTATAGGCCATACTCGTCTCAGAGGGATAAAGGGACACTAACTCTTCCTTTGAATTTTGGCTACTATGGATGAAGTCCTTGAAACAAAGAAACCTTCACTCTAGCAGCAAGAGACCTATGTATGAGTTTACCAGTGCTGGAGTCATCTGTTTATGGACTAATTTTTATCCCCGTAAATAATATAACAGGTCTTGAAGCATGAAGTAAAACTCTACTTCCACACCTTTTCCTGTCATGTTCTAGTCTTAGAGCAGAAACCAAACCTTGATTTTTTCCAAAACAGCTTCAGCACGATGATGTTTGTTGCTCTCCATAGATACACATTCATTTCTTTTCCGTGCTGCAATAATAACTTCCTTTGCAAAGGTTTTGAATCCTTTTTAGGCACAGGATAGAGGATTCTGCAAGTGCTGAACTATCAATAGAAAGAGTGGTAGTCTAACCTTTTGCCATACCTTAAAAAATCAGCAGCTGTAATTACTATTGCATCAATTTTTGGTACCTGATGTAAATACAAAGTGCCTTGTCAGAGATCCTCGGGATGTCAGTGGTTAGGCAGGAGCTGATCTGCTCCGCCCTGTGGTAACTGGTCTGTTTAAAGGCAGGCATGAAGGCACTCAGGGCTCTTAAAAATTAAAACCGAGTTGTTTTTAGAGTTTGATTATATTTGGTGGCAGCTGAATAGCCTTCTCATGACTGCCTAAATTCTACTTGAATTTCAATTATATTTCTGCATCTTTCTTTTTGCATCTGACCGTGGCTGTTCATTGAATAAAGATCAAAATGACACCTTGCACAGTTACCATATATGGCAAAAATCCACTGCTTTTGGTTCTCCTTTTAACATCAAAGCACTAGAAAGAGCATCTTCACAGAGTTCACTGACGTTCTTTAACAGGGTGGTCTGTAAATAGTCCAAAGGTTTGCTTACTGTATTAAAGTACAAGGCTTGCATGGCATGCATACAGTCTATTTGTTTTCTTAATTGAGAATTGCAACCTATTTTGGGAAAAGAAGGGAAATTTAAATTATTAGGTAATAATTTTTGTCTCAGAATAAACAGCAGTGATCTGAACTGTGCCTATACATGCAGAATATAGTGGCCTTCTTAAAGGTCTTTTCCAACGTAAATGATTCTACGACCTGAAACAGTTTGCACTTTGTCTTTGAAGTAATAGAACCAGTTTTGAACCCATATTGTTGTTTTCAAAATGTGTCTCATTTGTCAGTCATGCAGACAAGTGAACTGTAAACCAGAACAAATTGAGACCAAACCAGTGTGAAAAACTCATTTTCTGCATGCAAGAAGGAAACTGGAACCACAGCCTTTGAAATAAGTGTTTTCACTATATGTGTAAGGGAAAGCTGAGACTGTCTGGGGACCAGCAACTCACACACTGAGCTCTTTGCACCCTGAGAAAAAGGTGCATTGTGTTAATTTTATGTTAGTGAGATAAAGATGCAAAAGTGAGAAAGATTCTATTAAAATATGTTCTGACTATTTGTCAGGGCACAGAATAGTTGTAAAATCCTACCAGAATTCCCTCTCAAGTAAACTTTCTCTCTTGTCATCAAATAGAATATTTATAGGGACCAATCTTATAGCCATAAATGTGCCCCTGTGCTCAAACATAGCTACCCTTTAGAACCATCTCAAGATATTTCTGTATCTTGAGATGTAAACCCTCATTTTCAATTTGTGATAGGTGTTAGGAACAAGAGGCTATCTCTTTCTATATATATTAATTCATGTAACTTAATTCTGCAAGATGGCACACATTTACTCATGGGTTAAGATTATAATTGCATTTCAAAGCAGTTCTCTTGAAACATTCTAAAACAGATTATGTTCTTAAAAACTCTGTTCTTTACTTTGCATGTTTTAGTACTACATCCCATTAAAGCTGTGTTTGAAGTTACTAGGATTTGTTAAAAATTTGATAATGCCTAAGCAGATAAGAGATTATATGCTTTATGTATATATTTGAAGGATTTGTTCCAGCTTGGATACAGTGTATTAATTGGCCACCTACAGTGAACAGCAGTGTTTAATATTTAGAAGCCTTTTCCTCATTGTTTTCCAGGCAGAAGAGCATGTAAGTATTCTTTTAACTAAATTTGCTAACTTTCTGGAACACATTTAAACAATGTGTGCTACTTGTGTCATATTACATTAACTTCACTTCTACAGACAGGTTGTATACATATGTAATAAATAGCCCCTCAGGGATCAGATCTAGATTAACTGAGAAAAACGTACTCTGCTGTACGTTAAGTAATTTACAATATCTCAGTAAACATTAGAAAAGACATGTTTGTCTCACCAGAACAGGTTAACAGTGCCTGCAGACTCAGTAATGATTGTAGAATGTTAAACTATCAAGTGGAAAGTTATAATCACTTTAAATAGTCTAATTTTTTCCCCTAAAACATTAGACTATCTGGAGTTTGATACCATGATGTCTGTAATAACACTGAATGTTTATGATACAGAATGAAAGTAGTAAAGAAAGACACCAGTTCTGCAAAGAATCTAAACAGAGCGACTTAAAACTGAGAGAGGGAGGCTTGCAGAGAAAACTTGTTTAAGTGGGTAATCCTTTATTTAAATATTATTCCTTTTAAATTAAATTACAATATCTGCAATTAGAGATGAAGCATGTTTTAGGCATGCCAGTTTTATTTACATATCACGAAATCCTTGTAGCCTCTCTATTTCTATCAGCTCAGTTCTGCCTGGTAATTATTTAAATAGGGGTATGGTAACTGTGCTATTGCTGGCTTTGGTTTTTATTGCCCCAGTCCCAGTGTAATTAACCAAGAGTGTTCTAAGTAAGCATGTGAAGGCTGGTTCAGCAAACTTCAGGTGCTTAATATGAGCATTCATTGCAACTCTAGAACTTCCTTGTTAGATCTGCCAGAAAGTGAAGAAAGGAACATATATATAAATAAAAATTGTCTTTTCTTCATGATAAATCCATGCAGCTGTTGGCTGCATTAATTGGCTGTGTAGATGTAAGTTTTCCCTGAAAAAGCACTCACCACACAGCACTCATACAAGCTTAGGGTAAACCATATAATATTAGAAGTGCAGTGATTTCAGAATTTAGCCTCGCTGCCTCGTCTTTGATACACAGAAGGAGATAGAAAGTAGGCTAAATTCCAAATGAGGAAGCATGTTTAGAATTCTGTCTTAATTGATCATTTAAGAACAATCATCTTAATTGTTTAATTACATTATTTAACTGTCCTAAAGTCAGGCAAGAGGCCCACCAGCATAGAGGAATAACAAACTGTAGTAAGAGTGGCTGGAGCAGAGGACCATAAGCCCTGAATTCTGGAGAAGCCATTTAACACTGTTTGCTTGTCCTGAACTAGAAATAATAAATACTTCATTATACTCAATCATTGGAGATCCTAAGACAAGCAACACTGTATTACAAATAATCATTATTATTTCATCATATATTAGCTTTGCAACAAAAACAACTGAACACTTTTGTACATGGAGTAAAGGTAATTCAATATGCATTATGTAGGAATACCTTAATGTATATTAATTGCATATGAAAATGTTAAAGCAACTGGAAAGCAGTCAATGCAAATGTTCATAAACATTGTGGATATTAAGTTAAAAAACATGGTGTTATATTTACTTAGCCACTTAGTCTGATCTTAGTCTTAATTCATTGTACATGTGCCTTTTGAGAGGAGAGAAAAAATATTTAAAAGAAGATGGTAAAAGTTAGAAGGCAGAAGATTGAGCAAGGGCCACATTTTAAGTTCATGGCATGGGAGGACTGGTGAAGTCCAGTCCTGTAAAACTGATCTCAGTTGGGGTCAGAATCCCTAAATGCACTTTGTTTCAGGTAGGCCTGACTCCTGTTCAATTTGTCTGTAAAGAACAGTGGGAAGGAATAGTCACTTGTTCATCAGGTGAGGACCTTTCATAATGACAAATACATCAGGCTTCGAGAAGCTTGGAAATGGAGTTCAGTGGAATTCACCTACCAACCATGCTTTGTAATTATCCTCTGCAGCCGAGTGAATTTTGTTCTCACCTTGTTTACTGACTCCTTTCTGTCCAGGGAATAACTGCAATCCAAGACACAAGTGTCGTGTAGCACAAATAACTCAATGTACAGGTTCATCTGCAATTAAGCACAGTGTCTTTATTAAAAGAAAAAATATAGAGGAAAAACAGAGAGAGGGAGAAGTGCTTTTTAGAAAGATATTAATAACATAAAAAAGGAATGACATTGGTTTTTGAAAGAGTGCTGAGTTGTATCTTATCATACCAAAACCAAGAAAGTAAATTAGAAACCTACCGTGAACTCAAGAATTATGTGGACACGATCCCTGTTACTTTTAAGTGAGATATAAATCCAGAGATTTCTCATGCCATCATTTTGTAAATAATTACAGTTCTGCTGAATCTGTTGTATAAAGTTTACATGGGAGGTTCAGTGCACCCTTGCTCTTGTTTAGAACATTGGGAACCACCAGAGAGATGTTGACATATGGCTGCACTGTTTTAGTGCACGAGACATCTACTACATGGGAGCATAATAAACAGGAGCATAAAGACAGGTTTGTGCAAGCAGTTTGGATTGACCTTTTTGGCAGCTGAAATTCATCTTGAGTACACGGTGCTGATGTGGACAGACATATAAACCTCATCTTGTTACCCCAACTACTAGTTTTACAATATAATCCAATGCTCAAAATGTGTATCATTCTACGTAAAGTGATTTTAAATAGGTGAGGGGATGCAGCAGCAACAATTTGTAGTAAGACAAAGTAGAAACATTCTCTTAAGTTTGTGGAATTGATAAATAAAGTGTTAGATATATATTTTACACCTATAGGATTTCTTATAATCATTTCAGGGAGATGGCTTATTTAATGTATTTTTTTCCCCCAGCAAAATATTTGACCAAATGGTACAGTATTTTAATTTTGGCATTTAAAAAGAACAATCTGTTGTTTTTTCAATAAGCTGTTCTTATATCAGCATTTTCCAAATTGGGAATATTTGTATAAATACCTTTTAATTGTGAACAACAGTGTCTGAATCTGGTCTGCAGCAGTATCCTTAGGAATAGAATAAATCTACTTGTAATGCATTTTTAAAGAAAATTTTAATCTACTGTTGCATACCAAGGTATGAGCTCTTTTTATAACTTCGGTAGCATTTGCATTCAAGAATATAAAATAATCACTCATGATAATAAATTTTAAGGTTTCATCTTAACTGAGGGGGGTATAGGCAAATGGCACTTCACAGCTCTATGTTCTTCTTATATCCTCAGTAAATTCCTATTAAATTAATGGAAGCACTATGCACATGATCCGTGGATATTGACTATCAATTCTAAATAGTTATGCAATAATGAAAGAATATTGAACATACCTACCCATACTATTGTGAGTAACATACTTCTAACAATTTTCCTACATTTATCAGCTCACCAGCTAGTAAAATTCTGAGATCAACAAGAATAAGATGAATGTTGTAATGTTAAGGGGCAGTGAAGATGCAGAGGAAGGTAGCAAAAGAGTAATTACACAATTAGGTACAACAGAGAAGCTGGTTAGCATGAGATAACTCCTTATCTTGGGTATCACAAGTCCAACACAGAATAGGGATCTTTAAAAAAGGAGTGGTTAGTACTGTCTCATCACAACCCTGCTCTGAGCTTTGCCCTTGTGGTTTTGTAAGATCTTTTCTGGAAAATGAGGCCATGTTTTGTGTGCATGTGCTTGTGAGTGTTGGAAAACAGTGATGAGATAGTAGTCCAGAGTACCTGAAGTTTAGTGTACATCCAGTCACACTTCATACAGAATAATAGAGCAGACAACATTTTTCTTATACTGGAATGTTGTTGCACAGTCAACTGTTTTTCATAGTGTGTTGTAATAAATACTCACTCTGTCAATCTTTTATTTAAAAATACAGAAAACATGAACCTTTAATGACTGACTTACTCAATTCATTCAACACGTAGAAATACACTCTTCCATATTTCCTAATTGCAATTATTAATACTATGGTTTTGCCTAGAACTTGTGGCCTGAAGGTTGAAGCGTATTTAATATCACAAATTCAACCTTGCCCATGCTCAGTCGCCCTCACAGTAAAACCTGACGTTCAGAGGGAACTTCTTGCCTTGTCCTTTCCCTGGGCACTAATTAAAGAGCCTTACTTCATCTTCTATGCACCCTCCCACCAGGTATTTACATACACTGATGAAACCCACCCACCCCCTGAGCCTTCTCTACGCTATGCAGCCCCAGCTCCCTCAGCCTTTACTGGCATGGGAGATGCTCGTATTTTATTTTTTTTATAGACTGTGTTATGGTGGTTGGTTTGCATTGATGTGACTTCTGCTTTTTTGCTGTTCACAACATCAGTGAAGATGGAAAACCCCCATATTTAGTCAGGAAAACTTCTTTTAAGATTTCTGTATGATTTGTGGTTTGCTGTCGATAGTACTCACTGGTACAAAAGAAACCAATGGAGAATAAGTTGTCAGATGCTTTTCTTTCATTTAAACATCCTGAATCTTAAGTTCATTTGCAACAGTAGAAATAATGGCATACAATGGAAATCAATGTGGTTGTTCTAGTTGGTATATACTGTAACCCTATCTCAGATACTTTCTCATCAGTACATCTGAGGGCAGAGACCTGATACTATGTTGCTGATAGCACATATTATTTAAGTATTAAACCATTTCCCCCATCTCTTTTTTTTTTTTTTTTTTTTTTT